>OX392509.1:23295685-23794787 GCA_947623375.1 Apotomis capreana | reverse complement strand
AAATTTTCACAGATCATGTATTTCTGTTGCCGCTATAACAACAAATACTAAAAAACAGAATAAAATAAATATTTAAGGGGGCTCCTATACAACAAACGTCATCGGGCGCGCGAGTCAGACTCGCACTTGGCCGGTTTTTAGTGAGTAACGAGTTTTTGTCGGAATTTTGAATCACAATTAATTTTAAAATATGATACGTATAACTCTTTCTTTATGTTTGTAACTAACAAGGTTTTCAAATTTTGGAAGTTAATTATAATTGAAATGAAACTTTGCATGTATAGGTGTGCAAGTAGCACGTGACAGTATATAATAAGTTGTGCTGAATCTTGGAGCTGTTCTGATGATGGAGGTGGCCGTAGGAACTCCTAACACCAGGTAAACCCATCTCATTTTGGTTTGTCTTAATGGTTAACGTTTGTGTAAGAATAAGGACAGTCAGCAATCAAACCGTGAATTGAACTTGTGCTGTGTTGTATTGTGTTGTATCGTATTGTGACTTTGACAAGTTTAATGTAAAGGTAAATAGCGTACTTCGTTAAACTAGACATACAGAGCGTATGTTATTCTTTTAATCACGAACCCCCATTATTCTTATCAATAGCCCAGTAGTTGGTTATAATTTTGAATAGACCTGAAAAAAAAATACAAAACGCTCGCATTAATGGACCAAACCTTTTCATGCCCTAATCACACCCAAAACGGGTCTAAATATAAATGACACATCATAAGTCACGGGTGGGTGGTGAATCGACCATGGCCGCGACATTTTTAAACGCAACTGCTAAACAAAATGGTGGCCGTCCGATAATGTGGCAGTTAAAATGGCGCTGATCCATGGTATAAGAAAACAAGATTGGTAGGTGACAGGCGAGACTCACACTATGATTGGTTGGACGGTTCTGTCAATCCGTTTCTGTGCTGCCAGTGGTATAACATAATACTCCCCGATTCTCTTGTTACCTGTATAAATCTCATAAAACCGTGAGTGTTTAAAATCAATTATTACGACATAATAACATTTATTTAAAGAAAATGACGCCTGTTGTTACCCTATTTAACGTTGCTTTATTTCTTTGTTATTAATCTTTTTCATGAGGTGCAAGAATTATTATTATGACAATTGTAATGCTAAGAAAATATTTTTTTGTACGACTGGCGGCGAACATTTTTTCCTTATAATTATTTTGTTACCATTAAGCGGCAACTAATCAGTGACGTAGAAAGGCTGACTTGCCGGAGTGCCATACCTTGTTTTTTTATACCATGTGCTGATCTTTAGCCTACACTACTCGCGTAGTTGACCGAAGTTGGCCGGGGCGTAGTTGACCGAAGTTGGCCGGGGCGTAGTAGGCTGAAGTGGGCCGGGGCGTAGTTAACCGAAGTTGGCCGGGGCGTAGTTAACCGAAGTTGGCCGGGGCGTAGTAGGCTAGAGTTTTTTTTTTATTTATCAGGGTGCACGCCTGGAAAAAATCCTCATGGACGCCTGGGAAGGGAGGATCCAGGCAGTGCCGGACTCCTACCGACTAAAAACCAGACGTGCACCCTTTACAATTTTAGCTTACAAACTAACGCATGCAATTTATCGCATGCTACAATTTTATTTACTAACGTTGCATTAGGATCCAAACAATTAAGTATTAAAATTCAATCTAGTCATTACTATTGAAATTCAATGTTAAACAAGAAGCAATTATTAAAATTCAATTAAATATTAAAATTATAATTATTAGCCATCGCACATCCATCTCTCAAATGAAATGGTGGGAGGCTGTTAATATACGAGTATATGGTTGTTGTGGCAACCTTTTGGTACTTCACACTATATACTCAATATAATAAAATAATTCTATCCTAATAATATGTAAAATTCTATTGTTATACTATACAATAATATTGCATCCTGCTAGTGCATTGCATTCTCTCTATTACCCCTCCCTTCCCCCCCCCCCCCCCCCCGGAGTTGCACCCCTAATTTAGTTGTAAAAAAACGGTATAAATAAAAAGTAAAATTAAAAGTGTATAAATAAAATCTTCAATAAATGATATAGTAAAATTCAATAAAGTTAAGTAAAATTCGATCAAGTTCATTAGAAGGTAAAATCAACAGAGTGTCTTTCAGACTATTTCGCTAGACCATCCTGATTATGATGCCGTTGACCCGTTTGCCTTGGCTGCCCTCCTTATGATGCTCTCTGCGTATTTCATAAATATGGGCCGTGTCCTGTCGTCCTCCACAATCTCCCTGTAGTTTGCCGGTATTACAGCCAAGCCCGTCTCCACCTCGCACTGCCACCTTTCGTGACCAAACCTTGGACATTCAGACAGAATGTGTGTCACGGTTTCTGCTGCCTGGTTATCGCATACGCAGAGCTGGGTGTCCGTCAATTTAAAGCGGTGGAGGTACTGCCTGAAACCGCCGTTGCCCGTAAACAATTGAGCTACCGTACTTCGGTTTCCCACCTTATCCAAGGTCTTTTTTGCAGATCTTACTCCCTCAAAGAATAGCCGAGTGCCTGAGGCCGTCTCAAAGGTCTGGTAGCGGTTTTGCCACTCCTCCAAGGTCGTGAGCCTGAGCGAGCGCTTGGCGAAGGACTGGGGGAATTTGTCGAAGACCGGGGCTCTCTTGTTTTTCAAGGCTGCCTCCTTAGCCAGCTCGTCAGCTCTTTCATTGCCCACCAGGCCAGCATGTGCCTTAATCCAGTAGAGGCTTATGGCAACGCCGATGCTCCCGGCTGCCTCTATGTTCTCCCTTACTTCCACTGCCAAGGGGTTCAGTGAGTTCGGGTCGCTAATAGCCTGGAGCGATGACCTGGAGTCGCTGTATATCTTGATAGAGGTCTTCTTTTTTAGGGCGATTTCAGATGCTCTGTGAAGGGCCACCATCTCCGCCTGGTAGACGGAGCAATGGTTGCCCAACCTGAAAGTCATTTTACTCTTTTCGGTACCATTCACCCAGACACTTATCGCCGCTCCCACCTTCCCCTCTATTTTACTACCATCGGTGTAGTAGCTCGGAAGGTCGTCCGAGGCACCCGCTCCGTCGCACTCCTCCTGCGTCGTGACGAGCTCAAACGCCAGCCGCCTACGCTTCGCTGGATGAGGGAGGGTTGAGGGGTGCACTCTCAGCTGTAACGATCGTCCCGGGATCTCTGGCAACGATTTTCCCCTCTTTATAAGGTACAGCGTACAGCTCTGCCTGTTCCCTCAGTCTGAGGTCCAAGGGAAGGATGCGAGCCAGGACCGAGCTTGACACCATGGAGAGATTTTAATCCCGAAGGCTCTCGTTACGCGGTCCAGTCTCTTTTGCACATATACCTTGCCCGCAACACTTCCCCAGGACCCCGCCGCATATAATATGGTCGGTTCCACTACCGTAAACTAAATGGTCCGAAGTATCTCTGGATTTAGCCCCCACCGGGTCTTCGCCATTCTTGAGACCACTTTATAAAGGTTCAGCGCCTTGGTTGTTACATTATCCAGGTGGAGGCCAAATCCGAGGTTGTGGTCAACCGTTAGTCCCAGACTCTTAATTCTGTCCGCCAGCCTGTCGCCAAGATGTTAAAGCTGGGGGCATCGTACTTGAGCTTCTTTGTAATCAGCACCGCCTGGGTCTTATGCGGGGTGAACCTCAGCTTATGCCTGACACCTTACTGGGCCACCATGTCAGTAGGCTGAAGTTGGCCGGGGCTTAGTTAACCGAAGTTGGCCGGGGCGTAGTTAACCGAAGTTGGCCGGGGCGTAGTTAACCGAAGTTGGACGGGGCGATGTTGGCCGAAGTTGGCCGGGGCGTATTTAACCGAAGTTGGCCGGGGCGTAGTTAACCGAAGTTGGCCGGGGCGATGTTGACCGAAGTTGGCCGGGGCGTAGTTAACCGAAGTTGGCCGGGGCGATGTTGACCGAAGTTGGCCGGGGCGTAGTTAACCGAAGTTGGCCGGGGCGTAGTTAACCGAAGATGGCCGGGGCAATGTTGACCGAAGTTGGCCGGGGCGTAGTTAACCGAAGTTGGCCGGGGCGATGTTGACCGAAGTTGGCTGGGGCGTAGTTAACCGAAGTTGGCCGGGGCGTAGTTAACCAAAGTTGGCCGGGCGTAGTTAACCGAAGTTGGCCGGGGCGTAGTTGACCGAAGTTGGCCGGGGCGATGTTGGCCGAAGCATGGGTTTCCGCAGCGAAGTGCCCTCCACACCGTCATATTCACCCAACTTCGGTCAACTTCGCAATCTGAGAGTAGTTTGATTGCCACATTGTATCCAATGAAGCCAACAATTTTATTGTTTACTAGAAGAAAAATGTACCCTTCGTCCGCGTGAAACTTATTTCTTTACCATTGTCGGGTAAAAATTACCCAAAGTCTTTTTGGATATCCAGCTATCCTTATACAAAGTTGGTTAAAATCCATCCAGCCATTTCGGCATAATGAGCAGACAAATATTTTTTTACCAGCAGATGGCGTTGTACGGCTTGTGCCACGCGCGCCCATTTCGTCTTGAAATAATGATCCCATTCCATAGAAAATTATCTTTCAATTCAATATTCATTCTATCTTCGTCCTCCGGGTAGGCAAGCACTTGTGACTCCTCTGGTGTTGCAGGTGTTTATGGGCGACGGTTATCGCTTTCCATCAGGCGATACGTTTGCTCGTTTGCCCCCTATGACATAAAAAAAAAAAAAAAAAAAAATTATAATTTCATAATATAACAGTAGTCGTTGTATTTTGTGAATAGGTTAAGAGGATTTATTCCTTATAAATTTAATCTTTTTATTAAATAACAAATATGTGGAGAATTGCAACCAACTTCTAAAAGTAAATAATACTTTTCCCTGAGTTCTAGAAAGTAACATAGCTATTTCATGCTTTCATTGCGTGTAGTCGAAAATAAGTTGATAAAAACAGTTTTCTGCGTGAATTTTGTAAATTTCGAGAAGTTTTTCAAACAAAGATTATCAATGAAAAATTCTAACTTGAATTTCATGTACATACCAATAAATCTCTAAAGGATTATGGTTACTTATAGTAAATAAAAGATAAACTTGAGACTGAAATATTTTGATGTTATATTTTTCCGAGAACATGAGAAGAACGAACAAAAGACGAATGACGTCCATAGACAAAATAGAGTGCCATAAACAATCACAAAACTACCAATAAAACTTTATAAAGAAAACATATTGCATTCATAATCCAACACCCCCTCTAGAATGTAAACCCATTTTCTTTATACAATATAAATGTTTCTCTAAAGTAGTCCCCTTTGTTAAAATGTCAGCTAGGTGTTGAAACAGTCTTGCCAGTCTTGTCTCTAGGTCGTAAGGTCACGGTACTCGGTGGTAAGCCCTGTGTTGAGCTACGCGCGACATAACAATCATCTTCGTCTGTGTCTGTTTCATACTCATCGGAGCTGCCACTTATGTTCTCTGCTTTACTGAGCTCTGAAGATTCCAATAGTACTTGTACTGTTTCGGGTGCAGGAGCTGACAGAGACGGTGCTGATTGCACTTCTTCAGTGGAGCTTGAGCTGTTAACATCACAAGGTAGGTATATATTATTATTTTTCGTTACATTCTCCAAAAATTCGACATCTCTACTTTTCATGATTCGATTTGTTTTAGGTTCAGCAAGACGGTATCCTTTGGTGTTGTCACAATATCCTACAAAGATCATCCTTTGCGATTTCGGGTCCCATTTCTTACGCTTTTCTTTGGGAACTTGCATCATGACTTCGGAACCAAAAATTCTCATATTGGATAAATCGGGCCGATTACCTGACCATAATTCATACGGAGTTAATTTACTTAAAGCTGTAGTAGGCGAGCGGTTAATGATGTACGCCGCAGTAGCAGTCGCCTCAGCCCAGTATGGTTTAGATAAATCTGCATCCAATAACATACACTTCGCCCTTTCTATAAGAGTACGGTTCATCCGTTCGGCGAGCCCGTTTTGCTGCGGTGAGTATGGTGTGCTGGTTTGATGTTTAATGCCATGTTGACTTAAGTAATTTTCAAAATCTTTGTTACAGTATTCAAGGCCATTGTCTGTACGAATAATTTTAATTTTCTTATTACACTCATTCTCGGCTTTCTTGTGAAAATCTTTAAATGCATTAAGGACACTGAGCTTGTCTTTAAGAAAGTATACATAGACTGATCTGGAGTAATCATCCACAAAAGTAAGAAAATATCTCATACCTCCTAGGGACGGCGTCTCCATGGGGCCACACAAATCAGAATGTATCACCTGGAGTACTTCTGTAGCTCTGGAGCCCTCATGATTGAAAGGTAGTCTCGACTGTTTTCCCTTTAGGCAGGTAGTGCAGGTCACGGGTAATTTCTTCTTATCCGAAGTCAAGCTCACTCCTTCGGTGCACTCAGGTAACCGGTTCACATCTGGAAAGTTTAAATGTCCCATGCGTCGATGCCATAGGACAACATCTTTTGAAATATCGGAAATGCTCAAGTTTGCATTTATTTCTTTATCAACTGTGAGTGTATGTATATAAGTTATTCTCTAATTTAGCGTTACAGACAAAGTATCCTTTATTATTTAAAATCTCACACTTATTCTTAGTGAAATTTACTGTACATCCACTCTTGACCATGGCACTGACAGAAAGTAAATTACCAGCAAGTTTAGGTATATATAAGACATTGCATACCTGAATTTTCTTCTCAACATCACCATCTAAAACCATATTTACTTTTCCAATCCCTTGAACAGGAAGAGATGAATTATTTGCAACAGTGATACTTGATATCGGTGGATTTGTCACATCATACAACCAGTCGCTGCGGTTTGTCATGTGCATTGAAGCGCCAGAATCCAGGTACCATTTGTTGCTGTCACTGCCTATTGTTGCACAAGAAGCGGAAAAAGCTGCAACAAAGCCTTTATCATCACTTTGTTTACATGAAGTTTTCTTCTGTGCCCGACAATATTTACTGAGATGTCCAAATCGATTGCAGTTGAAACATCTTGGTCCTTTAACATAGTTCTGTTTCGGTTGAGAGTTATTCTTCTTGAATGAATAGAAAGCAGTGGTTTCGGAACTAACTTCTTGAAGAAGTTTAGTTTTAATAATATCGGCACTGATTTTTACTCCGGAACTCTCAATCGCCATAATCATGGGTTTGTATTTGTCCGGCAAACCCGCTAACATCAAAGTTCCTAGCCATTCGTCGTCAACTGAAAATCCTATATTTCTCAACTTATGAGCCGTCGTCATAATTATATTGACATAGTCTTCGACACTTTTCGAGGATTCCAAGCTTGTAGTGATAAGATCTTTCAATAAAGCCACTTTTCGCGTCAAACCGTTGTCATCAAATGCTCTCTCAAGGTTAAGCCAGACCTCCTTGGATGTCTTTGCATCTTGTATGTGGACGTAATTGATCGAATCCACTAGCAAAATAAGTTTAGATTTTGCTTTGATGTCTTTGACAGAATCGACATTTTCGCCTGTGACGCAAGTCCAGAGATCTTCGTGTTCCATATATGCTTTGATGGCAAACTTCCATGTGGCATAATTATCTCGACCAGTGAGTTTTTCTATACTAAACGCACTATTAACAGACATTTCTTCACTTTTTCACTAGCAATTATAACCTCAAACTGAATGACGCCGGGTCCGGTAGAATTTTCGTTTCAAATTTAAGTTTCGGTCTTTTCTGTTTACTAATCCGAGTAACCAACGATTATCCTGCGTTTTTAATGCTCTGCTACCATAAAGGATTATGGTTACTTATAGTAAATAAAAGATAAACTTGAGACTGAAATATTTTGATGTTATATTTTTCCGAGAACATGAGAAGAACGAACAAAAGACGAATGACGTCCATAGACAAAATAGAGTGCCATAAACAATCACAAAACTACCAATAAAACTTTATAAAGAAAACATATTGCATTCATAATCCAACAATCTCAATAGCCCTATTTTAAGTAGTAACATTGATAATATGTTAAGAAACGTGTTTGATCATTGAGAAAAATGTCTAAAACAATCAGCATTTTTGAACGGATAAGGAACCTCAAAACCAATACAAGCGCCATTTTAAGGCGTCCACTTCTAATACAGGATGGGCCGGGCCGCCGTCGATTTATCGTTTTAATTTGCCTTCAGTCGTTAATTGTGAACACCCTGAACACCCTAAGCCTTTGTCAATACGCATATTGTTAATTAAATTATGTCTCTTAAATAATACAGAGATATTGTTAGGGTCCACTGTTGAAATTAAATTTGTTTGTTTAAGCTACTGTGAATAGATTTTGTTTGTCGATATTACGCCTATTAGTTGAGTTTCCAATTTAGGTTTTCATGGTAGATATTGAAACACCTACAAAATTTTCAAAGTTTAAGGTCCTAGGTCCGAAGGCGAGTATTTGTGTGGTGTGTGATTAGCACAAATATTCCTTTAGGGACTAGGTTGATTTGTGTAACTTTGGCCCACATATTTAATAATAAGCATATATGAATTTTGACCGCCTACTGGACCGGCGGTCCCGGGTTCGAATCCCGGCCGGGGCAAATATTTGTGCGATGAACTCGAATATTTGTACTTGGGTCATGGTTGTTCTATGTATTTAGGTATATATTTATCTATACAAGTATGTATATCGTCGTCTAGTACCCATAACACAAGCCTTCTTGACCTTAATTTGGGACAAGATCGATTTGTGTGAGGTTGTCCGATATTTATTTATTAATTTATGAATTGGGCATCCGCAGGTCGCTTGAATTCGTGTCCGGACTATACCGGACTATATATCTATCTTAGGCACAGTTTCCGCTCCACTAGTTACAACGGCAAGTTTCGTCCGAAATCGCCTTATCTAACGCGGAACGCGGAAATAAGAAAGTAACTTTTCCCTTCCGAAGTAATATCGGGATATTTTAGGCACGCCCACGACATCTTGCGGTTATTGTAAAGGACAACTAAGCGGGACCCTTTGGTCGTAAATACGAAAGTATGTGGAGATAGCAGTGTTTTGTTACAATGGCTCTGAAATATTGTTGATTATAATGTTTCCTTGAACACAAAGAAAAACTTGAATGGTCATTCAATTACGAAACAGATTTTCTCACGTTGAACGAGTATAATGTCGGATTTAATCACGATTAAATTAATCGACAGAGTCTTCGATTAACGATTAACTAATCGATTAAATTTCACGATTAATTCTTGATTAAAAGTTGGAACACGCTAATTTGTGCATTTTACAAAAATACGTCTTGTCATGTTGTAAACTAGAAAAAATATTCTAGTGTGCTGTGTGAAGTAAACTTGTTACAGTAATACAAGGTGGTTTTTATAGTGCAGTACTCTAAGATCTCCTAGGTAGGAACTTAGAATTAATATTTTATTTCTTCCTAATATTAATCGAGAGAAAATTAATCTAATTAATTAATCGATTAAAAATGTAATCGCTGGATACTAATCTACGATTAACTTAATTGGGATTAAATTAATCGGAACTTGTACGATTTGATTAACTAATCGTCATTTTTAATCGTTAATCACGATTAAGTAGGGTAATCTTAACCGTTAATCGTTAATCGATGACAAAACAAAAGAGAAGCAACTACGTTTCTTTCTAAATTCGACTTATACCACGTGAGTAAACCCGTTTCATGTGTATTTATTTAATGAGTAGATAGACTATAGACGTCCACTGCTGGATAAAGGCCTCCCCCAAATTTCTCGACAACGAGTATGAAATTAATCGCGGCTTGCTTTAACTTTCATATAAGTTGGTAATTCTATATAGGGAAGTAAACCTTTTCTAATTAAATAAGTATATTTTACTCGTTCTTGAGCTCTTTTCAAACGCACTTTACTTATCGCTTGGAAATTGTTTGTTTTCTGCAATAAAAGGTTTATCTGCAATCACGTCTATTGCATTAGCGGAGGAAAGCAAGCCTTCGCATTTGTATTAAGGTAGATACAATTGCGAAAGTAATGTTATTAAATCTTTCGTGAGACATATTTAAATATTGTATTAAGCGGTTTACACTCATCTGAAATTGTCAGGAACGGCTGAAATTGCCCGAAATTGGCAGGAGTTGCGCGGTAACTTTGTCACCACGCGACTGTAGCAGGGGTCCCTGATGAAGAGCTCCATACAAATTCGAAACATATTGGGCCGTTTTTGACTATTTCACGAGACTAAACCTTTCAATACAATATTTACAATTGCGAAAATTGAATAGAGTGTTTCTTTTGTACTTTTACCAAAAGCTGGCACGAAATACCTATGAAAGTGACATTAATTCAAGGCTGTACAATACCCACAGACCACCCCCACTAGACGGAGCATGTAAGGCACATGTAAGGCGACCCGCGCGCACCAACGATATGGTCCGGCAGAACATTAAAGTACCAACACGGCGGCCACCGTTTAGTTGCGTCCATGTTTATGTGGTCTCTCTACACCACTTAACACTACAATTTACCATGTTATTTATTTAATTTCTTTTTTCGTTGACGTACGCATGGATCATAAACATGGACGCAACTAACCGGTGGCCGCCGTGTTGGTACTTTAATGTTCTGCCGTACCATATCGTTGGTGCGCGCGGGTCGCCTCACATGCTCCGTCTAGTGGGGGTTGTCTGTGACAACACCTGAAGCACCATCCACGGCGCGTCGAAGTGGCCCACGTTCCACTCATGTAAGAAACATTTTCATTTCAAATGTTGCGGTGCCCTAACCATGACTCGACAGTTTAAGTACTCGCTAGCGCCTGCGTAAACGGTTTGTATGGAGAATTGTAGTTCTACAAAGTAACCGGCGATGTACTATTTTTCATACAAATCGTTTGTAGAGATGTGTAGCTCGCGAGTGAGTGATTCAAACGAGCTATATCATTTGGTTTAGCTCACTAGCTCTTTCGCTCACTGAAGATTATAGTAGCTCAGTATATCATCTACCATCTCAGTATTAAGACTGATTTAGACGATGCCAATTTTAAGACGCCTAAATTACGGCGCCTCGAAAAGGCACCGTATAAACACTTTCCGCGCCATTTTTTCGCCGCATGCCAGCGCTGGCGCGGAATAGAACACGAGCCTATTTTTTGGCGCCAGTGACCCCCCCTCCGCGTCTCTCGCTGCCACTAATGACTGGTACTGAAAAAAAGCACTGTGTAAACACGACTGGCGGCGAGATTTAGGCGGCTGAACATAGTCATTGTCTAAACGGTCGGAGGTGTGCTGTGCGGTAATCACTGGCGCCGTAATTTAGGCGTCTCAAAATTGGCATCGTCTAAATCAGCCTTTACTCGCTCCCTCTCGCTCATGAAATGAATGTTGCCATGCTGCCGTGAATCTAATTCATCGACATCTCTAGTTCTCTGCTCACTCGTGATCGTGAACGATATAGTCTAAAGATCTACTGAGCTTATGCGCATTAGCCATACCCTAGGATGTGCGTTTACACGCACGATCCCTAGTCCCCATTCGCATTCGCAAACACGAACGTAACATCACGTTCGGAACGTAGAGGTAAGTAAATAAGAACGCGACCAAGCCCCGTTTTGTTATGAATTTGTGTGAATCGCGGGAACCTCAGAAAATATTTATTAATAAAACCTCGTAAAAAGAAACCATGAATAAACTGAAAAACAACTTAGTCACTTATCGATGAGCTATGTATTATGTCCTAAACGCAATAAAGAAAAGGTTCTGACAATAACAAAGCATACCGAGGACTAATAGCGCCGTGTAGATACAATGGACAGTCATTTGACAGACGGCGGTCTAGACTCGAGATTAATCACTAGCAACGGGGGATGAAAAAACGGGCAAGTGCGAGTCGGACTCACGCAGGGGTTCCGTATCAATGTACGCAAAATCGCCCAGAATAACGCAGACTTCACAACCCCTTATTTTTTTATTGAAGTGAATTTTCTTTCAGATCCGCCCTAATAATAAAGCATATTAGGATAGGAACCTAAAACGGTAAAGACCCGGCATTTCGCATGACATGACTCTTGGAAATAACCTGAGAAGATGGAGAGCTAAATGAATACTTTGAAGATAAATTTTAAACACTTTGTAAGTCCTCCTCTCCCTAACATTGCAGTGCCCAACAGAGTTCACATTCACAATGATCTGTAGCTTTAAGTTAACATCTGTACCTACTTTTGTGAAAAATTAAAATGAAAATGAAAAATGAAAATATTTTATTTCAGTAACTTAACATGGTAACAGATAGTAAGGTTGGGGCTTCCTTTTAAGTATGTATTACCTGTATCAGGAAACCCCGCTCTTCCTTAATGACAATTGGTTTTATATTAGAAATAAATTTTTAAATCTAAAATAAGTATATTGGATCTAACTATTTACTACTTAATCTTATTTAAACATTTTGCTCCTACAGGTGTGTGTGTGTGTGTGTGTGTGTGTGTGTGTGTATGTGTGTGTGTGTGTGTGTGTATATATATGTGTGTGTGTGTGTGTGTGTGTGTGTGTGTGTGTGCGTGCGTGCGTGCGTGCGTGCGTGCGTGCGTGCGTGCGTGCGTGCGTGCGTGCGTGCGTGCGTGCGTGCGTGCGTGCGTGCGTGCGTGCGTGCGTGCGTGCGTGCGTGTGTGTGTGTGTGTGTGTGTGTTCCTTGGTCTATGTCTATGTTAGTTTTATGACAACATATCATAACTACCTTTTAATTACAACACACTTCTCTTTCTTTATTGTGATATTGCAATAAATGATTGATTGAGTATTGAGAGCTTTAGGGCCGCCACAGACGTTCGGTTTCCGTACGGAATGTCAGAAAGTGTCTGTTTGTCTCTGTCCTATGACGATGTCTCGCTTTCTGACGTTATACCGTACTAGAGGTGTGCCATTCTCGAAAATGTTTCCTAATTTATAAGGGAAAAAAACGTTCTCGAGAACGCCACATCTCTGTTCCGCACAAAAATTCCGAACGTCTGTGGCGGCCCTTATGAAATGCTTTTCGATAAACTAAGTCGTGTCCCCGATACAGACGCACCTGATTTTTAGCCTTTAACATGCTACTAGTCGGTGTGGAACCCTAAAATTGGTACAATAAAGAAAATATCTCGACTAATGAACGGTACAGAACGCGTACTTCAATTAGGTAGCTGATAATTTTCGTGAAAATGGGATATAATAAATAGTAAATAGACACTATGTTCTTCAAAAGTGTAGTAAACAGCAGTTCTTTATGAAAACGAATAGAGATCTCTAGCAATAATTCAAACTATTTTTTACTCATTTATTTATTCGGGATACTAATTTCATGCATTTGTGTTTATGCCTTTTAATTTACTCATAAATTCTAGGCACTGTTTAATATCTGAAGCTTATATGCGTAACTTTATTGTATCAATTAATTTTACAGTAAATGTTTAAAAAACCTTGGAGCTGTCAGTTTAATGTTCAGAGTAAAATAAAGCATAGGTCATTTTATTTTTGAAATATCATCCCAGAAGTTCAATTGCAGACTTCAAAAGTTGTTCGAAACCGACTTTTTTTCTTTCGACACTGCGTATTAGTTTCAAATCTATCATCATATTGAAATATTTAACTTAAATTCGAATTGGATCCAAGGATAAGATCAGAATGAATATTGCTAGTAGCGTAATAAGTAACTTGTAGTATAGTTAGTGTGTAACGAATAAAAACATATGTATTTTATTAGCGTAGTTAAAAATATTAACTGAACGGCAAATTAGTGTAAAAACGTGTTTTTTTTTTGACAACGTTTTTAAAAAACAATTTGTATAGAAAAATAGATGCTTTATTGATTAAAAATAAATCTCAGGTCAGTACTATGTTATATCATCGTTAGCAATTGTAAAATTTAGTCGACTTTCGTACAAAATATACCAATATGATAGGTTTTTTCCGCTACTATACATAATTTACTTTAGTAAGTGTGGTAATCGTTAGCTCCGTGAGTTCAGAACCAGAAACTTTGAGGTGTAACTAGTAAGTGGTAAGTTCCTGATAGGAAAACGAAAACATGCATAATTCATAATACGAGAATCAGATACAGGAGGTAGGTACTGTTGCGTTCTGTTCGATTCTCATTATATTATTTATATTATTCATTTTAAACCAAATTTACAAAGATCAAAGCCCAATGAAAAATTTACCATCAGAATCTCCCACCAGGTAACTTCCACCAGGTATTATTGTTTGAGCTTCTTAATACAGGGTGTGGATCTGTGGGCCACATCCGCCAGCCGCGACCGTCTGTTTAAATTGCAGAAGCGGGCCCTACGCATCATTGAGCGAAAACCGGCCGACTACCCAGCTCGTGAATTATTTATTAAACAGAAAATCCTGACGCTGCCGAGTGTGTTCATACTAGCAGCCTGTGAATATGTTCGTTCTAACCTTTCTGACTACCAAACTTACGGCCAACGTAATCCCAGAACGTCGCGTAGGCCGCACCTTCTGGTGCCGCCGCAACGACGGTTGGTAAAGGCTCGTGCTCAGCTCAGCGTTATCGGACCGAACATATACAACTGTATCCCTACCGACATAAAGGAGTGTGAAAATAACACCACATTTTCTAGGAAACTTAAAACACTACTTAGCAATCTGGCTTGTTACAGTATAAACGAATTTTTGAATGTGGACCGTTGAACACACTAGTCTGAAATAAACTTAAAAATAATATATCACTGATATCAAACCTATGTAAAGTTTTAATAGCTGTAATTACTATAGATAGAAAATGACTTGTAATTGATATTGTACATTTACCAATAAAAATCTGAAATCTGAAAATCAGAAATCTGAAGCTTTGATCTTTGTATCAATGGTTTAATATAAAAATTGTGGTGTGCACCCATATTAAAAAAAATAGTGCGTGGAGGCCCTCCGCGCGGAAGAAGTGAAACTTCGTAATGTGGAAATGAAAATAGGAAGGGGTAGAAATTGAAATTTCAAAAGAGAAAACCTAATAATCAATTGATATTCACAAGAGACGTACCTTGACATTACCTTAAATCCGTCGCATTGTCCGTGGGATTGTTGCGTTGAACGTTTAACGCAACAGTGCTCTCCTCCTACCCCCTCCACGGTAGCGTTAAACGTTAAACGTTTAACGCAACCTTGTTGGAAGTCGCTTTAGAAGTTTCACTTCAAAAAATGAGACATTACATGTTTCATAAATTTATAAAATAACAGCGCCCTCTCTCGCTTGGTCGTTCACTGCTGTAAAGTAGTGCGGTAAGATGTGAATATTAATGTATTCTCATAGAGGTCGCTAAGGTGTAAAGCCTTTCAAACAAACAATGCAAAAATCGATACACAAAGCATAAGGAAAAATTCGATAAGTTGCTTGGGAGTTAGGGTGGCGGAAAGGTTAACGCGCTGGACCGGCAATCCAGAGATACCGGGTTCGATATCTGATCTCTTCCACTAGGTACCTCATTTAAATTTTTCTTTGAGCTTTGATCTTTGTATCAACACAGGCGCGACAGCGGCCTATCGGTGTAACTCGGGCGTCGGTGAACTTGTAATGCCGAATCCTTCGACAAGGCATTCGCGTGAATGCCTTTCCCCACCTCGCGCGTCCCGCGCTCGCCCGCGCTCGCCCCTCGACACGCACACATAGCCGCGAGTTTTGTTACTGCACACAAGTGTCGCTGTCGTTTCTTTTTACGTTAGTATATTATATTCTTTGGTATCAATGGTTTAATATAAAAATTGTGGTGTGTACCCACATTCAAATAATGAGACTTTACGGCTTTGTGACAAAGTTACCGCGCGACTGTACGTGGTAGCAGTCCCTGATGAAGAGCTCCATACGAATTAGAAACATTTCAAGCCGTTTCTGACTATTTCACGTAAGTAAACCTTTTAATACAATATTTACAATTGCGAAAATTGAATTGACAAAAACTAATTGGAAATGTTGATGTTGGTGCTCTGTAATTCTCTAAGGCACACCATTACAAATTGCATACTCTAACTTCAAATGAGTATTCAGCATTTCTGTATTACCCTCACATTCCGCAAAATGCAACTCAAATTGAAACAAATCAGCCCCCGTTAAAGTAGGACCATTATCCTTAGAAACCGTAGTTCAAAAGGATTAAGTACCAAGCAAATTAAAGGCGTTTAAGTCGTTTTAAACTAAGTAACGATACTGAAGCGATACATTACAACTGCATTAATTTATAGTTTAAGTTGGTACGGAACGTGGAAAGTCCTCTTATCGAAAGTCAAAGCCACCTAAGTCCATTTAGCTCGACATTCGATATAGCTCCTAATTGGAAGAAGGATATATTCTAGAATGGCATGAACATGCACAAGGAGTTAAGTGATTATTCTTACCTGGTTTGACTATCCTGGAATCATCGAAGTTTCAAACGATCGCATAGATCGCTTGGGATCAATGCTTATTGTAATCGTAAGTAATTGCCGAGGTAAATTATTAGTACTTTGGCGACTGAGCTTCGCTTGGCGGTTTCTCAGGTTGCGATGAGACGAATTCCCGCAGTTTTTTTTTAATTGCCTATATTTTTACCATGTCATAGGATACAAAAGATGCTTTAATCAAGTTAATATTTTCTTCGATTTCCGCGACTGTCACATATTTAAATAAAACAATGTAAAGCGACCGAAACGTCAAGGAGGCTCAAATAATTAAGATATGCGATATAATCCGTTTAAATTGTTTTATTTATAGCGTTCAGTGGTTTTATAGTACAGGAGTTTTTAGACTATAAGTAACGTGCCTACAATCCTCAATTTCAAATGCCGTAAACTGTACCTAATGATGAAGTTAACCAAAGTCTGTCACACAGCCAAAGTCACAGAAAAAACTAGTTACTCCCAGTGCGGTGTACAGTATTAAACTAAACTTCTAACTCGGGGCGTCCAGTGCAAAACAAGTGCACAAATTTATGCATATCCCGGGCAGAGAGCGGAACTCACGATATTAGTTTGTAAATTCAGTCCTGGATAGATAATTTAGTTTACGTCACTCTAGGCTGTAAGTGGGGTTTTCTGCCCGCTACGCAATACATACAGTGAAATATAGAACCTCCTCCTTTTTTTGAAGTTTGTTACAAGGAATTAAACCTATATTGACACATTAATTTACCGAATTCAGCGTGGTGGTCATGGTTACTTATACACAAACTCATGGGACCTATGATGGCTGCGTTTACCTCGTGATAAATAAGTGACAAAGCATCTGTCACTCACACTCGCATCTTGTCAAAAAGTGACGGATGCTTCGTCACTTATTTATCACGTGATAAACGCAACCATCATAGGTCAAATGAGTTTGTGTAGCATGATGTGAAAGATGCAATTTTATAAAAATAACGTGTATGTAGAAAAAATATACTAGGATATTCAACGTAACTTTGCCCTAAGGTTGACTGGTAGAGAATACCTCATGGCATGAACTTCGCCTTTTGTACGATAATTTTTCTTTTTGTGCAATAAAGGTTAAATAAATTATTTATTCAAATCGAAATCTAACATACATATTACATATTAAAATAATAAAAACATAAGTAACTAAACTAGGTCACATTTTTTCAACAGCGACGTGTTACGCGTGTTCGATGTGTCAGGGAGCCGTCCACGGAAACGGAAACGCCGGAACATGACACCCTTCGGCCAGTACTCTTCCTTTGTGAAGGTCGCTAGTTGGTCCGTCGGAACTCTCAGCACGAAGGAATTAAAACTCACGTCGTGGCGAGACTCCAATTAAAAATTTAATGAAAAATTTAATGAAATGCGACCTGAGGTCAAGAAAAGCCGAATATCCAAATATACGAAATATTTTTTGACCTAAGCTGAAACGAAGACGCTTTGTTCAGTCAGACGAAATTATAAACATAATGATAATAACTCGCACTATTCTTCATCAAATACCTGCTACTAATATTTTTTGTAAAATCCGAACTTTCCGAAGCCTCTCTAATAGGCTTATGGGCTCTTAGCTTATATTATTATTTAAACCATCCGAAGTTCTAAAAGGTAGAAATATGAAAATAAGTCGGAACCAATCCCGCGAACAAGCTAGGCGGGACGTGTCGGCCCTGATTTGCTCTGCCTTTTTGATGTAGGGCTGAGCGCGAAGTATTTATATTTGGTATGGAGGTATTTATATCTGGTATTTTAACCAGTATTTTATACTTTGTATGGAAGTTTTTATTTTTATTTATGGAAGTATTTATATAACTGGTATTTGAATCAATCCCGCGGACAAGCTAGGCGGGTCGTGTCGGCCCTGATTTGGCCTGCCTTTTTGATGTAGGGCTGAGCGCGAAGTATTAATACTTGGTATGGAAGTATAATTAAGACCTGGTATTTGAACCAATCCCTCAACAAGCTAGACGGGACGTGTCGGTCGTGATTTGCCCTGCCTTTTTGATGTAGGGACCAATAACACACTTACGGGTAACGCGGTCGTCAAAAAATTGTGAGTGACGTAATTTCTAGTCTCAGCAAGTAAGTACAGTTTCGTTGGTACCTAACTACAGTTTACATTTACACTATCATACTAATTGTAAGACATTTTAAAATTACAGAAAATTATGCATTTCTTGATGGTCGCAAATACAGCTCTATTTGCTACAGCTGAGCTGTCGTCGGGGAGCTTTTTTTATGTCCATATTCCCCTTTTATTCGAAAACGGCTGAACCGATTTTGAAAATACTTTTTTTTTCAAAGATCATATTTTCTAGTTGGTCCCATTGTCATATAACACAACTTGTTGAAGTCGGTATTTTTTTGTTAATAAGTGATTAGTTCTGAATTGATTCATATATTTATGTGGAAATACCACATTTGTTTTTTTTTTATAAATAATGACACAAAGGTAAATTAAGAAAGAAAAATTGAATGCGATCTACTACAATCTAAGCAGGATTTGAACCTGTGACCTCTGCGTTTCCGGCGCATTGCTCTTCCAACTGAGCTTTCAGATCGCTACGTCAATCACACCAAATCTTTCATCGCATAATTCGTTACGCTAATGGAGCGCCCTCTGCGTCATATATGTTTGAAACACTATTACATATTACTATTAGTTAAACTAACAACACTTTAATTTCGTCAGCGGTGAAAAATACTCGCGTCTAATCTACCATACTTGTTAAAAATACTCACGTGTTAAAATACCCGGTATTTGTACCATACAAAAAAACCTCTGCAATCCACCTCATGAATATTTTCCTCGGGCTCGTAAAAAACCGATCCCGCCACGATGATTATTATAATAAGAAACGATGAACGAAACCGGTTTATTGTTTTTCCTGTTCCCTCATTTTCTTTGGTAATTCTAAGTGGTTTTTTTACGGCAGTGTACACGTGCAATAGGCTGGGAACAATTTTCGGAAGATCATTAATTCTATATTTTTTCGATATTCCTTGCTGTAAGGATCTATAAACTGCAGGGCATTAATTTTTCTTTACCTTAAATAAAATAAATATAACCTATATCCCTCACTTAAATTTACAAATCCAATAATCAGGTATCGTGAAATGCGAGCAAAATTGATTGCAACGATGTTTGACGACGTGGCTAGCGCAGTTGTAAAGCTGCCAACTCACCCAGCTGGTCCTGGGTTCGACTACCCTTGCCGGGGCAAATATTTGTGTGATAAACTCGAATATTAGTGCTTGGACCTTCTGTTACATATTTTTCGATGTGGGTCTCCTCCATCTCATGCTAATCATGTTGTGCCCGTCAGACCCAGAGATTTCCGGCCACTGACACATCATCTCGCCATCGGCGAAAAGAAAGCCCAACTTTACCATGCTTTATAGAAAAAAATTAATTACCTTCGAAATGGAAACCCAATAGAACAAACAAGTCGATGGTTGGCACTTGTCAATGTCTAAATTTTAACGGTTTGACATTGATTGTTTGTCAAATTGGACACTTATGAATGTTGCCGACAATGGGCACTTTTTTTTTGATTGGGCTAAGATCACTTCAGCCAATTGGATTACGAACTGTCAAATTGACAATGTATAAAACAATTTGGAAAACCTTACAGTAAGGACTATCGATATAAAAAAATATAATTTAGTGGTATTCCGAAAATTTTACATAGCCTATTTATGCCGAGGTACACAAACACCTTTATACTGTACACACAATGTGATACAACTCGATTCGTTAATAAAGATGACGAAGTATGAACAAAATTTAATTTATTCCTAAATAAACTCGCAGTGTTTCTGTTTCAGCTTGGCCAAAAAATGTTTCATATGTACTTACCTACTATTAACAGTAAAAGCACTAGATATCGAATAACAATATATTTTAGTATTGATCAAATATTATCGATTGTATAAAGACTGACGACGGGTTTGGCTCGGTTTGTAGACACCTGCCTACTGAACCGGCGGTCCCGGGTTCGAATCCCGGCCAGGGCAAATATTTGTGAGGTGAACTCGAATATTTGTGCTTAGGTCATGGTAGTTCAGTGTATTTATGTATATATTTATCTATATACGTACGTATATCGTCGTCTAGTACCCATAACACAAGCCTTCTTGAGCTTAATCTGGTACTGGATCGATTTGTGTAAGGTTGTCCGATATTTATTTATTTATAAAGAATCCGTGACGCTACGCTTCGCTGCCATTACGCGGCAATCAGTCTATCAGTGTGCAGAGTCACCACCATACTGGATGCATTTCCATTTATTTAGGACATAACAACTCCCCAGTAAAAGTTTAAATTAAAACACTAATTTCAAATCCCCTGAGTTCGAGCGTTAACAGCTTTACAGCTAATGTTAAAATCTCGTGAGATTAAACCGTTAACAATCTATGCAACTTTTATTACCGAATAAAAAGCCAATTGCGCGCAAATTGAACGGCGTCGATAAACAATTTCCAACTTTAATCCCAATATTGGCGCGATGTTGAAAAAAACAGGAGCGAGGACTGGATGGGACGAAAAGGATAGTACATAGTGGGTTCCGTTACAGGATAAAAAGTTAGCTAAAAAGTTTCTCTCTTTTGGTCGCCGCGCCGTCTGTTTTCCATAGGATTTTTTGCTAATGGTGCCCGCAACATCGCCCGCGGATTTAATTTTCTTTTCCTTACTCGGATAAATAGTATCCTATGACCATCTCTCGATGTCCAGCTATCCCTGTACTATGGGTGCATCTCCACTGAAGCGGAGCGGAGACGAGCGGAATCGACCAATCACAATAGTGAAGCTGAGATACAGATTTTAACTCAGGTGATTGGTCGATTCTGCACGTTTTAGCGTAATGATAACGAGGGAAGAAAGAAATTATTACCAACAGAAGGACGACGATCCTGAATCGCACTGCTAGATCTATAGAAAACTGATTTTTTATACAAATCTAGAATTTTATGATAATAAGCGACATCTATCGTGAAACATAAGCAACTTCGGCTTACCCCTGTTGGGCAAAGAAGTTGGACTATTAAGTGGTCTGTGGACTATAATGAAGAGCAATTAGAGCAAAGAATGGAAGGAGCGAAAAGGAATATAGATATTAGGTTTTCTGTTCGGTTTTTTAAAACTGTTTTATGTCGCAATTGTTTAATTTTCAAACTTACATTTTATTCCGAAACCGAATTTCTTCCTGATATCTTTTCAAACTTTCAATGGGAGGTTACGATTGTTTCAGAAGAGTCCTAAAACGTATGTAATTTGAAAGAAAACCTAAGCAAAATGAAGCAGTGTGGGGAACAAAATTAGTTCATTCTTCAGTGAACTTATTCCGTACGACTGGCTAGAAACAATACATTATGTACATAAAGCTACCACTAGCGACATCTAGAGAAAAGCAGCAAAAGCACTGACTCCTGCTAGTGGGCAATAGATGGCGCCAATAAACAATTTCCACCTTCTAATCGTTTTATTTAATTGTATCTTTACCTTGTTATTATTCATTGTATTTAATCTTAAAGTTTCTATAAGATAAGCATAATGTGAATTTAAATATAAAACAGAGTAACGGAACCCTGAAAAAGTTATCCAGCTAAAGCCTGTTCTTTTAACGGCAATAGTTAATGCGAGTGGTCTCCTGCGAACAGCCGCTGCCCTGTTAGCAAAGAGCTGCTCCACAATTGACGGTCTTAGCTTTGGCTAAACTTTACCTAACCTGAGCTTTTGTCTGAGATTCTCATTTAATCTTAATTTTGGAATTAACTTTCAACTACTATTTCTTTGACAACGCAGTGGTTCAAGAGAATATAAACACTACGTTTTAGCAGTGGGAGTCAGTACTCCCAGCTCGGCTCAGTAGCCGGCGGTCTTGGGCTCGAATCCTGGCAAGGGCAAATATTAGTGTGATGAACTCGACTTGGATCCATTCCTTATGAGATTTAGCTATAAGTAGAGATCAATGGAGATAGTGGGGGAGACCAATGCCTAGCAGTGGGACACACACCTAGCTCACAAAAATAATAATTTATAAATGAAGGGTTCTCAAAGGACAAGCAAAATACGTACGAAACCGTAAGAAACTATATTCAAAGTGACAATAATAAAATTAAATAAGCAGGAGTAAAGAAAACACGATATTAAAGAAAAATATTTATTTTCTTAAATTATGAACAAGCTAAAGCTTTTAATGTACTTTACAACAAATCACAAACCTTGAAGGTCGATCATAATATTTTAATAGAATGGGAGCTGGGAGGTGAGATTGATTTATTATAATAATGGCAACATTCCAATTACCTACTTTATATAGAATAGTAGGTAATATATTTTTTTCAATTCACGATATGTTTGTGAGATTTAAACGAAGTAAAAATAATTTCATAGTTATTTATGCATTCATGGTATACTGAAAAAATGCGTAAGTTGTCTTTTCTGTTCCTATCTATGCGTAAGTTATAATGGCTGTTAAATGCATAACTATCTATATGATATTATGTTATAATGCATCATTCAAAACATCATGAAATACGATGGAGATCGACTATCATCATCATCATGGATTCAGGTTCACGGAGCAATAATTGACATAATATTAACGCCATTGGGGGCCTATGATTCTTCATTTTATCACGCGATAAATCAGTGACAAAGCAACCGTCACGTTTAGACAAAATGCGAGTGTGAGTGACGGATGCTTTGTCACTTATTTATCACGTGATTAAGGCCATCATAGGCCCCCAATGGCGTTAATATTTTGTCAATTATTGCTCCGTGAACCTGAATCCATGATGATGATGAGAGTCGATCTCCATCGTATTTCATGATGTTTTTTATGATGCATTGAATAGTGCGATATCAAATAGAAACAAATTACATTTAACTCGCTAACGGTCCAGGGTTCGAACCTTGTACCTTTTAATTATATCGGTCCAACGTTTCGTCCACTCCCGCAAGTACGCTGTCAATTTTCCCATCCGCGCTAATCTCTGTAGGGGTGCTCTTTATTCAACAAGTTAACCTTATTCCCTATTTATGCTGAGTATTATTCAAAAAGACAGCGAACAAGTAATTAAATTACATACGTATATTTGTGTGATGAACTCAAATATTTGTTCCTGGGTCATGGCTTTTGTCTATAAATGTATGTATATATTATGTATATAGTCGTCTAGTACCGATTACCGACTTACTAGGGACTAGGTTGATGTGTGTAAGATTGTCCCTTAATATTTATTTATTTGTTCAAAAATGCATTTCTATAAATGTGGCTTTAGCAATGCGGCATCGTGATAGTAGCGATACAGAATCGCGTTTTCGCGTTGACCAGCGACAGCACTGCCCTCTCATGGTGAAACCTTATTCCGGGTCATAAATAACTACGCTTAATCTAATACTAATAATGGCATCTGCAGACCATAAAAAATATTTATTTTGATTATATACATATTTACGAATATATACATTCGTTTAAACCTTTGAAATATTATTTACTTGTATTTCTGTAGCAATATGAAAAAACAAAATACAGCAACAACAACAACTTTCTTTTCGAAATTTCGGTTTTGAGGTTACGTTCTCTTTGCCGGGAGACAGCAGAGCATCGCGTGCATCGTGGCTTTTATGCGACTGCATCGCGACTTAATCGCTGCAATAAGCCATGTGCAACCTCCCTTAATGTAAACATACATACCACTAAATTCTGATCTTTCGGAGAATCAAGTTAAACAGAGTATAGTTATACATTGGAATGTACGATATGGACTGTCAGTAGGTATTTGTTAGCCGTGCAAAAATGACCGCTATAATCGTAAAGACATAGGTACTCTTCAACTCGCTTACTAAGCATAAATAAGTATCACAACTTAACACTTGGTGGTATTTGTTTTAGTCAACTTATACAACGACCTCTCTTTAGAATAAATTATATTGTTTAAGTTATCGAACGTCATAGCACCAATTTCAATATCGGATACTAAAGTCAGCTTAGAGTGCTTCAAAACACTATCTAATGTCACTTTATATAAACCATAAACATGCCAGGCATATATCACTCCATCTAAATCGACAGCTAGTCCTCTAAAGAAAGGATTTATGGATAATCTAACCTGTTCTTTAGTTTTACTATTAAAAGCGTACAGTCCAGTAGCGTGTAAGTACACTATTGTATATTCAACATCTTTATCCAGAACAAAGTCTTTAATCATTCTATCGTCTAATAGAATATCAAAAACTCCATTTTTATCCTTGACTACGCCTTTAAAATTTTCCTTGGAAAAGTAGACGTAGTCCTTTGAAACGACACTAGTTATTCTTTCACCTTTCGAATTAACGAACGCCAAAGAAGGAGCGTTACCATTAGCATTCTTAAGAATCCATATACCGTCGGACCCACCTAGATATATACTGTTATCATTCTGGTTTATATCAAAGACAGTGAAATTGAATGTTCTGTTGACAGTGCTCAAGACTGTAGAAGTGTCAGAATCATCTAAAGACACGTAAGCGATTTTAGAAGTTTCTGTATCGTTGAGGGTCGGTTCGAAGGTGTAGTATAGGACGTTGTTGTCTCTCAAGATGCCCATTTTCTTGATGACGATGTGTTTTCTGAAGGGGGCGTTGAGCTCGAACAGGTAGGAGCGGTTGTAGCAGATGGAGTCGACTTTGACGCACGTGTCGCAGTAATCGACGATGCCAGCGTCTTCTACGTCGACGATGCTCGGATCCGTTGTGGTTGGTTCACCGTGACATAGGACGAGCAGTGAACAGAGCGCTGGAAAGAAATAAAAACCCCGTATTAGTATTCAATAAGTTTGTGTTTTTATTCTTAAGAGGCCTTATTCCTTTTTTTCATATTATGACAAATATATTGATACTTTCAACCAATTTTTTAATGTGAATAATACTTTTCCCTGAGTTCCAGAAAGTACCATAGCAATTTCATGCTTGAATTCGTGCGCAATAGAAAATAAATGCGTGATTTTTGTCAATTTCGAGAAGTTTTTGAAACAAAAATTATCAATGATTAATGCAAACTGTTAGTTTCAAATATGTACCAATGAATCTCAATAGCCCTGTTCTAAGTAGTAACGTTGATAATATGTTAAGAAACATGTTTAATCATAGAGAAAAATGTCTGAAACTTTCAGCATTTTTAAACGGATAATGAGCCTTAATCCTGAAATATTTTTACTGGTCCATCTTTAAAATGAGACGTTCTATTATGAATCTCTCTTATAATTCACGAAGGTTGCCCGTAACGACCTACAAGTAGGTACGAGTAAGATAGCGAACCGCGCACCAGTAAAATAGAGATAATTCTTTGTAACCATGGTGTTCAACAGTGGAAGTTCGTGGATTACGCTCGGTGCTCTTCCCTAATGACCTCAGGACTAAAGCTGACAGTAGGGACATGCTGTGCGCAGCGTAGCTAAAGTAGTAATATAAGAATGAGACTTATAATAACAATCTAATCGCCATCACATTACACATGACAGTCGCGTGTGCAATCAAGGTTATTTGGACTGAAAATAAAGCGTTGTGTAATCGGATACGTGGTGTATAGCTAGCACCCGTTTCTATTAACCAATTGAGAGAGATCAACGATAGATTGGCGGTTCCTCTGACCAATTAAATGTTGTTTTTATGTCTTACTTCCGTAGCTGTGTGGAAAAACCTTGGTGTGGTTTTCCCAGCTTGTTTTCCCATCACATTAACAATTAATGTTAATTGAACTGCACGGACGCCTGATAAACTTCACGCAAATTACATACATGGAATCATACTCGTACATCCCATCTCTTGCAGCAACGACCGGTGACCCGCAGCCCATGACTGTTTTGTAAATGAAGGTGCGGCAGGTAAGGCCGAAATTCTACTGGCTATCCAGTAGAATTTCGGCCTTACCAAGCCTCTTCCTTCTTGTCTTTCTATTCACCTTTACTACCCTCTTAAAGCAAATGGCGGTATAAAAACTCTTGAGTTGTTTATAATTATAAGGTAAGGTGGGGTTAAGACTACCGGGGAAAGACTGCCACAGTCCAATAACTAACTAACTGTTATATTACCCCATTAGACAATAAACTATGTTAGACATACCCCACATTACCTTAAATCTTAACACATTTTGGATGCTGATGCACTTACAGGCAGCAAAATCTAAATCATAACGTTTATTCTGTAAGGGCACTTTCACATGTCTGAATCTGAATCTGCCGGCATTTCACAAGAGGGGACCGCTGTTGAGAAGAAAGCCGAGAGAAACTCAACAGTAGGTAATTCTTTCGTAAATTATACTTAAAACTATTACTAGATAATAAATTGGGACAGGCAAAAATCTCTTATTGTTTACACGAATAATAATTCTTAATGGACTAGGTATTGTATGATAGTTATCAGTGTTATTTTTAATGTCGATCGATCTAAAAATAGAAATCGGTCACCGCTATCCATAATTTATATGATCACAAATTAAAATGATACTCTTGGTTCATTTAGCAGCACGCGATTGGACGCGCGTGAATATTTGATGGAAAGAGTGGTATTATATCGATTTGTATGGAAGGAAGTGTTTAACTAGAAAACGACACTTTCGTATGTATAAAGATAGTGCTCGTCTTTTTGTTCATTCCATACACTGAATGATATATTGGAAGAAAATATATTACATATATACACTCCCCCAACCGCTGCGAAGCTGAAACGCAAACTTATATATACGTATGTGGCGTAAATTGCTGACTGGTTAATTATTAAATCTTTATTTAAAAAAAAATTAAAAGATATTTTACAAGAGACGGGCTTAATACCATTAGGCATTCTCTACCAGTAGTAGATCGCTAAACGCCAGTGCCAACATGTTAATCCGAAAAACGCGTTCATCTCTCGGTGCTACGGATTATCGTATCGCTCCATCGCATCATCGTGCTTTCAGATCAGACGAACGGATCTAGATGAATTAAGATAATATTATATATATTATTATGATATAAACATTTGCTATGTAATTTAGTAATTATCCATAAATCTATCTATACATGTGTATATTTAAATAATTGTATATTTTTTTTATTATATATGTATATTTGTACCTATTATTAAAATATACTTTACATAGAAATAATGTTTTAATATTATATAATAAATCTAAAATTACACTATGCCTAAAAATGGGCCCCATGGCATTGTACCAAAGACGCTGGCAGCATTACCTCGCTGTATTGTTATACTAAGACGCTGAGCGAGGAAGCTCCAGTGGTGTTGAAGAGCCGTTTAGAAAGCTCCTTAAAAAGAACTCTAGCGCTTGGACCCCACGGGTCTCGACACCAAATGCGGTAATGTTATTGAGAGCCGAGGTCTTGGTATTTGAGTTGATAAGTTAACATTTGCTTGATCCACCATATCAAAGGATTCGAAACAGGCTTATTTGAACGAAGAAAAACCAAGGATCGTCCGAACTAGAGCATTCATTGGACTAACGGGCCCACCCCAAATACTGAGAAGAGGCACGGAAAAAGAAAAATAAAGAAGTTATGAGATGTACATTTACGAGTATTAGAATTTATTACAAGCTTTTATTTAATTTCACCTACCCTGTACGCTAATCCGAGTGTGCTTTAAAATATCGCCAAATTTTATGTCTAGACTATTTTTCAGGTACTTATACCGCTTTTAACAGTTTAACTAACTTATTTAGGTAGTATAATTGAAGAAAATTATATGAACAGCAAAAGAAGCTGTTATTCAAATAATGTAGGATATCACTTGGATAGTTTTCCGTACGATGCTCGTACAAGGCGGGAAGCAACATTTTCATCTTTTTTTTAAGCTACAGAAAAATCTGTAACTTTTTTCTATGAATGAGGAGGTTTTCCTACCTATAAACAAAATAACAAGAGTATTGATACATTTCATCTATTCCCTATTGCAAGCAGAATTTCAACCGTAAGAGCAAGCGAGACAGGTATAAAACTCGAATCGCATTCTGTCAGCTCACGCACTGTATAGCCCACAAGGGGTTTTACAACCCACACGCCATATTGCGGATTTTTAGTGGTAGGTACTAATTTATTTTACTGGCAACGACAAATTTTTGGTAGCTGACGTTGAAAGTCGGTGAATGTCACTGATGTAAACGAAAAGGAAACAGGACGAAATATTCCGCAAATTTCAAGTAATTTTTGCTTTACAGTTGCTCTGTCTACCTTTGACAACGATAACTGTAAAGCTACCGAAACGTCAGGGAGGCTCAAATAATTAATATACCTACGCGATATAATCCGATTAAAATAATTTTATTTATATGTGTGACAGTCGCGGAAACCGACGAAAATATGATTTTTTTGCATAATAAAGCCAAAACTATCCACAATTCAGTATTCATTTCACAAGAAGAACGAAGGATTGAGCAGGATTCCCGTAAACAATATTTTTTTAGGGTGTACACGACACAAAACTCTCTCGATCTCTATATTAATTTTTCGACCTGTTAGAAATATGAAATGTGGTCATTTTAGACTTACTAAGATCTAGGTATCACGTAACATTTTCGAATGGATAAAGACAATTGACAAACGCATTCTAACCCACGAGGTTAGAGTTGCCTTGTTAGATTAATTCAATATACTCACCTCAGTTTGTGAAATGTAGTAAGTGACGCGAATTGTTAATACCATATGCCTTTTTGCGTGTGGAGATTGTTTAGTTGTTAGCGCCATTACGGCTGTTAGGGAAATGGAGATTCTTATCATCATGCGTAAGTATAAAATTATAAATAGGCGTGTAGGTGAGTTCGTATTTGCCTGAAATCAAGTACCATACGAGTATCTAAGGAGGAAATAGTGACATGAGGCGAAAATAAGCCATTATTTTAGCCTCTTGTCACTATTATAATTATATTTTAGTGTCATAATGGCATTTAGCCACGTATTAAATACTATGGTTTTCTCTTAGATTGCGACAAAAAAAATATTTGTTTTTTTTTTAAGTATGACGTAACGGGCATAGATAAATTACAAAATCGGAAAAACGCCCAAGAACGTTATCGATAGGGATCGGAAACTGACGTGAGATTGTGCCCCACGTTTCCTTAAATTGAATAAAATCGGAAATTTTGGCCAATCTCACCAGGTTGGTTTGTTTTTAAGGCGACTCCGTACGTGGAATGGTGATTTTTAAAGTCCTAAGGCTCGTAATCTAGCCAACGGAAAAATCTGAAAAAAATATATGTTATTTTTGACTATTTCTTATAAAAAAATATAGTTGGATTTTTTTTTTAAAGCAATAATTAGTATGGAAAAAATAATGTTGAAATAGGGTCGTTTTCAATTTTCAATTCCCTAAGGCTTCTAAACTACAAGTGATATTTACACGGCTCTTTACAGATTAAATTTTCAAGAACATTGACAATTCATTGATCTTTAATCGTATTGTTTAAAAGTTAGTAAAATGGAAATTCGGTCTAATAAAGCATCAAAAAAACTGAATTTCCGCGAGCGCGGCCGTGCCCGTGCTGCGAGCTCAGTGTAAATCTAACCGTCGAAGGGGAAGGCTGTGTCACTTGCTCTCGCGATCCATCTAGTTTCGGAAAATTGTTATAGTACCGGATCCCGCTGAGGTTCGATCTGTTTTCGTGCGTTTGAAGTGTATTTTAAGAGTGTACTTAGTTCGTTTTTTCACACGACTACGCTATGCGACATAACAAAAAGCACTCATTTTCATATAGGATTAAATTCAACTGTTTTTTTTCGTATTTAGGTATCTATTAATTTTAAGCACTTATAAAAAAAAATGTCATTGCTTAGCATTCCCGGACACATTTGGATACTTAGATATTCTCAGTCATGAGCCCACACCAGACAGGATTCCCAGAAAATAACACTTTTGGTGTGGGTTTTAGGGCCCTTCTCTGTGTAATATTAGAGTACCTTAGGTATTTCGGTTAGTAAAAAATCTGATAATACAGATATTTAAGTATGATAACGTCTAATGATCTTTATTAATTCAACCTTAAGAGATATTCTAAGATACGGGGTTATTATTTGGGGAAACTCAACTGCTGTCAATCAAGTACTCGTTGCACAGAAAAAATGCATTCGTGCAATTTGTGGTGTTGGCCCGATGGAATCTTGTAGACCACTATTTAAAAAACTCGGTATTCTCACAGTAACCTGTTTATATATCTATGAACATGCCAAGTTTGTACGAAATAATCCCCAGTTATTTGAAAAGCCAGTCCAACAGCCAAGATTGCGAAAAAGAGATTTGCTTCTGATTAAACAGCCTATTTCTAAGACAGCTCAGTGTAACAAAAACTGTTTAATGATGTCTGGAAAAATATATAACAGGATCCCTTTAGATTTAAGAGCTTTGCCACTCAAATTATTCCTGGTAAAACTTAGGCATTGGCTTAAAGACAGATGTTTTTACTCATTAAATGAATATTTTAATTAATTTGTAGTCATGAAATCCAGGGTTTTGGTTGCTGCGGGGTTAATGACATAGACATCATTTATTGGTAATTGAGTAGGTTAATTACAAGTCACTTATTCGCTATAAGTATATTAGATTATTATTAGGTATATACATATATTTAATTATGAAACATTATTTAATTTTGTGTATTTTACATTCCAATATTTATGTTAATTTAATATCTGTGAATTCTTTAAATGTGTAAAAACACTGCTCAATGAGCCACATCTTCAATTTATATTTAAAGCTGGATAAGCTGCAGGCTTCAATTATTGGTTTGGGTAACCTATTGTATACTATGGGACCCATCACATGGATTGTTTTTCCAGTTTTGGCCAATTTGTGTGGAATTATCGCGAGCTTGTCCCCATTTCGAGAGCTCCGGGTGGAGCCTTCACCTCGTCTACGATATAGCGCGAGATTCTCTCGTACATATCTAGCAGCCTGTAGTATGAGTAGTGCAGGGAGTGTAAGGATCCTATTGGCTATGAAGTGTGGTTTGGCGCTGTCGTCGAAACTGGCACCAGCCAGGATGCGCACGGCGCGTTTTTGGAGACGAAACACGCGCTGCCAATCGGCGGCACGGCCCCACAGTTCTAACCCGTATTGAACCAGCGCTTGAACGCTTGCGAAGTAGCACGAGCGAACCGCTTCGCGTTGCAGTGTTTGATTCAACCTCGTCAGTGCAAAACACGCCTTGCTGAGCTTGGCGCAAACTATACTAATTTGCGACTCCCAAGTTAAGGTTTGATCCAGCTGAAAGCCCAGGAAAGTGGTTCAAGTTACCTGGTTGATGGTGGTGCCATTGTGGTGTACGTGCAGCGGACGACGTTGTCTCCCTGATAGGTCGAACTGTATGAACTGGGTTTTTGTAAGGTTCAACAACAACCCATTCTTATGACACCACTTGAATAGTTGTCCTGCGGTGGTGTTCAGTTCGGATTGCAATTCAGTTTGATCATCCGCTGTAACAATTGCAGCAACGTCGTCGGCGTACATGAAAACTTCACCCGCGCTTACGACATCTGGTAGGTCATTTAAAAGGAGGGAGAAAGCGAGGTTGGACAGGGATGATCCTTGGGGAACACCCATATCGCTCGAGAGGCCTTCCGACTTTAGGTTTCCTCCCTGGCCTACAACGTATTGTGATCTGTCGCTTAAGAAGTCAGTCATTAGCATGAGGGCGGGTCCGCGTATGCCGTAATGGTGAAGCTTTTTTGTCAGCACTGGATGGTCTACTACGTCAAAGGCCTTGGAGAGGTCACAGAAAAGTACAGCGACCTCTCTCTTTGATTCGCGTGCTATTAAAATGCGACGTACAATCTCGCGAGCTAGCATGGTGGTGGATCTTCCCGCGCATTATTCTGTGTTTATAAAATATTTGCATGCCACTAAATTGGTGAATTATGCTGATCCTTATGTTTAATTTATAAGATCTATTATGTACCGTAATTCCAGCAAATAAATACATTGACTTTGACTTTTGACTTTGACTTTTATGAATATCGTAATGCAGAACAAGTATTGTTCGTTTGAATACCATTGTAATATTCGGTATAACGCTAATTTACGAATACGAATATTTATTGTAAGTATTCACATTCGTTGCGTCACTAGTACAGTACATGACATATGATATAAAAATACATTATCAAAAATTACAATAATTTTCTAGTCCAAGAAAGCAAGTGACAATTTTGGCATGAGGGCTTATTTATGTAAATATAGTCAGAATACATATTTGCATCAATAAATTTCCCACTTCATATTTAAATCTAAATGAGCGTTAGTAATTATTGACATATCCGCCGGGCCTAGCTAGACATACCTAGCCTGGCCATAAGTTTTGTTCCAATTGTTTACCGTTTATAAAATAAAACCTGATTTTTATTACATATCGTTTAAAAGCCATATATTAATGATCGGATTACAGTTAAATTAATGAAAAATATATAACTTTACTTAGACTCATCGTAATGCCCGGACTTGATTTTTGACTAATGCTCAGAATTTTTCTCTCTAAGTTTGCCAGAGGGCAATGAAACTATCTTGGATCAAATTAATCGATCGCGGACAACCTCTAAACTAAAGTAGGGCTGACACGTTTGCCGCATGTCAACCGATCTGCAGATCAAGAAATCTACACCCACGCAATAAAATTCGGAACTTCTAAGTTAACGTAAAAAAAAGGTAAGGCTCTTTATGCCGCAAAAAAACGTATCTACGCTGGAAAGGAAAATTATCCAAGAGACACGGAGCTAACTTTACAGGAGATCTAAAAAACTACGAACTTTTTCAAAAAATAAAAAGTTATAAAATATTCTGTGGACCTACTTTTTAAATGAAGCATTTTATAATTATAAACAACTAAACTAACTTTACAGGAGATCTAAAAAACTACGAACTTTTTCAAAAAATAAAAAGTTATAAAATATTCTGTGGACCTACTTTTTAAATGAAGCATTTTATAATTATAAACAACATCATGTTCTCTACATGTCGCTTTTGTTATTTTGTCTATTAATGGAATAATTTAAAATTTAGCATCGCTTACGCAAAATGGCTGTCAAAATAGAATTAGGTAAAATTATCTAAACGACACGTTTCCCGAGATTTTAGTCAGGTAAAATAGTATAATCTACATTTTACACAACAATCAACACAGTAAACGATTTCTATGTGCATACGATGCTCATTTTATATAAACAATATCATGTTTTTTACATGTTGCTTTTGTTATTTTGTCTATTAATGGTATTATTTTAGGATTTAGGTTCGCTTACGCAAAATGGCCGTCAAAATAGAATTAGGTAAAATTATCTAAACGACACGTTTCCCGAGAAATTTGTCAGGTAAAATAGTATAATCTATTACACAACAATCAACACAGTTAACAATATATATGTGCATGCTCATTTTATAGTCAGGTAAATATATAAATGTGCATAAATCAGCATGAAATAAATCAAGAAAAATTATCTAATCGCCTTTGTAGGAAATATTTCAGACATGAAAAGCTATTTATCGTACAATAAAACCTCACGATTAATGTTTTAATTAGAGGAAAATATTTATTTTCAAACATTAAAATTAATGAAGTGACATTTAAAATTCTCTAAGACAAAAACTTATGGTCCAACTACGCAAATACAAAAAAAATGGTTTAGAAATGTTAAAGATTTATTCATCAGATATCACGTGAAATTTCAATTTTATCAATTTTTATGTGTGATCTGCTGAAAGATTTCCAGTAGTTCTAGACCAATGTATGGTAGCAAACGATAGCTATGACTAATGAGAACAGCACAAGGGTTCTGCAAGGGACTGCAGTCACTCGGTACTCATTAAGGAATTTTAAATCACGAGCTACGTGAAATTTCAAGTTTTACAATTGCAATGAGATAATATCCTATCCTAACAAGAATAACAAAACTACCTACAACTCTGTGTGGTATAAGTGACGTCTCGTAAGACACTGTTTGAGTGAGATGGCGTTTGGTTCCATCAAGCGAGTCCATGGTAATCCATTTTGCTAAAAAAAACCTCAAAAATCAAGTCGTTTTAGTAGAAAAAAAAGTAGAGATTCTCTAAATCACCGACGGGATAAGCGACACAAAAGTCGTCACACAGATGTATACGAGACCCAACTCATTCGATGCAGAAAAATCTGCCGATCCCAACAGTGTGTATAACTCAATATCCCCAAAAATGTCGCTTAGATAAGTTCTCCTTTCCAGCATCGGCATATTTTGACACTCAAGTAAATTAACATTTATAGGGTATCCATTGACCTTGAACATTGAAATTAGCCAAAAAATTCGTCTAGTAAAATATCGTCAATATCAACAAGTATAGGGGAAAATCTGAGAACATTACTAATGTAGTCATAAAAAACCATCACTGTTTATAAGTAGGTAAAGGACGTAAATCCATTTTCCAACGGTAAAGTTGAGTTTGTCGCTCTATTATTTATAGTTTATCTTTTCATTAGAGCAGCATTACCCGGGGGATAAAGCTGTGCCTCCACTACTATGTTAAAATATCGGTTCATTCGCTGGGTCACGATATGATTTATTTATTAAAAAACGATATTTTTTATTTCTGCATGATTTTACACGTATAATCAAGAATCTTGTCGGCATTTTAACTATTTTTGGTAGGTACCTACACATACAAAAGAAACTAAAAAGTATTTTTCGATGCGAGACTTCCAAATGGCCAATTTCACTTATTTTTTTGGAAAATAGCTTTAATACATTTTATTTTTAATATTCTACTGTAGTGGGTAAATAGATATTTAGTAATCCGCAATAATTATATCATTGTTTAAATGATTTATTTTACTTCGAGATTTTTCAATGCCTTTAAATATTATAAGGTTTGTTGATCTTCAACTCTCGCTCGGACTATGCGAGTGTATGAAGCTGCTTGGACGCCACTCAACGAGATTATGAACGAAGTAATGTTCCGGGGGCGCACGGTCGGCGGGGGGAATAACGTTAGGCTCCGCCCAGATCCTCAAGGACGTTGGGATTAGGAGTCGCCTTAATTACCTCTGTTTAGAATGTAGCTGGCCGCTAACAAGTTTTCTGACGCATTTTCATAGAAAAATATTCATTTAAACCAGGAACTAAAACGCCACTTTAGCCGCACTTCACGAAGCTAAAATAACGAGCAGAAGTGAAAAATAGTTTTGTAATGAAAGCCAGCATGCAGGCTGTTTGACAGTAGATCCGAAGCCTATATAATATGGACTTCTGCAATCCAAATATTTCAAAAGTATTGGCAACTTTGAGGATTTAAATGGAATATCTGTATGTCAGTAATTTAACCGGTTGTCACATCTCTATTTCATAGGATCTACATTTCGGCGAGAAACTTTTATCCCTGCGTGAACCATGAGTCTTCGTTTAAAAGCTATTACGGTAGTTTTGGTTATGTTTTTTAGCAATCTCATAAAAAGGACGGTTTTAGAGAAAACTACTTACGATGAAACGTCTATCTGGAGGCAGGGTTAACCTCGGATGTAATTGTTTTGGTACTTTATACATAAGCTTACATAACTGTTTCTCTATGTCGTCAGGTCAAACGCGGCAGAGATATGGACAGTCTAACGCCCTGGCAATATGAGTCGTATTCAATCAGATATTTTTGACCACCTCGTTCTTTTATATTCTGATAGTGACTCTACAGATACTTGTGTCAAAATGTCATCATTACAACCCCCCCCCCCCCCTCACGTCTAGCGTAACTTTGTCGCGCGACAAATACCTCCTGTCACTTTCCTTTCAATACCGTGCGAGCAAGACAGGTGATGCTGAGTCGCTCGACAATTGAAGTCGCGGCAAGATATGCTAGCCCTGCTGGTTTTGATATCTTAGATAGCAGATTATCTTATTATCACGGTGACAAACAAGCATGCGGCCCGTCTGATGTTAAACAGTTACCGCCGCCTATGGACGCTTATAAGTACTTATACTTTCTCATACATTGTCTATATTCGGAAGTTTCGGAAGGTTTGTAAAACATTGTAAAATGGACGTGTGCGATTGGGGAAGGGGGGTCATGACCCCCACAACCCCCTCCAAACCGCGACAGTGTCCATCGCGTCGACACGGCTGGACGGATTCGAACAATTTTTGATATATGAATAGCTGGCCACACTAAAATATTTTTAACCGAATATGGTAAATACTGCAGGTACATTACAGCAGGGCTTTAAGGGCTTGCCGAGTGAGAAGGTATAGAGGGCCGACCGTAGGGAGGCCGGATAGTGATAACGTAGCCGGCAAGCCTTTTCACGGCTAAGGCATGTATAGCGATTTTCTCAACCATTTGCAATGAAATAAAAAAATACAGCACTCAAATAAATATAACTCAGCTGTTCTGTTCATGAACACAGACACCATGTTTAAAAAAAAATACTTCCCGGCCTAGGCCTTCAATTTTGTATGAAATTCCTTTACAGTTCTCTCGAGTTGTTCCGCCTTAAACGTGATACTTCGAAGCCTGTTATAACGCTAACTGTTCATTGCATGTTTGACAAAAGGAAATTCCTTGTTTATTCATTTTAATAGTAAACGCGAATGTTGGCAATTATTTAAGACAAAAACCTAATCAATTATAGTTATGAACACTGACTAAAGAACATTTAACTTGCATATTACGCATATTGTTTATATTGCATATAAGGTAAATTAAAATCAGCCATATCACTGACATATGATATGGCTGATCTATTTCTTATGTTGCTTTTATTCGAGCTGCATTAAAAAAAAGTAGCTCAACTACTGGTAACTAGTAGCCCTCAGTTTGTCAGTCCTCCGATTTATACATATAACTAGCAGCTAACGTTTGAGCTACTGCTACTGTTAACATTTTTTTTTAGTTTAAGTTACATTAAGAGGTTTCATTGTAAAGGTAATAAAAAACATCGCCAAAATTTGTATCTAATGGTCATGTCTCTTTGGATGACCATCTATTCCTGTACCAAAATAGGTTTATATCCGTCATGTATTTCATTTCGGCGTCATAAGCGAAAAAACAATATGAAGATGGCGCTCTCATCCATAAAAAACTGATATTCAACACGATATTTGAATTTTATAATATTACTAGCTGCACCACGCGGTGTTACCCGCTCATCCCACGGGACCACTACATTTTTCGGGACAAAAAGAAGCCTATGTTTTGAACCAGGGTGTCAGCTACCTTCATACCAAAATATATCAAAATTGATTTAGCCGTTTGAGCGTGACGAAGTAACAAACATACACATAAAAATACACTCACAAACTTTCGCCTTTATTATATTAGTGTAATAGATATCACTACGCAATCACAAATAGTAAGTATAATCGACTGCAGTAACTACGAGCACGAAAAATGTTTAAATATCTATACTTATCTATATAATTGAAGGCCACGATTGTTGAAAAATAATTATTATGATTTGTTTTTAATAACTTAATATAACTTAGAACCTGCATCGCCCGTTTCTTTCGCACACCATAAGTATGTTTCCCGCGCTGATAATTTATATCCTTTACATTACATAACATAAATAAAGTCAATAAAAAACAAACCTGCGCAAAAACCGCCCAACACTTGAGTCTTCATGGTCAACAAATCCTAAACTACCGCAATGACAATCAACTACACGCATCCACGTCCATCAGGAGCGCCCGACGTAGTGCCACTACACAACCCCATTAACACTTAAATACCGGCACGAAATCAAAACGCAAGCGACCCGTTCGATTCCCCTGGTTCACCCACGTCGAATGCCTAAAACAGCTCTAATACAGCCACATAATCCCTTATGGTTCAAAGGTATTATTTTTAGACGTCATGGCTCGGTGAAGTCACGCCAGCGTAAGTAATGTAGATCAAACGAAATTATATACGCAATGAATTGAGGAATTGACGCCTCCACTGGGTGCTCATCGTGATGTGCCCACGACACGGACTCTGGAGATATTTGGGTCATCTTCTCGAATAAACAGAAGGCGTCAATTTTTTTTTTTTAAACAAATTGTGTACTAACTTAATAATAAGTCTTGGTGTGTTACTAACTTATGGATCGTTCAGGGTGGTTCAGGTCTGAAGTAACCTTTTTTTTTTTAATGATTTCTGCAACGGTAAACCCGGTGTTCTAATCAATAGACACACTTATTATCCTCAAAATGTGTAACGAATAAATGAAATGATTTGATTTGATGATTTGAACATGTACATTTCTACAGCAGGCACGTACAAAGGTGAATTTATCCCATTAAGGGAACTCTTTCAGTTAACCTTTAAATAATTGAGTGTAAATAGTAGACGAAACTTATCAATATGTGTACAATATTATAGAGAAACCTATACAATGATACACATGACCTAAGGTCAAATGAGCTAAAAGGCTTAAAGGTTGTCTTGAAAAGATCGCTGTAAAACGATTTTCGTTAAACTCTGTCTGTAATTTTATTGTTGGTCTCATGATTTATATTACCACAGATACTATAAGTATGTATTTAAAATGGTAGAAGAGTGGATATTGGTATTGAAATACGTAATAGGTACGTACTGATTTGGTATTGATGATGGATCCACAACACAACGCACTGCCAAAAGTCTGTAACCGAATATAAGGGTGAAATTTTGCGCTGGTTCCTTATGTGGCGTAGGCGATCAAAAAGAAATAACTGTTAAAATAACAAATAATACGGTACATTTTCAATTACACCTACATACCTACCCTGATTTTTACATAATTCATACATAATAGGTAAAACACAATAAAATTGGTCCTTGGTTTTCAAAAATGTTCTAAACAGTCAGAATATTTTACATAGAAAACTAACGTCAGTCTGAGGCATATCAGAAATACCTACGAAGCGGGTTTACTCACGTCGTAGAAGTCGAACGCTCGACATGTTCCGAATTTACGCACTGCACGGTAGGCCGCTGCCCCGACTGATCGACTCTCCTGATGATGAATCGCGAACCGATTGGAAACATGTCGGGCGTTATTCGACTTCTACGATGTGATTAAACCCGTTTCGTAGGTATTTTAACAGAGAATATATCATAAATTTTATTTTTTAAAAGGGAAATACAATACATAAGTACTTACTCTGTGTTAATAAATTTAATAATGATTACATAATCATGAACACCAGGAGCCAAATTCAGTTGAAATTTACGTATAGCCATTTGAACGAGCTATGCGGTCATATCACAAACAAATGACCGTCGACCTTGACCGTCAATAGCATTGACCTCTTTCTATGTTATATGTATGGGTAATATCAATTAACTATCCTACGACCTGATGCTGAAACTCACTTTGATCAGTTTGACCTCTGCGTACAGTCGGCCAAAACTATGGTGTACCTTACAATTAACGCCATGCAATAATTGTAACTCTCTTGACTAAGGTAAGGCCTATTGTATTTAGGGGTAAGTAAGACATAGACTAACAATTAGTTATTTATTGGACTGTGCCAGTCTTCTTCAGTCGAAAACTAGCGAGAAACTCCGCAGGATCTGGACAAGTGGCGTGCTCTCGTCTCGGAGGCTACGATCTTGTTTGGGTCACTGAGCCAAAATAGTTAGTTAGTGGCTGTCTTCCTCCGGTGATAGTCTTACCCCATCTTAACTTATAATTTGGTGAATAGAGGGTAAAGTAACATATCAAAAATTCAAAACTACCGAACTGTTTGTAAGGTAAAACCCCTTTATTCACTGGATTATTATATATAAATCGTAAAGACATAGCAGCAGCAGCTTATCAAGAAATAACGATAATATTTATAATCAAATCGCATACAAATTAAATAGACAAAAACACTTAACACTTGTTGAACTGCATCAGGGCTGTATAGCAGGGAGTCTGACTTTGTGTGGGACAAACCCAAACGGAAATGTCTCCGCGTCCAAGGAGCGATTATTTAATACCGAGCGAGTAAGACTAGTGCCAAGCGAAGTCGCTGCATAGGGTAGCCTGCTGGTAGACCTCTTTTTCGGCCGACTGTACTCTGTGAACTACGAGTACGGTGGCACACCCCAGTTTTACTTCATTGCGGGGTGGCAGCCCACAATAAAGTTGAAGTTTATAGTGTTAAGGAGTGCCACACCGGTGTTAAATTTACGGTATAAATAGGGATGATGAAATATTTTTTTGAGGATGTCAATCGAAATTTCAGCGTTCCTTCGGAGCGCTAAAAACGCTGCATACAAATGGCCAGCTAATGGTGACGTCATTATATGTTATGGGTACCAATATTTGCATGGAGACAATAAGTAATTTACTTACACAAATATTTTTACACCGTGAAAACGTCCGTTTAATTTCATGGTTGTCATAGAAATATTGTATTATAAAATTATGAGATTCAAAAACAGTTTCAAAATATCTTTTTGATTAAAAAAATCTTTAAATTTGCGTACTTTTTGAAGACACATAAAAAAGTTGGTCTCTTTATGCAGCTCGAATCTTAAGCATCGCGGTTTAATGACGTTTAAAGCCGTTACACCTTGATATCGCTTATTTCGTGATATCCCAAGGTACACTCGAATTAGCGCCCTGGTTGCGAGTATCCCTCTCCCTCACTCACAATGTCAATGTCAAATGTAGCCAATCAATTTCGCAAAATGTCGCAATGTCACTGCGACATTTCATTACGTTCTGGCGTCCCGCCTCGTGCTTTGCACGGGCGGGGTTTTATTGTTCTTGAGCATAAAATCCTTGCCCATTAAACGCGAAAGCGTTTTTGTTCGTTTAGGGTCCCGTACTTAAAGGGTACCAACGGTACCTAATCAGCCTTCGCTGTACGTTTATCTGTAAGTCTGTTACATACCTGTAACGAAAGACTATGATGGTTGCGCTAATCACGTGATAAATAAGTGACAAAGCATCTATCACACTCGCATTTTGTCAAAACGTGACGGATGCTTTGTCACTTATTTATCGCGTGATAAAAGCAATCATCATTAGGCTCCCAGTAATCAAGGTGACTTTTCGCTTACAGATTGTATATCAACGTCAAAAAGCGTAAACGCAGTAAACGCCAAGGAAATTCATTGGCGTTTACAGCGTTTACGCTTTTTGCCATGGAGTGGACTTGAAAAATATATGGAAAACAAAAGACATAAAATACAGTTATTCAACGAATAAACCTGAAAAATTATACAAACAAAACTACAACAGACGTCGCTGAAATCATCTGAAATGGGTAAAATGGACGACGAGTCACGTAATACGCGTTTATGCCACATAAGACAAGACACTGATTTGCAGTTGTGGCTCAAACAAGGTTTTTAATGGTATGAGTTACCTAGCGTTATACTTTTCTTTATGTCATGAGGGCAAACGAGCAAACGGATCGCCTGATGGTGCGCGATTACCGTCGCCCATAGACACCTGCAACACCAGAGGAGTCACAAGTGTGTTACCGGCTTTTAAAGTTGGAGCACGCTCTTTTCTTGAAGGTTTGAAGGTCGTATCGGTCGATACGCCTTTCCTGTGGTTACTATATCAGCGCATTTGTTTTCACAGCTGTTTCAGATGACCATAGAGCAATAAGGCGTCCACTACATCTAGCATCCTCGACAAATTAGGCGCGAAATTTAGATTTATCCTAAAAAGGCATATCTTTACCGGGCTTATTCTTAACTAGCTGTGCCGCGCGGTGTCACCCGCTCTTCCCACGGGAACTTTTCAGGATAAAAGTAGCCTACGTGTTAATCCAGGGTGCCAACTACCTTTATACCAAAATTTATCAAAATTGATCCAGCCGTTTGAGAGTGAAGGAGTAACAAACATACACATAAACACACTCACAAACTTTCGCCTTATAATATTAGTGTGATAATCTATTCGTTTATACCTATTGCGCACCGATGCAGCGCGTGAGCACGAATAAAGCTAAACAGTTAACACTTATACCACTCATACAATTAGCGTTCAATACACAAAGGTAATTTCAAAATGTAGTATGTCCTACGCCACAATCACCACAAGTGACGTTTTGTTCCGATACAGGGCGATATTGTTCTATTGTTCAGTCACAACCAGAAAACAGCTGAAGCGTGCAACGTGTTGTCTCTGGTTCTGTTTTTCAATAGTCCGAATACCATCTTATTAGAGCTTAGCGGTACGCGGTTAAGTTCTCTAGGGAACAACGGGCTCACAGCCTCGCTAATACGACTCGACGACGCGCTTGGCGCAGTTTGCAGACACCTGCCTACTGAGCCGGCGGTCCCGGGTTCGAATCCCGGCCGGGGCAAATACCTATTTGTGTGATGAACTCGAATATTTGTTCTTGGGTCATGGATTTCATCTATATAATGTAATCATATAATTGCCATAGGCGTATTTAGGGGGGTGGCCGGGTGGGCCGTGCCCACCCCGGTATGGTCTAGTGCCCACTCCAGGATTTTGAGTTACCGATAGAAATTCATGGCTTCATCTCTCATAGGCCATGGCCCGGTTACGCGTGAAATTCTTTATTTAGTTATACTGTAGTCGATTGCGCGGTTTTAAGCTGACGTTAGCATTTTAACACCTGTAGGTACCTACTTTTCGATACTTCAAAGGTGCTTATCCCAGTACCTGGTTGCTCCGGCTGAGCTTAGTTGATGCACTATACACACACACAAACACAAACACACACACACACACACACACAAACAGACGGTTCACAGCGTCCCAATTCTGTCGCGATCGTGACGCATTTCTGTCGCGAAACTGTATTGAATGTCAACGCAACCTCTATTGAATCGTAATTGAAATGCATCTCAATAGCTAGTCGAGAGTTGCGACTGGGTTTTTGATCAACGATCCAATCCAACTCGAGTAGCAAGTTTTTTTAAGCCCTTCACAACCCGCACCAGCCAGAGTCACTGTCGCCGGACATGATGACTTGGCTTAGGTACCCTTTAATTCACACTTTTTAGTCAATGATTTAAAAAGACAATAAAGGTCCGTCGGAGCAAGTGCGCCAGAAATATCGAAAAGTACAGATGTTAGATTACAGTTGTAAACATGATCAAATTAGGCCAATGTCATCCAATGATGACTGTCATTGAACTAATTTTATGTTATTCAGGAGAAGTTCACCCGGAAGAATTAAGATGCCTTATTTCTTTTAAATGCTGATTGTTTTAGACATTTTTCTCTGTGATCAAACATGTTTCTTAATATAATATTCATGTTACTACCTAGAACAGGGCTATTGGGATGTATTGGTATATATTTGAAACCTACAGTTTGAATATTTCATTGATAATTTTTGTTTCAAAAACTACTCGAAATCGATTAAATTCACGCGGAAAATTAGTTTTTTCAAGTTATTTCGACTGCACGCAATGAAAGCATGAAATAGCTATGTTCCTACCTAGAACTCGGGGAAAAGTATTATTCACTTCAAAAAGTTGGTTGAAATTATCAATACATTTGTCATAATATGAAAAAAAAACTTTTTTATCCCTGTAACAAACAAGGCCTCTTAAAGTTAATAGTTTATTGACAAAACTGTTCCATAGGCCATGTAAGCATGTCCGTCTTCACCAGCCTTGGAGGCAAGTGACAGCGTGATCTAATCTGGATGTGGGCGAAATTGCGTCAGCAGCGCCCTTTCCTGTTATTAGGAGGTACCTATTCCCTACGGCATCAGCACATGTGTGGGCTTACGTCTCCTTAAGCGTAAGACAGCAGTTATAGTTAAATGGTAGTTCTGGCGTCTGTTCATTCCATTATTCTGGACTGACACCAGGAATATTCTCAATCTAAAAAGTTAGGAGACTTAGTAAAATTTGGGCAGAGGCAGATGACGTCATCATGAGTTCAAGGTTAAGGCCGTCCCTTGTCAAGGGGCGATGACCTCTATGACATAGTTTGAAATTGATAACGTAATTCTAAGAGGGACGAATTTACCTATCGAACATATTTTTACTGTGTAGATATTAGTGTGAAACAACATATGAATGAAATTCGGCTTATATAGCTTTTTAAGATTTTAAAATTTTGAACAGATATATTTGACTCAGCAAGTAGAGGCTCCATTGTTGCTAACATACTCGTAAAATTGGAAATAAAAAATGAGGCAATTAAAAATAGGAAGGTACGATAAGCGTGCTGTATATTGGTGGAAAAATAACAGCAGGATAGGTACGGGAAATTACGTACCCGATAAGACCGCAAATACAGGAAAGCCTAAAATAGCATATTGAAAATAATTGACAAGCCTAAATCGAACTAATTATAGGCATACATTGTTACTAGACGTCAGAATCATTAACCGCAAAATCCTGTGGTAGGAATGATCGCTCTGTGTATAGGTAACTATTATCTAAGCCCGTAGGCCATAAATTAAAACACTATAGAAGACTCTGTCTTGATTTTCGGAAAAAACACCTGTGAAATGTATTTTATTGGTATGTACTTACTTATCAAATGTAATTGGTTTCCAAAATAAATATATCATTTTGACGACGCGGTTGGCGCAGTGGTTAAGCAACTGCCTACTGAGTCGACGGTCCCGGGTTCGAATCCCGGCAAGGGCAAATATTTGTGTGATGAACTCGAATATTTGTGCCTGGGTCATGGATGTTATTTATATTTAAGTATGTATTTATTTATATAAGTATGTTTATCATCGTCTAGTGTCCATAACACAAGCCTACTAGAGCTTACTGTGGGACTAGATTGATTTGTGTGAGGTTGTCCGATATTTATTTATTTACTAGCTTTTGCCCGCGGCTTCGCACGCGTAAACACAATATCATACGTTCACTACACTTATTGCGAGGCCAAAGGCCGAGCTCCGCGTAGCACCGAAGGTTCGGAGCGTCCTAAGGAAGCCGCCCACCCACTTAATATAAGTCGAAGTAACCTAATGCGAGGCCGAAGGCCGAGCTCCGCGTAGCACCGTAGGTGCGGAGCGTCCCAAGGAAGCCGCCCACCCACTTAATATAAGTGGAGGTAACTTAATGCGAGGCCGAAGGCCGAGCTCCGCGTAGCACCGAAGGTGCGGAGCGTCCTAAGGAAGCCGCCCACCCACTTAATATAAGTGGAAGTAACTTAATGCGAGGCCGAAGGCCGAGCTCCGCGTAGCACCGTAGGTGCGGAGCGTCCCAAGGAATCCGCCCACCCATTTAATATAAGTTTCAGTAACCTAGTCCGAGGCCGAAGGCCGAGCTCCGCGTAGCACCGAAGGTGCGGAGCGTCCTAAGGAAGCCGCCCACCCACTTAATATAAGTGGAAGTAACTTAATGCGAGGCCGAAGGCCGAGCTCCGCTTAGCACGGTAGGTGCGGAGCGTCCCAAGGAAGCCGCCCACCCACTTAATATAAGTGGAAGTAACTTAATGCGAGGCCGAAAGCCGAGCTCCGCGTAGCACCGAAGGTGCGGAGCGTCCTAAGGAAGCCGACCACCCACTTAATATAAGTGGAAGTAACTTAATGCGAGGCCGAAGGCCGAGCTCAGCGTAGCACCGAAGGTGCGGAGCGTCCCAAGGAAGCCGCCAACCCACTTAATATAAGTTGAAGTAACTTAATGCGAGGCCGAAGGCCGAGCTCCGCGTAGCACCGTAGGTGTGGAGCGTCCCAAGGAATCCGCCCACCCATTTAATATAAGCTGAAGTAACCTATTGCGAGTATTTTGATTATTAATTGTCTATTGTAGATTTAAATAACTTAATGCGAGACCGCCCACCCAGTTAATATAAGTTGAAGTGTGTGAGCGGCTTCCCTGGGACGCTCTGCACCTTCGGTGCTACGTGGAGCTCGGCCTACGGCCTCGCATTAAGTTACTACTTATATTAGTGGGTGGGCGACTTCCCTAGAACGCTCCGCACCTTCGGTGCTACGCTTGTGAACATGATCTTGGTTTAATTAAGATGGGTCAAGATTTAGGTATGTTTAAAAGATTGTTTTTAATATTTATTGTCTATTGTAGATTTAAAAAACTTAATGCGAGGCCGCCCACACACTTAATATAAGCTTAAATGTGTGAGCGGCATGGCATCCCTGGGACACTCTGCACCTTCGGTGCTTCGTAGAGCTCGGCCTACGGCCTCGCATTAAGTTACTTCTTAATTTAGTGGGTGGGCGACTACTCTAGATCGCTCCGCACCTTCGGTGCTACCATTGTGAACATCATCTTGGTTTAGTTTAAATTGAGGCTAGACTTATGTTTATATATCGTTTTGAATATTTATTGTTTATTGTAGATAACTATTCAAAGCACCTTGAAAAATAATTAGCTCATAGTCCTACCTGAACATATATATTAATGACATCTATTAAGATGACAATAAATTATTTTCGTCTACAATGGTACTAATACTAATATAATAATAATATGACCTGTCATAATAATGTCCTAAGTAACGCCATAAGATTCAGGTGCCAACTTAACTCAATCGAGCGTACGTCAATAATGGCGACAGCACCACTGAACGGATACGTGATGGTCTCACTGTTTTGTTATCCGTGGTATAATGAATAAGGAAGCAAAGGAAAATGCATGAGATAACACGGTTATTATTTCAGTAGGTTCTGGGTTCAAATCCCGGCTAGGTGAAATCCTTTCTACATTGTAAATTTCATAATTTTGTCTTGTCTCGAATCATGGTTGTTTTTCATATAAAATGCATACATTGTCGAGCAGCAAATCTCAATACCTGATACACTGCTGCTTATTAGGTATGCGATCAATAATCAACAACTTCGGTAGTAATTCTCGAAGTCCAGGTTAACCCATCACAGCTAGACCCTAGCTTGTGCCGAATTGTGGTCACGGGCACGCAACGACGTACGTGAATCGTGGCCTTGGTGTCGAGGAGACCCATTAATGGCTCCAAAACCTTACATGTATGGAGCTGGTGTTATTAACTCAGGAAAAATCTTAACAGCGCGATGCAGCCGCTAGTATGGAGATTTTGTCAAAGTAACAACGCCATCTAGCGGAAAATTGGTCATTGAGAACAAAATCTCAACACACCGTTAAAAATTAAGAATTACTGATATTTAATGCTTTGAATAAATTTGATATATTAAAAAAACTACATAGATGCAAAATTGTGGCTAAATATATCGTATATTTATCGTTTATTATACATTTCGCTACCTTATTAGTAAGTTAGGCCAAACACAAACAATACCAAAATTTGCGCCTAATGTTCTAAATGTTGTTTGGTAAAACATATTTAAAAATGTATTTAATTTACTTAAATTGATTCGAAATACTTTTATTTCAATTACACTCGATAAAATGGCATTAAAAATCTGTTTTATTCATTAACATTTTTTATTGCGTCTCCGGGCTTTTTTATGGTCAATACTTACAAACTACAGAAGAATATAATTGCATATTCAATAAAAGAGCATTAATTAGTTCCTTTTGTCGCAAATTGCGTTTTTAAAGAAATGTATGTTTTTTTTAGCATGAGCCAATTTACAACGAACATTGCACTCATATTTTCGTCTGTGTTGGTCGATAATTGGCGCCATCTTTTCTATCTAACTAAGACGGTTTCCGTAACTCAACGCCTCAAACAACCTTAACCTTATTGTTAATACCGGTGGGCCGCGAGGAGGTATTATGTCGAATTCATACTTTTTAGTTTTTGTACACGTAACCAGCCACGCGGGGGTCGCGTCGTTCTAAATTCAAAATCACAAACGCTGTCATTATAAGGTTACACATTGTAAGGAAAATATTTCATGGAATTTATGTTTTCAGAGATAAATATTAAACATAATAAAAAGTATCCTATAACCATCTTTGGATGTTCAGCTATTCCTGTACCAAAATTGGTAACTTTTTATCCAGCCGTTTCGGCGTGATGCGAGGACAACGGTTCTTTTGAAAACAGATGGCGCCAGGTTGGCACGGCGAAGCGTGTCCATACAAAACAACTATCCGGCTGCATCACGCTATCGAGATTTTTCCTGAAATCATGACCTCCCCCCATAGAAAATTTATTTTCAATACAAATTTAGGATTTTATAATAGTATAAGATAAGATAAGATAAGATAAGATAAGATAAGATAAGATAAGATAAGATAAGATAAGATAAGATAAGATAAGATAAGATAAGATAAGATAAGATAAGATATAAGATAAGATAAGATAAGATAAGATAAGATAAGATAAGATAAGCTAGAAGATTATTTATTTTTTATTGTTTCTTTGTGAAAGATGTGACACAATTAGACGAAGGCTGTCCCTAGTTCGCCACTGTCAGTGGCTATGAACGAGCAAAAACAAAAGCGGAAGGAGGAACCAAGCTCCACAATGCGCACACTGGTGCACACGTTACTGAAATGACACTGGTCAAAATCTGAATATTGTCAATAAAGACTGTCAAGATTGTCCCTAAATCTCAAACTGACGTGGATTTCATTGCTAATTACGTCATTTCAGAAAATGCGACTAGGGCCAGTCGAAGTCATTTGCTGCAAAAACAAAAAAACTATTCGTTAATGGATAAGAATAGATACAATCGTGTCGAATATCTCCAGCCTAACTCAACAGGCGTACGAGACAAATGAAATGTACTGTAATTGGTTGGCAATAACATTTCTCCGAATCGTTACGCCCAGTAATTCCCACATGCGGCCTACATATACAGTAGACATATACATATACTACATACACATTAGGAAAACCCTGACACGAGTGCTCTTGCCACGTTCTGTATATAACCGTAGTATATTGTACACATATAAAGAGTAATTACTGTATTGTAATGGGGTTAATAGAATGAACCTGCATACTGAGTGTGTGTAGTGGAAAATACAATTAAATTCTATAAAGTGTACCATCGTGTGTGCCATTTAAGTTTATCATTTCATAATAATATAGAATATTAGGTATCTCTTGAAGAAACGCTGCACGTAAGTGATATATTTGTTAGTTACGGCCAAAGTTTAAATGCAATATACCTAAAAAATATAATACCTCTTCACACGAGACAAATTAATATTTAAATATTCTATTAATAGAATTTTGCGGTAGATATTTAAATATTAATCCATCTCGTTATTTATTTCTTGTTAGGTTTAGTTAAGTTTTTATATATATATATACATATATTCTAGTGTTATTTAATATTGCTTTTTATTTTTATTTTATTTTTTATAAAATAAAAAATAAAATAAAAATAAAAAGCATTTATTTCGGACAAATTAATCAAAGTTCAACAATATTTTCTTCCTACACCTAAAGGCAGGACTTTAAAAAAATACTGTAGTTAGAACAATGCAGTTTGGCGTTCAAAATATAAAAGCTTTTATTTAACTTGCAATGTATGTATGTAAGTATGTTTGTTCGGGTGGAATCTTGCAACTCAATTTAGAAGTAGATATCGTCAACCGATTGAGCTGAAATTTTGCATACTTACTTAAATTTGATGACAATACAATAATATGGTACCATGGGGCTGATCTGATGATGGAGCCGGAAGGTGGCCGTAGGAACTATAATAGAAAAAGCAATCCTACCGAGTTTGGGCTATTTAGAATCGTCTCAGCGAGCATTTGATGGATATCCAAAGAAAAGTACAGTCGGTTATAAAAGCTTGTCACTAAAATGAAGTTTTTGACAGAAACTTATTTTGAAATTCGAATAAACTGTGAACCCAGCTTTTAAATAAGATCGTTTCATTCTGCGTCATCTTCAACAGGTTGGATCGCGCTTTGTAAATAAATTGTGTGTCCTCTCGTTTTTAATGTTTAAAGTAGAATAATGTCAATGGAATATCATTAGAATTACGTTGACAGCCACAAAACGGGCTTCCGATGGGGAGTTCCGGCTTGTCGCTGGAGGCAGCCGTCCGGAGCCGCTAATTGATGTGACGGTACACAGCACACGGCGCGTTTCAATCCCAAACAAAATGGCAAAGTACAGGCATGAACAGTTACCGAGGATTATCAGAAACGTTGTACGTTTCGTATGAGAAATGTTCTTGATAACTTCCTTATTGCATGTTCCAGTATCCAGTCGCCACGGAGAAAATTTCACAGCTACTTACCGAGAAATTATCAGAAACATCCGTTTTACACGAGAAATGCTCTCTTTTCTTCTCTCCTCGTTGTTTCTTCTCGTACGCAGTCGCCACTCAAGATTTCTGCCCCAACTGCCACCGGTTCAACGAGCAATGTACCCCACCCACTGCCACTGTAAGTATCTGAGCTATATGACTTTGGTTGTCCTTCGGATGTCCTCAATAATACAAAAGATCACGGCTCCGCTTTCCGCCAGAGGTATATTTTGTAAATGGAATCGCAAAAGACAAACTTGAGCGGTTTTTGGTCGGTGACATTGCTGATTATTCATTTTTAACCCTCGACAAAAAAAGGGATGTTATTAGTGTTGAAATATCAACACTAAAAGTTAGGATATCACTATTGTTTGTCCTTTGGGAACAACAATGAGAATAACAATAAGGCAAATTTGATCCACCTACAAGCTCCTTGAATGCAAGTAATAGTAATAGAAAGAGTTTCTTTCTTTCTACTCGCTTTATTGTATTTGCGCTATTTAGCAGACTCGATGACGTATCTTGTTTTTCTTTACGGGTCGTAAACAGCCCTTCTGTTCTAATTTATTGCTTGCCCTAGTTTGTCACTATTAGACGTCTTCACACTGGCTAGACGATGCATCTACTAAACTGATATATAATTATATAATCCTACTAAATTAGACTATGCCGTGGGGTGACCGGCCTTAGAATTGTCCCCCACCATATCGTCCCGTGGTTGCAGTAGAAGCCTGCTAAGGGAATAATAATAATAATATACCGGGAGATGGGCAGCAGCGTCTTCCAGAGACCCTAAAGAAAAAAACTGCGCGCGCCAACCCGCCTGCCAAGCGTGGCGCGTACGGCAAATCCCCCCTTTATGATGAGTCACACAAATACCAGGCCCCCAGTCTCCGGCAGCTCCGCTATCCTTGGCGCGGGTAGCGGCCAAGGTAATAGCGGAGCAGGGGGTGCTAAGAATCCCCGGACGAAATCCGGCTACCCATCCCCACGACGACTGGCCCTGGTAACACACAATATACGCACAATGAGGACTGATGAAAAGATTTGCGAGTTGGAAGAGGAACTGAGCAGGTTACACTGGGACATTGTGGGATTATGCGAAGTCCGTAGAGAGGGGGAGGACACCGTAACCCTGAAGTCTGGTAACCTGCTCTACTACCGGGAGGGCGCCCAACAGTCCCAAGGTGGTGTCGGGTTTCTCGTTCACAAGTCCCTCGTTAACAACATCACTACCATCGACAGTGTGTCGAGCAGGGTGGTATACCTAATACTCAGAATATCCAAAAGATATTCGTTGAAGGTCATTCAGGTATACGCACCGACCTCGTCACATTCTGATGAGGAAGTAGAGGCTATGTATGAGGACGTAAGTAAGGCCATACATACTTCCAAAACCTACTTCACTGTTGTTATGGGGGACTTCAATGCAAAGTTGGGCAAGAACAGCGGTGATGAGTTGAGAGTGGGGCAATTTGGATACGGGCAACGGAACCCTAGGGGACAGAGGCTGGCCGACTTTCTAGAGAAAGAGGAACTCTTCATGATGAACTCTTTCTTCCAGAAGCCGCCTCACAGGAAATGGACCTGGATAAGTCCCGATGGTTCCACGAGAAACGAGATTGACTTCATCATGACCGACAAGAAACGGATTTTCAGTGATGTGTCTGTGATCACCGGCAGTGATCATCGAATCGTAAGAGGCACACTGAATATCAATGTTAAATTGGAAAGGTCCAGTCTGATGAAGTCTACGCTCCGACCTACTCAGGCCCATATTCAAAACCCCGAGAGCTTTCAACTCGAGATCTCCAACCGCTTCGCTTGTCTGGAGAACTTTGTCTCAGTGGACGAGATCAACGACGGGCTAGTGGAAACTGTCCACACGGTAGGGTCTAAGTTTTTCAGACCTCGCCGTAAAGATAGACCTCAGAAATTGTCTGATCGAACCTTAAACCTCATGGCTGAACGACGCTCGCTACAGTTGCAGTCTCCCGATGACGCAAGGTCATATAGGCAGCTTAATAGACGTATATCGAAGTCCTTGCGACATGATCTGCGGCTCTTTAATACGAACCGTGTTAAAGAGACCATTGAGCAGAACAAAGGCTCCAAAGTGTTCGCAAAGGACAAGTCTATTGGACAAAGCCAGCTGAACAAGCTGAAACGGGAAGATGGCAGCATAGCGTCGACCAAAGCAGAGGTTCTAGGCGAGATCGAGAGGTTCTATGGTCAGTTATACACTTCAGTCGAAAAGCTCGTTGACAGCTTGGTAGGCGATCCAAAAGCCAAGCTGTCCCGACATTATACCGAAGACATCCCGGACATCAGTCTGTACGAGATTAGGATGGCCCTGAAGCAGCTTAAGAACAACAAGGCGCCGGGCGAAGACGGAATCACCTCAGAGCTTCTGAGAGCGGGTGGAACACCGGTACTTAAGGTCCTCCAGAAGCTCTTTAATTCCGCCTTGTCCGAGGGCAAAACGCCTGAAGCATGGAATAGAGGCGAGGTGGTACTGTTCTTCAAGAAAGGTGATAATAGCCTATTGAAGAACTACAGGCCCATCACGCTTCTAAGCCATGTTTATAAGCTGTTTTCAAGGGTCATCACGAACCGTCTCGAACATAGACTTGATGACTTCCAGCCTCCCGAACAAGCCGGTTTCCGAAGAAGCTATAGTACCATACATACGCTGCGGCAAGTTATACAGAAGACTGAAGAGTATAACTTGCCATTATGCTTAGCGTTTGTGGACTATGAGAAAGCCTTCGATTCGGTGGAAACATGGGCGGTGCTCGAGTCACTTCAGCGATGCCATATTGACTATCGGTACATTGAAGTGTTGAAGTGTTTGTATAGTAACGCCACTATGTCGGTCCGAGTTCAGGAGCAGAGCACAAAGGCCATTCCATTGAGAAGAGGCGTAAGACAGGGGGATGTTACTCGTATATCCCCGAAACTGTTTACGGCCGTTATGGAAGACGCCTTCAAGCTCCTGGAATGGCAAGGACTTGGCATCAACATCAATGGCGAATACATCACTCACCTTCGGTTTGCCGACGACATCGTAGTCATGGCAAAGTCGATGGAGGAAGTCAGCGTGATGCTCGATGACCTCAATCGAGTTTCTCAACGGGTGGGCTTAAAAATGAACATGGACAAGACGAAACTCATGTCAAATGCCAAGGTTGTGCCCATCCCAGTCTCTGTTGAAAACTCGGTACTCGAAGTTGTTGACTCATACATCTACCTAGGACAAGTGGTCCAATTAGGTAGGTCCAACTTCGAGAAAGAGGTCAACCGCCGAATCTAACTCGGCTGGGCAGCGTTCGGGAAACTACGCAATGTCTTTTCGTCCGACATACCTCAGTGCCTCAAGACGAAAGTCTTCAACCAATGTGTGTTACCAGTGATGACTTACGGCACCGAAACGTGGTCTTTCACTATCGGCCTCATCTCAAAGCTCAAAGTCGCTCAGCGTGCAATGGAGAGGGCTATGCTCGGGGTGTCTCTACGTGATCGAATCAGAAATGAGGAAATCCGTAGACGAACTAAAGTGACCGATATAGCTCACCGGATTAGCAAGTTGAAGTGGCAATGGGCAGGCCACATAGCACGCAGAGCAGATGGCCGATGGGGCCGAAAAGTGCTCGAGTGGAGACCTCGGACCAGCAAGCGCAGCGTAGGACGTCCACCTACAAGATGGACAGATGACCTTATAAAGGTCGCCGGAAGGCGCTGGATGCAGGTCGCTTCCAAGCGGTATATATGGAAGTCCAAAGGGGAGGCCTATGTTCAGCAGTGGACGTCCTATGGCTGAGATGATGATGACTAAATTAGAAAGTTTGATAACATGTTCGTCATGTTTGTTTTTGTTACTCAATAACGGCTGAACAGAGTTAGATAAAATTTGGTATAATTAGTATGAGTCTATCTAGACTATTCTGCAAAATTTTTCGCGAATTGCGTGATAAAAACTATCCTACTTATTAATATGCAATGACATAGCAATACCGTCTTCACTTCACACTGGCCACACGCCGAACTGACTTCAACGAAGAGGGATCCTGAGATCACATTTTATGTTTTATATGTCAAATTAAGGAATGAAGTAGGTTTGTTATCGTTGATTGATACTTCGTGGATCTCATACTCATCATCATATTATCAATACAGAATATTTTGGCACCATTTGGAGTGTTTCAAAAATATTTTTAAATTGGTTCATAAATTCGGAGCAATATAAAAAAAACGCCAAGTGCGAATCTGACTCGCGCACCGAGGGTTCCGTACAAACTTTCACTTACCTATCCAATCTTAATTGGCCTGGTTGAGTTAAGTTTGCACCTGAAATGTATGGCGTCGCATACAAACGAGGTGCAAACTTAACGCAACCGAGTTCTCCAAATATGATGTTTGAAAAGGACTACATATATTTTTTATGATTTTATTACAAATGTATAGTTTTCAGATTTTTATAAGTATTTGTAGTATTATGTGAAGATATTACTTGCCAAATTTCATAGTTCTAGGTCATCGGGAAGTACCCTATCATTTTGATTCCCTTGAGAGCGTCGAAATGTACGTTTTTTGAGACATAAACGGCCGCATCTTTTTTTCACGTTAACGGAGAAGTTTGATTTTTTCACAGCTTCAAGGGACCGTAGATATAAGTATATGGTTTAAATTTCAAGTCGATACCTCCACGCGTTTTCGAGATAAAGGGCCTTGACAGACAGACAGACGGACGGATGGACAACAAAGTGATCCTGTAAGGGTTCCGTTTTTTCCGATTGAGGTACGGAACCCTAAAAAGAAACGTTGACTTGAGAATCTCCTCTTTTAGATTTCAGTTGAAAATGAATTGAGTACTTTAATAATTCATGTTCATTAGGGCAACAACCAATTTTATCGAAACGTTTGACGTGGAAAATTTAAATTCAGCAAGTAAAACATCATTAATTTAGAACGTGTTAATTAAGGTGTGGTTTCGGGCTGGAATTTATTAAATTAAAAACTTTTGAATTCCACTTGGTTTTAAAATACAACTCAGATATTATTTGATACAGGCCGGCGTTGCTCGTTCAGGCGCCCTGGGCGAGTCATCCCTTGTGCGGCGCCCTAGACTGGACGCCCTAGGCGCCCAACACCTGGCGTTCGGCGCCCTCACAAGTATGTACAGTCCGTGAGGTCTCAGATTGCGATTCGACTGTGGGTGAAAACTGAGAGGTTCTAATCTGGATCGCGTAAGAGCGAGCGAGACAGGTATAAAACGCGAATCGCATTATGACAGCATTGAGATGCTTTATCATGTATGTATCGCGTGATAAACGCAACCGTCACAGGCCAACTGGTTAACAAAACCGGCCAAGTGCGAATCGAACACGGGCACGAAGGGTTCCGTACCATCAAATAAATAAAAACCAGCCAAGAGCATGTGCATGGGGTTTCGATCAGGATACAGCACCTCATACCACACACACACCACATAGACCACATTCATACAGTTGAAGCAGATTATACAGAAGACGGAAGAGTATAATCGGCCCCTGTGCTTAGCGTTCGTGGACTACGAGAAGGCTTTTGACCCCATCGAAACCTGGTCGGTTTTGGAATCTCTGCAGCGATGCCAAGTCGATTGGCGATACATCCAAGTGTTGAAAGGTCTTTACAATGCCGCTAGCATGGCCGTCCAAATACAGAACCGGCAGTCTGAACCTATCCCCATGCATCGTGGTGTGGTGTGACAAGGGGATGTTATATCCCCCAAATTGCTCACAAATGCATTAGGATATGTTTAAGACGTTGGACTGGAAAGGACATAAACGGTGAGTACCTTTCACACTTGCGATTTGCAGACGACATTATCATCCTGGCGGAAACGCTGCAAGACTTGCAATTTATACTGAACGGCCTAGCTGAGTCTTCAAAACGCATTGGCCTCCGGATGAACTTGGACAAAACTAAGGTTATGTTCAATGAACATGTTAGTCCGGAACCAATTGCGGTACAGGGCAGCTCTCTCGAGGTTGTTAAAGAGTACGTCTACCTTGGGCAAATATTGCAGTTGGGTAAAAACAACTTCGAGAGAGAGGCTAATAGAAGAATACAGCTGGGCTGGGCAGCATATGGCAAACTTCGTCGGGTCTTTACATCGCCAATTCCACAATGTCTGAAGACGAAAGTTTTCAACCAGTGCGTCCTACCCGTAATGACATACGGTGCCGAGACGTGGACACTCACGGTTGGGCTGGTTCACAAATTTAAAGTCGCTCAGAGAGCTATGGAAAGGGCAATGCTCGGAGTTTCTTTGAAGGATCGAATTCGGAACGAAGTGATCCGTCAGAGAACCAATGTTACCGACATAGCTCACCGTATTAGCAATTTGAAGTGGCAGTGGGCTGGCCATATTAGCCGAAGAACCGATAACCGGTGGGGTAAACGTGTTCTTGAGTGGAGACCGCGGATCGGCAAGCGTAGTGTGGGACGCCCTTAGACTAGGTGGAGCGATGATATGTGCAGGGTGGCTGGCAAAAGCTGGATGAGAGTAGCCGAGGATCGCTTACAATGGCGTGCAGTTGGAGACTATGTCCAGCAGTGGACAAGAATAGGCTGACGATGATGATGATGAAGAGCATGTCGGGCCACGCTTAGGGTTCCGTAGTTGCCCATCCTTCACAATAGACGGGCTTAAAACAGCGGTTTTAAGCCCAAGGTTTAAATTACGAGAAAGATTTCAAGCTCTATAAAAAGGTCGCAAAAGCCAAAGTAACTGTAATTACTTATTACCTTCAGGATGCCCCTATTGTTTTTAAAAGACCTATTCAACGACACCACACACTATAGTGTTGGAACGAAAAAAAAATTCACCCGCTCTTTAGGTGTACGAGAGGTACCCGAAAAAAAGTATTTTTTTAGTTGTTATTTTACCGTTTTGTCGGCGTGATACATACACATACTCATACCAAATTTCAGCTTTCTAGTATGTACTAATGATCACGGAGCTAAGCCGCGGACGGACGGACGACGGACATGGCGAAACTATAAGGGTTGACTTTAGTTGACTACGGAACCCTAAAAACTGCAAAAATACACGTTTGTATGGGACCCCTACTTAAATATTTATTTTATTCTGTGTTTATATTTGTTGTTATAGCGGTAACAAAATACATCATTTGTGAAAATATGAACTGTCTAGCCTATCACGGTTCATGAGATACAGCCTGAGACAGACGGACGGACGGACAGTGGATTCTTAATAATAGGTCCCTTTTTTACCTGGTACGGAACCCTAAAAACACCCTTTAGGAGCCAGCCAGAGGTCGAGCACCTGGCACTGATTTGCTCTTTTGCAAAGGGCTCCCCCGCACATCTTTGCAGTGGAAAGTTTCTCGAGTGGCGATCAAGAATAAGAAGACACAGCATGAGATCTTAAAAGATGGCCGATGATTTTCTGAGGATCGTGAGAAGCTGTTGTGTGGAGGTTTCAGTCCCGGAATTTCCGGAGAATTCTCTGACTTTTCATGCCAAAAGTTCTTGGTACCTACTCCAAAACGTGCTCTATTTACTTAGTTACGTTAAACCATATATTTCTTAGGATTCAATCACGCGGAACACCTCACGTGAATTCCCAAGAAATATCTGGCTTATAAATAGACTTTCCCGTGATGAATAGTGCCAATTTGTGGCATTACAACGGGCGCAAAGAGCTCTGATTGTCGGCGATTACTTTCCAGACCTCCTACTCTACTATATGAGTAGAGTAGTAGGTACCTAGCTAATAGTAAAAGGAACCTTAGTTTACATGAAATAATGTTTTATTTTTCATGCTACGTCATAAATCTGTATACTCTTTAAAGTAACTATCTGTATTTCATTTGCCGTCCACTTTGCATTATTGCGCTGCATTTCAAACGATATCAAGTCTCGAAACAATGAGGATACTTAAAGCCTTTTGTGTTATAATGTGGTGCGTGCTTATGGAAATTATGGAATTGTTTTGTATGGAAATAGGTCGATGATAAAAGGTATTGCGCTATTTACTATATTATATTAATTTATGAAGACCGAGCTAACTAGATGCATGCGGGAGAAAACTTAAAACGAGAAATACACGATTGTAGCTTTGATGTATATGTTTTAATATTGATGTGAATATACGTCTCAATATGATTGTTTTCATAAATAGATAAACCAATTTACCCCTGTTATTCAATAACGCAAGGTGGCTATATTATCAACGTCCTTTAAACTCAGATCAGTACATTTATAGATCGTTAGATCAACAATTTTCTTGAAAAGTTATAAAACCGCAAACAGAAAACAATTAGTAAATTCAAACTAAGTATTATTTGTACGTAGGTGCATCACAATTTCAAAATCCAAATTTATAATATTCGTAGATGAAGCATTCTTGCAGAATAAAGTTTCATCTACACCTCCAGTTTGCATTTTGACCGAGCTACGCTACGATTTATGAAACCCACACGTCTGCCAAGTTTCATGCTACAAGCTTAGAGCCCGCAATAATAAATAAACAGCGCCTATTTTTTCGTAGTGTTCCATTTCATTATTTTCGTAAATTTCCCCATACTTGATAACTACTGAAATACTATACCCAGCGTACCTAATATAGTACGGCTCTTCCCAGGTGAATTTTTCGCTTCGAGCCCTAATCTTTCAAACAAAGGCCATTGTCTCTATTACCGCAAAGCCGCTAGCTACTGCGTTAGCACGAGCCACTACTACATTCATTTGAAAAACAAACGGTATCGTCATAGTATTAAGGTTCAAATTTAATGTGACTGATATTCTATATATTGCGTTTTGGTAGTGTAGGACAATAGACCACCCCGACGAAATACAGCATTCATATTATTTTGATTTGAACTTTAATACTATGACGATAACGTTTGTTTTTAATATGAATGTTATAGTGGCGCGTGGCAAACTTGAGCTTGCGGCTTTACGATAATAGAGACAATGGCCTTTGTTTGAAAGATTAGGGCTCGAAGCGAAAAATTCACCTGGGAAGAGCCGTACTATACTTCACTGTGCGTCCCATTTCTATTTCAGTCGGCTAAATTTCAAAGCCAAGGTCGCGACTCAAATCAATACGACACGACAGCCACTATGAAAATTGATGGGGTCCGACTAAACTCCGCACGACATTGATATCGCACGCAATTCAGTCGACTCCGTAATTGGATCCCGTCGTAAAGCGTCCACTGTTTGGTAAGACATTGAGAAATTTATGGGATGAAGCTTGAGTCCAGATTCATAGTCTGTTTTATGGTGTTTATATCGAGTTTGGAACTTGAATTTGTAGGAAGTGTTGTTAAACTTTGGCTGTATGGATAAGTTATGGTTTAAGATGTTTATTTCCTTTGTTTTCGTTTATAGCATAATCATATTTTAAGACGCGATAATACTTAAGTAAAGATACCTGCAGCTTACCAGACATCCACGCTACGTGTTTCGGTACGTGGTGGTAGTGGTAGGTATAAAAACCCGTTGGAGACTCGTTAGCTCCCATGCCATTTAGGTTTAGCAATTATTCGCCTTGTCAGTTACCAAAATAATAAGATCCCACGGATCATTCTAACCACACATTAATTAGAATAGATTACGGAAGTGCTGGGTACAGGACGAAGGGATCTTTGATTGACGGACCCTACACACACTCATGAGTCATGACGTACCTAATATAAATAGGAATAGGGAAAATATGTATACCGAAAGTGTCGATCCGGCCCAGGGATAGTGGCGCTACAAACAGCTTTCATATGGCAATAATGTGGATAGGTAGGTACGTCATAACGTCAGTAACCAAATATTTGTCCTTGCCAGTAAAATAAACTAGAACCACAACAAATCCGCAATATGGCGTGGATTGAAAAACACCGGACACCCTGTTTTGGCTAGTTTTGTAGAAAGCATTGTTTGTAGAAGCAGTGTTTTACCTGTACGTACGCAAAGCGTGGTTGTCTCTAAAAGTACGATTTCGGTGCTTATTCCGGTGGTTTTAATGATAGGGGTTCTTACGGATACTCTTCGACCCAGTACGATTTTTCGTGTAATTATCCAGTGTTGCATTTACTTAAAGGCTCTACCTCTATATATCGGATGATGTAACCCAATGTTAGTGTCTGGAACGCCTTCGGTGCTGGATAGGCAGCAGTAAGCCAGCACCGTATCTCTATATTCTATCGGGTAATTGACCTTTCGACCGTTCAGCGCTGCGACGGAAAACTGTGTCCCTTTCGCCTAGCTGACAGCAGATAGTATGACATTGTAGTTATAGCGGCAAATGACGTCGTGGCGTCTGGGGCACAGCTTTCCGTCGACGTGATTTGCCGTCTTTGGCGCTCAAAAGGTTAATGAAATAAAGAAGTTGATTCTGCAAGTTTTACATGTCCGAGTCTACCGGAATTCCACAAGAGACCACTGTTTAGAAGAAACGCCGAGAGAAACTCCACATATCCTAAAATAATTACACAGATTATATAATATACTTACAATCTTCAGCTTATTAGATGTTGTTATAGTACATTACGGCAGAGACCAGTAAGTAAGCCATACTGGCCGAGTAGGAATTAGACGGCGAGTACCGGATATAATACGAGGCCAGGATGGCTCTTACGGTCGAAGCAAGTATAGTGCTTTTCTCAAAAATTAAACAAGTAAATTAGATTAAAATTATATTTTATAGGTGACATTCATATTCGGCCATTTTCCAATGAATATTTTTGTTATATCCCATTTTTATTATTACACATTGTGATATTCGTCGTCGCAGGCACCATTAACTCCCATGATAACAACCTATAACAAAAATAATTATGAGTTTATACTTGGATAAAATATATAGTTATATCGTTATCAAATAGTGGCAGCATTTATTTACCTTCATCGCCAAACTGTTTATCATCTAGAGCTTGATTTAAGAACTTTTCTATATTTTGCTGCTGAATATTTGTGATTTCTTTCCTTTGTAGCCATCCGATTGTCTCAGAAAGATTGTTGAAATATTCAGACCTTATCACACATTATCTGACCAACTATTAACTTGATTTTCTTCCTTCCATTTAATGAATCTCTTGTATTTTTTATATCTCCTTGGATTTAGTCGGAAGTAAATTATTTTAGCTAACTCTGCCTCCGCTTTTAAGTATGGAGGAGTGCCGTGTAGGTACTCGGAATCAGACTCGTCTGAACTCATTTTTGCTGAATTATTGTAATAGATCACACAAACAAATTTGAAATTTTTGTCTTTTAATTTAAATCCCGCCTTAATTTCTTTTTAACCCCCGACGAAAAAAGAGGGGTGTTATAAGTTTAACATGTGTATCTGTGTATCTGTGTATCTGTCTGTGGCATCATAGCGCCCAAGCGGATGGACCAATTTAAGTGCGGTTTTTTTAATCGAAAGTCTTATCCGTCGAGATGGTTCTTAGCTATGTTTGGTGGAAGTAGGACCAGTAGTTTCCAAGATATTCAGCTTTAATTGGAACAAGTGACAAGGTCTCAGCCAATATTGAAGCCAAGAATTCCAAATTTTGGTTAAATGTTAAGTATTATTAGCATTTTCTATATCACTCACTAAATGAGGATCTCATGATGACCAGGTAGTTGTTAATGGATCTCAGCCAATATTGAAGCCAAGGATTTCTAATTTTGGTTAAATGTTAAGTATTATTTGCATTTTATATATCACTCACTAAATGAGGATTTCATGATGACCAGGTAGTTGTTAATGGATCTCAGCCAATATTGAAGCCAAGGATTTCAAATTTTGGTTAAATGTTAAGTATTATTAGCATTTTCTATATCACTCACTAAATGAGGATCTCATGATGACCAGGTAGTTGTTAATGGATCTCAGCCAATATTGAAGCCAAGGATTTCAAATTTTGGTTATATGTTAAGTATTATTAGCATTTTCTATATCACTTACTAAATGAAGGTCTCATGATGATCAGCTAGTAGTTAATGGATCTCAGCCAATATTAAAGCTAGGGATTCCAAATTTTGGTTAAATGTTAAGTATTATTAGCATTTTCTATATCACTTACTAAATGAAGGTCTCATGATGACCAGGTAGTTGTTAATGGATCTCGGCCAATATTGAAGCCAATAATTCCAAGCGCTGGATAAGTGTTAAGATTTATTAGCATTTTCCTTATCACTCACTAAGTGAAGATCTCATGATAATCATCTAGCAGATAATCATCTAGAAGGGCTGGACTAAGAGGGCCAGGGCCCCTAGGCACTTGGCATTTGGGGCCCCCTCCCCTATAAGGAGAACATTATTATGGTACAAGTCCTGCGTCTGGGACTGCGTCCCTAGACTATTTGGGCCCCTAGGCCCGGGCTTTGTGGGCCTAGGGGTAAATACGGCCCTGCCATCTACTAGTTGTGAAAGGATCTAAGCCAAGAATTTCAAATGTTAAGTTTTATTATCGTAATCAACAATTTAATAAAATTTTGACAGTACAATAATTTGGTACCATGCAGCTGAAGATGGCCGTAGGAACTCCTTAACAGCACAGAATAAACCCATGGTGTTTGGGCTCGTCTGATTGTTCTTGATGAGCAATTAACGTTTGTGTAAGAAAGTACCTACGGTCGATATTAAGCCGAGTCTCAGAAAAAACTTTTTTAATTTCTGTCACAATACTGGGTCACTGTTTCTAAGTTTTTCAATTCTGCTAAAAATTAATTGTCATTAGGACTATTAAACAGGTTTCAGGATTGAGGTCACAAATAGCAACACGTTGCAAGATTTTAACGCGACTAAAGGATACGTAAGCTTTAGCAAAAGTACTCGCCTAAGTTAATAACAGCTTCTTAGGATTCTGTAGTCAACAAGGAACCCTTATAGTTTCACCAAGTCCGTCCATTCGTCTGTCTACGGCTTAGCTCAGAGACATCATTTTGTGGGTTATCGATGATTAGGTCTTTCAAAACTAAGTCAAGTTACTAGCATCAACTGCAATTTTTATGGAGCTAAGTAAGCCACCCGTACTATTTGGATCCTGTAGAATGGAAACCTGGTTCTGTTTTAGGCCATAAGTAGCAGGTTCTTTCAACTCATCCAGTGCATTTAAAGTATATATTTTGATTGTCTTGGCTAATAACTTAGCCATTTTGTCATTATAAGCATTAACTAATTTGACTAGTTAACGATTTTTTCTCAGAATGTTGCTTAAGGCTATTTAAATCAAAATATATCCTCATTTCAATCTTAGAGAAGACGGCTTTCGTTACCACTGGCTTGGGATCCTGTTGTCGTACACAACATAGTCAAGGATCAAGCTCGAGGAAAGATTGGAAACTATGGACCTTAAACGGTGTAAAACCAAAAAGTGTTAAATGTAGAAAATTCCGGGAAACTTCTGTTTGTTTAAAAAATATAAAATAAAAATAAAATTAAAAATTTTAAAAACCCCCGACATGACAACCTGTAAAAAGAAAGAAATAAAATCTATGAAATGTGCCTATACAATGAACAGTAGAAAAAGAATCCAAGCTTCGTTGCGTCGGGGGACCGCTAAGTAAATGAAGTGCAATGTACTGAAAATCGTAAAGTGGTAAGCCCCAAATAAATGCATACTTCCGCAATTGCAATTTTCCGTTGAATATATTTCATTTCACTTAGGTTAGGTACTTAGCGGTCCCCCGCACGCAACGAAGCTTGGATTCTTTTTCTACTGTTCATTGTATAGGCACATTTCATAGATTTTATTTCTTTCTTTTTACAGGTTGTCATGTCGGGGGTTTTTAAAATTTTTAATTTTATTTTTATTTTATATTTTTTTTATAAATACTGCGTTTAATTATTTGCACTGCCTTACAAATCTAAGTCTTAAAGATAAAATTTAATTATTGTTATACATTGTTGTATTTTCTAACTAATTTTCATATCATAAAGCTTACCTTCAATTTTAACTCCGAGGTTTTTTCTAAACGACACAAAAAAGGAATTCCGAAATATCATTGTCATTTTACACATCACAATTATGAACTAAACGCTGCATACAAACTTCCGCACTAAACCTTGTCGCTACATTTTTTTTTTAAATATGCATCTTGAGTTACGTTTATACTGCCAATAGTACTAACCTCTTTTTATTTTACATTTGCTCTTAGTGTAAATTGCAAATGTATACTGCAATGTCGTCTCTTTCTATTTAATCTATGAAAAGGGACGCCACTTTTTAATTTCTACAATTTGCTCTCGCACTGTACTTATAATTAAAACAATTTGTGGAATGCATCCTTTTTACATTTATATACGACCTCATCGCCTTCACATCCTTAGTTTTTTTTATAGGTCGGTGATGATGTAAATCGTGTTTCGATATTCAAATATCTTGATACGTAATAGGAATTACATACTTACTTACTGGACAAATATTGATTCCAAATTTAAAATCTCGCTATTTACTGGACACTTCTAAAAAGTCTTCGGTATCTTCCACTTACTGTAGTCTATCTAGATAGATGGTAAGGCAACATTACATGCAATATTTGAGAAAAATCAATTTAGCAGAATAGTGTTTTGTCATAGTGCGTAACTGGTATTGATTTTGTCAGAAGGGCAAACGAATTGGTTTGCAGTGCCTTCTTTGACGATGGTTCTGCACGAAACTATTTTATGAAAGTTAAGAGATCTCGGTTACCATGTAACCTTCAAATTACGTTGCGAAGCGGCCTGTCGTTTAGCTCTGTCTGTTATTCTTTGTGACTTATGTGATCTGTACTCGTGTGTAAATAAATAGCACTAGTACATCAATTTCCATAAGGAAATAATAGCTAATGTCATTTCTCTCTATGACTTCTCTGTGGCGCCGCTGCAGAGTATGCTCCCCAGCGGCGCCACAAACAATGTCCATTATTTCGTTCCCTGGTACAGGTACAGCCAAAAACATGATATGTACATGGTGTACCTTCAAGGTACATCATTTCACCATATAATTCATTGATTTTCATTATGGTGGCGCCGCCACAGAGCAGCACACATTATATCGCGTATATTAACCCTTGGAGCGCCAACCGGCAAAGCAATTCACCGTGCCCCTGACGCCAAACCAAAAAAAAAAGTGCTCCAAAATCAACAGAGATTTAAAAACACAGATAGTGGTTGAATTAGCATGTTTTTGACCATTGAAACCTTTGACGTCAATAGGCGTCGTTGGCGTCAGTGGCACGAATTCCCGATGACGCGATTTGCCGTCTTTGGCGGTCAAAGGGTTAATGATTGCGATATAATCCGTTTAAATTGTTTTATTAAAATGAGTGACGGTCGCGGAAACCGAAGAAAATTGTATCCATAGTAAAATATTATGAGTGTAACTTTAAAAACATAGAACCTCCTCCTTTTTGGAATTCGTTAAAAAGTAAAGTTGGCCATAAAAGACTAACACAAATTGAAGGTTACTTTTGTATTGCTCATTCTTCCTCGAAGTAAAAAAAACAACACAAGTATTAATAAAACTCACATAATTTATTTAGCAAGAGTTTAATAAAAAAATGCAAAATAATAAAAATATCTCCAAATATTGCCTTAACACTAGGATATCTGTAGGGCTTAACATCCAAAAGTATGAAAATACACACATTCCAGGAGTCTGTGATGCGGGTGCTCCTTACCAACCAAACGGCATGACTTTGTACTGATATAGTCCCTCCAATGATAGCCCAAATATGAGAAAGTTTGACTGACACAACAATACCTAAACATTACTTAATAGGGACTTTAAAACCTGTTATTGGCTCAGAATATGGAAATTGTAACCTCTTTTTATTCAGAATCGGGATTATGGAGACAAAATACGCTCAATTTCCAATGATTTGTATTCTTCATTTTGTTACGTTAGAATATATTCTTTATTTATATTCCGAATCTATTCGCAATAAGTCAAAAAGTCCAAAATTTTCATATTCTTAAAAAGCACTACCAACTTCATCAATATCAGTGCTATAGGTATTTTGATTGGCAGTGTCAATTTTGATTGGTAAAGGCACACACTATGATACAATTAGCCAATTTTATACAAAATTAAAAACATTGGCACTAGTTTACCCAATTTTGTAGCAATCACGCCTAACTATCCAATTCATTGATGAAATAAAACAGTCAAATGGAAAATTGCATTTTTACAGGACTAGTATCAAATAGGGACGAAAAACTTCAGAAGCATCAAATTGTAACATTCGAATACAAATTAGATACACATCTACATCTTAAAACATTGATTTGATATTTTACATAGACATTTTCCGTGAGTCATACATACTCGTATGTAGGTTGCGCCGAACTGTCTTCGCAACCGAACACAGTTCAGGATTAAGAATCGCAAACCGATACGAAACATGTCGAGCGATATTCGACTTTAACAATGTGAGTAAACCCGATTCCTGTGTATTGTATTATTTTGATACCTATGGTTTGACTCATATCAAAATCATAATTTAACATAGACTCTAATTTGTGTGTTTAAAAGTGGAAACTGTTACAATTTGTTGGAAGATATCTCGTTTGGAAAGAAATTATTGTCATTTCACAACTTTGGTACGGGAGCCGGATTACGTGCAAAAGCAATTCGTATGACAAACCGTTTACAAAATAACTATCATACATTCTTACAGATAGCATAGAATAGGATGTGGTGTGAAAAATCTTGAGCGAACAAACTAATATAATGATGACACTATAATACTCATGGAATTTAGCAATTCTTATTGCTCTTAAGTGTGATGAATATACAAAACTACATAAAATATACATTCATCAAACACGGCCAGCCGGGCTTGTTGTAATCGACGTCAGAAAAGGTATAGAATCATCATCAATACGTCTGTATACCTAACCCCACGTAAAAAGAGCGGTGTCATTGCACGATGAGTTTGACACCGTCCTTTACACGTGAATCCCGCTACATGTCATTTGCCTGACCTATTAATTTCTCGCGGAGTACGTCGCACTTATCGGACTGAACAAAGAAACCAGGAATATCTACAAAAACTCTCACTTTCTTGAAAAATGAATCCTGCGCTGCGTATGTAATCCTTCCCCAAACAAAAACTTGACACTAATTCTTGATAGACTTTCAATGTCAAAACTCGAGATTTCTCGCACCACTAATGAGAATTATTCATAAAAGTGTGGTAATTTTGTTATTTTAGTTTATGCGATTAAATATAAATATGACGTCATACGAATGTGAGAAATTTATATACTTCGTTTGATATGACTTTTGACATTCACTTTGTAACTAAGCACATAAAAAAGTGTACTAGCAATTGTGTATTTTTATAAAAAAATGGTTTCAAAAGGGCTACTCCGATGTTCGAAATTCGATCGTGATATAGTGCCGTCCCTCTCGATCTCCTCTCAAACTATAATTGGGTGAGCAGAAGGGCACTATGTGACGGTCGAATTTCTAACATCGGAGGAGACTTTCTGATACTTGTATATTATCTATAGGTTACGTGACAAAAACTCAGACATTATCTGTATTCTAGTAGTAGAATCAAACTGGGAGACCGAAGTAAAAGTCTCTTACCATTCCTTCCAGAATTATAATGTCATGTAAATCTTGAATATTACACTATTTCGCTGGGTCAATGTTTCATTCTGTTTACAATTTGGTCAATGAATATAAAAAGTCATATACAAACTAGGTATGAAGGAATACAAGGGTATACCAAAGGTGCGTACTTAGTTAATAACTTACTGGTGGTAGCTTACAGCCTTGATATGAATATGTGCAAAACTTACTCGCTTGTCAATATTACACTACATAAGTTATCGGCCCGGCCATGACTACGCACGGCCAGCGGCAGCGGTGAGCGGTAAAAACAAATCATGGCGATATATAAATAAATATCGGACAACCTCACACAAATCAATCTAGTCCCACAGTAAGCTCTAATAGGCTTGTGTTATGGCCACTAGACGACGATAAACATACTTATATAGATAAATACATACTTAAATACAAATAACATACATGACCCGGGCACAAATATGCGAGTTCATCACGCAAATATTTGCCCTTGCCGGGATTCGAACCCAGGACCGTCGGTTCAGTAGGCAGTTACGCCAACCGCGTCGTCAATATGAAGCACGCCACGAGAAGCCGCGCGCGGTTGCCGCCCTATTTGTTCCCACGCCGCGCCGCTGACACCGAAATCATGGCGGGGCCGTAAGAGATCAATGTAATGATTACTTGGTTTAAGAAATAATGAAGGCAAATCATTGGAGTGCGTATACGAAAATTGGAAGATATTTCACTGGCTCATGCAATGTTTTATGTTTAATTTTTAACGAATTGAAATTTGAACATTGTCATAATGATGCGAAGTCTATTTCAACTGTCCTGAGAATGTAACAGAGAACTAGATATGTGCCGTTCTCGACACCGTCTCCCGATTTGTATGGGGATGGAATGTTCTCGTGAACGACACATCTCTACATAGACCCCTGTAATATTAACCCATCTTTTAATCTATACAATATATAATATTATTGAATGTAGTATCGACAAGAGAGCTAATTACTTAATTTAAAGAAAATACTCTTTAATCATAAATTAATAATAAAGAAATACGCGCGAAAACATTAAAGAACTTCATTAAGGAATAGCTTTTTGACTAGTAATAAAATTACATCTATTCTATTCATATTTAAGTAATACGAAAGCGTACGTATCAGCCTGTTTTGTCTCGCTCGTAAGCGTTCATTAGAGCGAGAGGGCCGATAAGAGAGGTAAACCTCATTTATTCAATTTACAAAAATTCATTGCAAGACTTACTTTTTTGAAGCTACTTACTACTGAGAGCGATGAGACTTCAACTCCTACAAAAATTGAGACCCTTCACAAATTAGTACAACTGATTTGTATTTCATAATAGAAATACAGAATTGCTGTCTGTCCCTCTCAATATATTACTTTATAACTAGAAATGAAAGGGATAGAACGAACAATAATATCATCGCTTCGCTCACTCAGTCAGTACGCAGTATCAATTCATTTGCCGAATGACGAATTCCTTTACAAAACTTACAGTTAAAGTAAATAATGTCGATGAGATTCTCTTTAATACAAGACCCGATATGGCGGTCATACAATAAATCTTCAAATAAAATATAGAATAATCAAAAACACCAAATCATATAGTTTTCACCAGAAACAGTTAATTTCGAACTACCATCATGAGACAATTCGCCTATTAACATCTCGTTGAGTGATTACACGACATCAGGGTAACCCCTATCAACATAATATCGATACCTTAGATCACAATCGCACGAACTTTTCAGAAAACGAAGTTGCAATTAGGAAGTTAGTGCACAACTCTATGTGGTTAAAATTTCATTGGCATAATTAGTACGAGTGTGAAATAAGGTAACGGCCAAAACATTACAAGATACGACATCGCATCGTGCCACGATTAGACGCCTTAAGTTTGAATTGAAATTTGGATCTTGTCACATGAAGATATAAGTTGATTTTGGATTCGTGTATTTCCACGACACGTCGTCTCATCGTAGCACGATGTCGCGTAGTACCACGATGCGAGGTTTTGGCCCTAAGATTTTCGGGACAATGAATAGTAGTTGTTAGCTCGTTACCCATACATTCTAATGGGTTAACCCATTTGATTTGGTAAAATTCGAACGATTTCATATTTGTCTGAGCAACTTTCACAGTGATTTCATCGAGCAATTTGGCTATAGAGCCTTTTGGGGCTATTTTTTTATACATATAATATTATAATAAGAACCGAGTATTGATCAACATTGAAAATAAACTATGTTGATGAAAGAACTCTTTGGCTGTTTGAGCAAAATGTGTGATGTATGGCATCAACTAGCAATACTAAACGCGCTATCAATATAATAATATATATGTTTCTGTTTACAATATAAATAAACCGGCTCGATCCACTGGCAACCAGCAAAAACCAGTTTTACAAATCGACTTTTATTAAAAAAGCCTCGACTCCCAGTAGACCGCGACCGTAACCGCGATAGCAATACAATATTACGTAGAAAAAAAAACAATCGTCAATTCCCTAAAGTAGAAGTACCCTATATTTCCTTATCTATATATACGCGTTACAATTTATATAGTAACAATATTTAAATACATAAAGTACGTATAAATAAATGCATTTTATATGGCAAAATACGTAGGAATGTTACGCTTTAAAGTTATAGGGCGGTTGGTACGCAATAGATATATCCATGTCGAATATCGAAAATGTACACGAAAGGTTACAAAAGTTAAAGTTAGATTGGGTTGAATTTCTATAATTTTTCAGATGCCCATTAAAATATATGCCATTCAATTCTTAGAAGAGTCCTAACAACCAAGAGTATTAAGAGATTTGATAGTTTCGTGTTCGACATGGAACTATATACTGCATTAAAAACCGCCCCTTTATGTAAGTGTTGAAGTGATCAATGGAATATGTGCGATCGTTTCATATCTAAGTTTTAATTTAGTTAAATAGTATCTTAGTGCGTTACTTCAGGTTATCTAATATATCACTTCGCCACAACGCTTCGGGAATCAAACAAAATGCATTATTAAATAGTGAGCATTCATGAGCATAACGTCACAGTCAGAATTTGGTCGAATTTGAGATCAAATAAATACCCACTGCTTCTTACTAGTATCATGTACAGTTAGCAAAGAAAGTTACTCTTGCCCTACCTAAATGGCCGAGACAGTTAGCATCAAATAGCCTGGAACTTCCAATTAGCCAAATTGACATTCCGTCACACATTTTTATACCTGTAGGAATGAATGTTTGGTTAACACTGGATAGTACAGACAATCTGATGCTTACTGACTCAGACTCAGTGGTATGGCGGAGTACCTGTTTCTGTGGTGGACTGTACTTAGCGCACCGCATTGACAACACAACTTAAAAGGTAGAATAAAAGATCCTCATGATCTACTAAAGTATGTTTCATCGTTTTTCCTCTTTATACCAAATAGAACATGGCATTTAAAATAACACATTTTGTTGACAAGAATGTGAATTATTTCAAGAAAATTGTATAATAAGTTGCGATTCTATTCAGTGCGCTAGGATAGCATTGTGGTTCAAATATATTTTGCTGATCAAAACAACATACTAATAGTAAGGTCAGAATCAAAAGTAGCTGACCCAATTTTACTACCGGCATATGTCAAAATGCAAACTTAAATTATTAGCTACTTTAGATGCTGACTGTACGCATAATTATATCCGTTATTTCTAACGGAAATGTTGGTTATTTATGTATTTATTTTTAGCAATAATTTTAGGGAAGGAGCCTTGACCAGCAAAAATTATCTTAACTGAAAAATTTATGTCATGGTTTCAACTAGATCATAATATTTAGAATATAAGCGACAATTGTAAACTTTGGTCTTCAAAAGTACAGATAGAATACCGCCAATTCATTATTGCTTGTTCTATTTTTTAAGTTAAAAACCTGGTTATAAAAATTATATTTAATCTCGGATTATTTAACCACTTTCTTTTGTATAACATAGACAAGAAAAAAATACAATTGTCGCATATTATAAAATAAATTATTATTAAAAATCGGGTCTACATTTGTAAAACGTTTGTACTGACACAGTAAAAGATACGAAATCTACGCGTTCCATACTGAAGTAATAACTCATCGTAAAACACCATAATATAAGGTGTACAAAATAGGATGTTCTCGTCAGCACCAGGTCATTCGACGTACATCAATGTATAGTCACAAATCAACGACATTTAGCTCTACGTTCTAGTCACTGGTGGATGTGGCGTATATATCAAGAAAAAGTCGATGAAGACTACAGATATCATAAATCTCAACGAGTATAAAACACACTTCACCAATTTTAATAATTTTATACTGTGTCACTAAAAACGCTATACATTTCAAATAATACATCAAAATGACTTAGTCCTGCTAGCTTACAATTATAGGAAAGCTACGTTACGCCGGAAAAAAGTTCTATAAAATATCAAGGTTCTGACGTTCACAGGGTTAATTCTACGTGGAATCCGTATTTGAATGAGTATAGTCTTACAAAATCCTGTTTATGACGGTATTCATTTAACATTCGGTTTCGAAAAACGTTCTAGTTTATTTTGATGTTTTTAATTGGCAGTTCAAGGGGACGCATCTGCCAGAAAAATAATGATACTTTTCCTATCGCTACGCCATGACAGTTTCTGTAATGTAATTTAAGCGAGACAGCTGAGAACGAATGAGTAACTTGTTCTTGCCAAAAATACATGTAATTTGTCATTCAAATCATGCCAGGCCAACATCTAATATAATAAGATTAATTATTGCAGCTTCGAGTTCTCTTATACAACTGTATATAAGAGTGAGACAGAAGTGAATCCAGTTCGTCGTGTCATTTTAACGCATTTACTGCCAGCGTGGTCATGGTTCAAATTTGTATGACGGTGAACGCATATATGCGTTGCTGGCAGTTGCGTTAAGGTTTGTATCTATGGGCCACAGTTGTTGAAATAATTGTATTAATTTTGTTTTCATTCATTTTAGCGGGTGTTGTGTAGAGGTTCACTAGAAAGTTACGAATACCGAACACAAAATAAACACTGTTAAAAACAGGTTTAAGAATCGTTGCCATTATATTCTCCGCAGAGTTAAATCATGTCTAGATCGCTACGCTATTTCTAAGATATACAAAAAGTGGAAATTCTCGAAACTTCTTACACTCAAAAAATGTATAAAACATATTACAACACTCCAATCGTAATACTACTAAACCTCTCATCGGTTTACCCTTTCGGTACATTTGACGACTTTAATATACAACCACGACCTACCAGAAGGGTAACCTTAAAGAGGGTTGACCCTTCTTTACTTGGTTTATGTTCTACAGTCTTCTAGTCTAGATAACTTTAAAGATGTTAATGTTTGTGAAACTCCATGAACGTATTTGTCGCTCGACCAAAAAGTCGCGTGTTAAGGTTGTACTAGAAGTGCTAGTAAAAATCGCAGAAAATATTCCATGCGGACGCCTCACGGTTGGTCGTTATCGAGATCCGCACAAGTATTCAGTAGTTTGTCTGATATGTCGAGGAGTAGGTTACGTTTACTTGGTCGAGTGTAAGAAGTAGTCGAACACGTCGAGGCCTTACTGTTCCCACTCCGCCTCGTCGACTCCCTCCATGTTGTCCTGTTCCAGTTTGAGGTTTATCGCCACCTTCGCACTCATGGACTTCATTATCTGTTAAGAGAAATTTTGTTGAAGGAAACGAAAAAGGTTTTAAATGTTTTGTACGTGTCTAATAATAATCACACTCCGGGGTTTCCAGTTACAGTAGGCGTCAAACCATTCATGCACCGAAAACCCCGTAGTATACTAATAATCGGGCATCGGACTTTTTGTATTACGTGAGCAATGGAGCTGACATCACTACATATTTAGTATAAAACCAAGGATATTTAAACGAGGGTATTTAATTTCGGATATTTTAATTTTATTTGCTTGTTATATTAATGTTATTTCTTTAAACTAGACATGGCTAAATTATAAAAATTCTTGGTATGAGGTAATTTGATAATATTGAGATGTTATTTTTAATTGTGTATATAGTTGTAAATTATTTTGTTTCGCATTTTTAATTTTGTATCATTAGAGTATTTAATTTGTGTATTTTAGGAATAATATTGATTTGCATGTTGACTTTTATGTCGACTGAATACTGGTTCTGTAACAATAATAATCTTAATACCTAATTGCTAAGTATTTCAGCAAAGAAACATTTATATTTCAAGTCGTTTCCCGCTGTCTGTCTGTCCCTATGTATGCATAAATCTTTAGAACTACGCAACGGATTCTAATGCGGTTTTTTTTTAAGTTATTCATGAGGAAGGTTTATATGTATAAGACATGCATAATTTATCAGCATTGCACCCGTGCGAATCCGGGCGGGTCGCTAAGTTAACATTATAATGTATTTATTTATTTTAAGATTGTGATTATGTTATTGACTGTATTTGTTATAAGTACTTGGATGAAATAAAAATTAACAAATAATAATTAAGTAAAAAAAAAAAAAAAATGAATGCTAAAGTGTTAATATAATACTCACGCTGTCCTGCTTCTCCTTGGGGTCCTGCGGTATGTGCGACTTGATGAGGTCGGGTTTGGGTTTCTGCGGCGGCTTGGCCGGCTGCGGCGCCGGCACCGAGTGCGCTGACACTGGGACAATAGTACATTACTGCAGAGGCCGCGAAATAGGGAATTGTTGGCCGAGTAGTAATAGATCTATCATCTAGAGATACGAGGCCGACAATCCCTGTTCGCGCCGAGGCTTGTATAGTGCTTTTCTCAAATAAATCCAAGGAAATAATACAAATGTTCAACTTATATATTCATATAAAAATCAAATTTATTTCAAATTTAATAAAAAAAAACAAATTTATTTTTTTAAGCTGTCCGGGTCAATGTTTTTGCCACCAAATGTTAAGATGATTCTATTTATTAAAAAATTACAACACCTTATTAATAAGATATTGTTATATTTTTTTACAATAAACGTGATTCCTTGTTTATTTTATTGAATATCTGTTTTAATCTAATTGAATAATCTAGTTAAATATAAGAAATAAAACGTAAATATACATGCACAAACTACGTTTCTTTTATTGGCAGTATGCCATAGATTATCAATTAAAGAAATAAACCCCACTGAAACATAAGACAATCTCTTTGTTGGCCACGGCCAATAATGTTGTATGAAATTCCTTTATTGACCTCTAATTTGAAATCAGAACGAATCTTCAACAATTGCTATACAAAGATGTATTTCGCGTTCTATTACCACGATCATAAGAACGACATTTCCTTGGATGTTTGAGAAAATTTATTTTATATTATTTAAAGGCTCAAGTAGACCCGAGTAAGCAATGTTTTAGTTTCGTGAAAGTGCGCCAATGACATAGCTGACCAGTGCGTAGCAGTGGCATAGTATTTAACGGTGGCGGGTGGAATTGGGTACGATAGGTCCCAGTTCCGACCGCGAAATTAATAGGGTAACCCGTACCCATAGGGTTCGCCAATAAGACGGTAGACTGCTGGCACAATAAGAGTAGACGATGACTACGTATGCAAAATTTGAATGTCTTTAAATGAATGAATAGAATGAGGAATGGATGATTTTTTATAATATTAATTTCTTTATGGTTAGGTAACCCTTATTTCCTAAGAAATGTTTCAAAATGTTGTGCTTAATAAAAATTAAAGAGATTAAAATGATTGTTTTATTCCACTTGTACACTTTATACAGACGCCGCAGACGCAGTAATATAAATAAAGATTATAAAGCTAATTTGTAATACTTTTCTTTTTTGAAGAATGTATTTGTTTGATGACTCTAATGAAAATAATTTACATCATTGAAACCACTAAACACACATTTAAAATACACGGAACCAAATAAACTCCCACTAACTTTTGGATAATATACTATTCTTAACTGGAGAAAACCAAAAAGAAGACGTGTTTTGACTACCGATTTTTATGAAGTCACAAGCCAGTACGTTCATAGAAATTTCGTACTAACCGGTCGTTTATGACATTTCTTACAGAGTAGCTGATTGAGCTGTCGTCAAATACCGTATTGAGGGGGTAATTCCTAACTATAAAAATAAATCCGGTCAAGTGCGAGTCGGACTCGCGCACCGAGGGTTCCGTACAAACACTTTCCATCCTTAAGTGGTTAAGTTAAGTTTGCACCTGGTATGTATAGCGCTCCATACAAATGAAGTGCAAAGTTAACGCAACCAATCTCGTTTGTTGTATGGGAGCCCCCCATAAATATTTATTTTATTTTATTTTTAGTATTTGTTGTTATAGCGGCAATAGAAATACATCATCTGTGAAATTTCAACTGTCTAGCTATCACCGTTCTTGAGATACAGCCTGGTGACAGACGGACGGACGGACGGACGGACAGCGAAGTCTCAGTAATAGGGTCCCGTTTTTACCCTTTGGGTACGGAACCCCAAAAATGAAAGGTTCAGAGAGACTTACGCGGCGGCATGCCGGGCGGCTGCAAGCTGGCGGTGCGCACGGGCACGCGCTGGCCGGCGAGCCAGGCCCGCGCCGGCTGCCACGGCTCCCACGTCACCAGTGTCGGCGGGAACAGGTCGTCTTGGAAAAGCTCGCTCTGTATGAATGAACGAATTAAGAGAGAATGAACGTCTAATCAAAAAAATTCTGTCAAAAATGACATTTTAGTGACAAGCTTTTATAGCCGACTGTACTTTTCTTTGGATATCCATCAAATGCTCACTAAGACGATTCTAAAGAGCCCAAGCTCGGTAGGATTGCTTTTTCTGTTATAAAGTTCCTATGGCCACCTTCCGGCTCCATCAACAGATCAGCCCCATGGTACCATATTAATGTATTGTCATCAAAGTTATGTAAGTATGCAAAATTTCAGCTCAATCGGTTGACCATATCTGCTTCAAAACTGAGTTGCAAGATTCCACCCGAACAAACATACTTATATACATACATACATACAATGCAAGTTAAATAAAAGCTTGTAAAAAGGGCGTCAATCGGTTCTATTTTTTTATGGGATCAAATGTCAATATGAGACAAACGACGCTTTAGGTTGCTCTAAAAGTCAAAAATTACCGCTAAAATTCGACATTCCTACGGCGCTGAAAACGCTCCATTCGAATGGCCACAGAGTTTTCATAAGTAATATGCCATTTTGGCTGTGTAAAATTATAGTTCTGTTGAATTATGATAATTCGTAATTCAAACCGCTACAAGTATTTTTCAATCCCTGTAGATTTTGGAGCACTATTTATATTTTAGCTGTGGCGTCAGGAACACGGTGAATTGCTTTACAGCTTGGCGCTCAAAGGGTGCAACTCACCTTTATCCTCGGGACAGTAAAGGACAGAGGTTCGATGTTGCCGTTGGTCAGTCGGAGCGCCCGCGCAAACTCCACCTGCAATGTAACAACAACTAATAACTACTTGTTTGTTGAAATGCTTCAAACGAAGCGTGAAGAAGCATCACTCAAGCCAGCATGGCAGTGACACGGCACCGATGGTTTCTCGTAAGTTGCTTGTTGTGTAGTTGACTTGGGCTCCCCTTTTTACAGACCATCAGGCGAAGTGGAGCCACTATGTCGTGCCGTTATAAAAAACTTGTTACACACTAGTCCTCACTAGCTAATGGTATTTAGTAAACCATTAGGAGCTTAGGAGAACAGTTATACACAAGGAGTCGCGTGTCAAAGTTATGTTTGACGTACGGTATGGATCCCTAAATAAAAGCGTACTAACACTTTCAACCCCAGGAACCCGCTCCGTAGGCACTGTGCTCGTAGCAAGTTTGCGCTACATACGCAATTCCCCATGTTATCGGCTACGCGTGTGGCGCTACGAAATCCTTGGTTGTAAAAGTGTTAATGTAACCTTTTCAACAGCGACGAGTTTCTTGTTCAGAAACGAGAGGCCCTGGTGCAGCGTCGGCGAGCGATGGTGCGACAGAGCGCACAGGTGCGGGGGCTCGCTCGTCACCTCGTAGCAATAGATCGTCGAGTCGCCCTGAAACACGCATCACAATCATAGTAGCGGACGGTGCGGTGTTCACTATTAGCTGGATACTGAAATAATGAACTTGATTCTGCAAGTAGGACACAAGGGCACTTTTACATGTCTGAGTCTACCGGCCTTTCACTAGAAGATACCACACTTGAGAAGGAAGGCCAAAAGAAACTCAACAGCCAGTCATTTCTTCAGAAAGGATAGGTTTGTCATCTAGTTCAAATTCTAAACTTTATTCTGCAAGTAGGCTACAAGAGCTCTTTTACATATTAGATGCTAACTTACATATAAAAAAGCATATTATTAAATTAACAAATAAACTTAACCTATACTTTCAGAGATGTAAAGGGTCTCAAAAAAAAATTAATAAAAATAAGCCTAATATTTTCTTCGGTTTCCGCGACTGTCACACATTGAAATAAAACAATTTAAACGGACAACCTTTCACAACCACCTTTGACAACGACCACAAGTCAACGTTTGACAGCGGTGACTGTAAAGCTACCGAAACGTCAGGGAAACTCAAATACGCGATATAATCCGTTAAAATTGTTTAATAAGCTTATTACTAAGTTCAATGAAGATGTAGATAGTCTCCGTGGAGTCCGTGGTCAAGAAATTAAATTCGGAGATGTAAAAGGCCTCGACAGTCATTTTGGAGCTGTTAAGTGTCTCCAAACGTCAAAGACAAAAAAACTAAGCAAGTCAGAGAAGAGACTATTAGGCGGACAGTCATTATAACTAGAGCTACTATATATACATAACGAGTATGTATTCAGTATGTCAACATAGTTAAAATAATTCTGACTCACTCGTCCTGTGAGGAAGATCGTGGCGGAGTCGTGGTCGATATGCGTCTGCAAGATGGCGGGCGACACGTCGAGGCCCACCGTGCACACTGGTGCGCTCAAGTCGCTCGCCTTGTATAGGTAGATCTGACGTTCGGATACTCTGAAAACAAAATTGAAAAAGAAATGGTATTATACTTTTAAGAAGAGAACTACAGAAGGTTAGCACGTCTAGCATAATTGTAACACGCTACTGTTTGTCGCACGACTACTACCTGTCACGTTTCTGTCAATAGTGTTGGATCAAGACAGGAGACGCTAAGTCGCGCGACAACCTTCAAGAAAAGAGCGTACTTCCACCCGAAAGGCCGGCAATACAGTTGTGACTAGTTTGGTGTTGCAAGTGTCTATGGGCGACAGTAATCGCGCACCATCAGGCGATCCGTTTGCTCGTTTTATAACATAAAAAAAGACAAGTGAAGGGAAGTGAAGTCAAGATACGCTAGCCCCGCTGGCAACGTGACTGTTAACATACAATGGATGACAATAGATTAAAATATAGGATTGCCAGGACTAACAGGAACTCTGTAAATTTAGTGATCAGATACATTCTTAACGACAGCAGCCTGATGCGACGGTCCAACCAAATCCGAACTGCACTCTACTCCAACTTCCACGACGCATCTGTCTAGAGAGACAGCCGAGGACCGCGGAAGGTGCACCATCATTCGGCGGAACCCAATCCGTGCTGCTGTCACGACCCTCAGCAGTGAGGATTAATATGCGCGGAGGACGTCTTCACATTCAATCTTGTAACTTATTTTTCATCACATTTACTCGTAAAATATGGTATTACATGCAGGTGTACTGAAGGACTAGGGCTTATATAGTTCCCGCGGGAGTAATAAATTGTTATAATTATAACTCCCGCGGGAGTTATGGTTTTAGTTTTAAAAATATAGTACGCACTCGCAGATTACTTCAGACTAAGGAGGTTTCAATCCAGCCAAGGTTGTACGAACAAAACTTGCCTACCAGCAAATTTTATTGTGTATTTAATTAATACGGTACATGTAACTGCATTAATATTTATGTTTTACAATTACTTAAGTGTAGTTTGCAATAATTTTATTAAATTAAATAGCCTGTCATGTTTCTAAACTAAACGCAGTTCTTAGCATTATCTGTGGTAGAAGACACAAAAGTTATAAAATTATTGGTTAGGTACTATTTAGTTTTGTAACAAAATTACTGTTCGTATTTAAGTTTTATAATATTACGGTGTTAATTATTGCTGCATAATATTGTTAATTGTTATTTGTTTAATGATAGATGGTAAGATTCTGTGTATATTTGTTTTCTGTTTTAATCTGATGGTCGTTTTGCCAGTGCTTAAGTATAGTAAATTAAAAAATATATACAGAAAAATGTTGGTTGTTAATCGTTATCGTTTAATTAGTTTAATGTTTATTTGTCTTACGTATTTGTTATTTACTCCCAAATGTGATGAAAAATATTGTGTGTATGGCGGGTAGTAAGGGGATTACAAACTTAGGACATTAAAAGCCCTCCGCCTTCGGCGTCGGGCTTCTAATATACCTTCGTTAGTAATCCCCTACTTACTACCCTTATGACACAATATACTATTAGTTTGTCAGAAGTGTGTTATTAAGAGGGACTGCTACACAACCCCTGCTACGCGACATAGCGTCATCAGTCACTCTTTTACAGTACTGTACAGAAAATGATAGGGATATCTTGCGAGAGAAAGTAACAGTTATAACAGGTTCTGGAACTGACGGATTGTCTGCAGGTGTGACTCACTTGTCGAAGCCGGTGACGACGAGATGCGTGTCGTGGAGCGCCCACACGACGCGCGCGCCGCGGCTGCCCGCCGGCCCGGCCCGCTGTTGTGGAGCTGCGTGGTTTGTCTGCAGGTGTGACTCACTTGTCGAAGCCGGTGACGACGAGATGCGTGTCGTGGAGCGCCCACACGACGCGCGCGCCGCGGCTGCCCGCCGGCCCGGCCCGCTGTTGTGGAGCTGCGTGGTTTGTCTGCAGGTGTGACTCACTTGTCGAAGCCGGTGACGACGAGATGCGTGTCGTGGAGCGCCCACACGACGCGCGCGCCGCGGCTGCCCGCCGGCCCGGCCCGCTGTTGTGGAGCTGCGTGGTTTGTCTGCAGGTGTGACTCACTTGTCGAAGCCGGTGACGACGAGATGCGTGTCGTGGAGCGCCCACACGACGCGCGCGCCGCGGCTGCCCGCCGGCCCGGCCCGCTGTTGTGGAGCTGCGTGGTTTGTCTGCAGGTGTGACTCACTTGTCGAAGCCGGTGACGACGAGATGCGTGTCGTGGAGCGCCCACACGACGCGCGCGCCGCGGCTGCCCGCCGGCCCGGCCCGCTGTTGTGGAGCTGCGTGGTTTGTCTGCAGGTGTGACTCACTTGTCGAAGCCGGTGACGACGAGATGCGTGTCGTGGAGCGCCCACACGACGCGCGCGCCGCGGCTGCCCGCCGGCCCGGCCCGCTGTTGTGGAGCTGCGTGGTTTGTCTGCAGGTGTGACTCACTTGTCGAAGCCGGTGACGACGAGATGCGTGTCGTGGAGCGCCCACACGACGCGCGCGCCGCGGCTGCCCGCCGGCCCGGCCCGCTGTTGTGGAGCAGCGTGGTTTGTCTGCAGGTGTGACTCACTTGTCGAAGCCGGTGACGACGAGATGCGTGTCGTGGAGCGCCCACACGACGCGCGCGCCGCGGCTGCCCGCCGGCCCGGCCCGCTGTTGTGGAGCTGCGTGGTTTGTCTGCAGGTGTGACTCACTTGTCGAAGCCGGTGACGACGAGATGCGTGTCGTGGAGCGCCCACACGACGCGCGCGCCGCGGCTGCCCGCCGGCCCGGCCCGCTGTTGTGGAGCTGCGTGGTTTGTCTGCAGGTGTGACTCACTTGTCGAAGCCGGTGACGACGAGATGCGTGTCGTGGAGCGCCCACACGACGCGCGCGCCGCGGCTGCCCGCCGGCCCGGCCCGCTGTTGTGGAGCTGCGTGGTTTGTCTGCAGGTGTGACTCACTTGTCGAAGCCGGTGACGACGAGATGCGTGTCGTGGAGCGCCCACACGACGCGCGCGCCGCGGCTGCCCGCCGGCCCGGCCCGCTGTTGTGGAGCTGCGTGGTTTGTCTGCAGGTGTGACTCACTTGTCGAAGCCGGTGACGACGAGATGCGTGTCGTGGAGCGCCCACACGACGCGCGCGCCGCGGCTGCCCGCCGGCCCGGCCCGCTGTTGTGGAGCTGCGTGGTTTGTCTGCAGGTGTGACTCACTTGTCGAAGCCGGTGACGACGAGATGCGTGTCGTGGAGCGCCCACACGACGCGCGCGCCGCGGCTGCCCGCCGGCCCGGCCCGCTGTTGTGGAGCTGCGTGGTTTGTCTGCAGGTGTGACTCACTTGTCGAAGCCGGTGACGACGAGATGCGTGTCGTGGAGCGCCCACACGACGCGCGCGCCGCGGCTGCCCGCCGGCCCGGCCCGCTGTTGTGGAGCTGCGTGGTTTGTCTGCAGGTGTGACTCACTTGTCGAAGCCGGTGACGACGAGATGCGTGTCGTGGAGCGCCCACACGACGCGCGCGCCGCGGCTGCCCGCCGGCCCGGCCCGCTGTTGTGGAGCTGCGTGGTTTGTCTGCAGGTGTGACTCACTTGTCGAAGCCGGTGACGACGAGATGCGTGTCGTGGAGCGCCCACACGACGCGCGCGCCGCGGCTGCCCGCCGGCCCGGCCCGCTGTTGTGGAGCTGCGTGGTTTGTCTGCAGGTGTGACTCACTTGTCGAAGCCGGTGACGACGAGATGCGTGTCGTGGAGCGCCCACACGACGCGCGCGCCGCGGCTGCCCGCCGGCCCGGCCCGCTGTTGTGGAGCTGCGTGGTTTGTCTGCAGGTGTGACTCACTTGTCGAAGCCGGTGACGACGAGATGCGTGTCGTGGAGCGCCCACACGACGCGCGCGCCGCGGCTGCCCGCCGGCCCGGCCCGCTGTTGTGGAGCTGCGTGGTTTGTCTGCAGGTGTGACTCACTTGTCGAAGCCGGTGACGACGAGATGCGTGTCGTGGAGCGCCCACACGACGCGCGCGCCGCGGCTGCCCGCCGGCCCGGCCCGCTGTTGTGGAGCTGCGTGGTTTGTCTGCAGGTGTGACTCACTTGTCGAAGCCGGTGACGACGAGATGCGTGTCGTGGAGCGCCCACACGACGCGCGCGCCGCGGCTGCCCGCCGGCCCGGCCCGCTGTTGTGGAGCTGCGTGGTTTGTCTGCAGGTGTGACTCACTTGTCGAAGCCGGTGACGACGAGATGCGTGTCGTGGAGCGCCCACACGACGCGCGCGCCGCGGCTGCCCGCCGGCCCGGCCCGCTGTTGTGGAGCTGCGTGGTTTGTCTGCAGGTGTGACTCACTTGTCGAAGCCGGTGACGACGAGATGCGTGTCGTGGAGCGCCCACACGACGCGCGCGCCGCGGCTGCCCGCCGGCCCGGCCCGCTGTTGTGGAGCTGCGTGGTTTGTCTGCAGGTGTGACTCACTTGTCGAAGCCGGTGACGACGAGATGCGTGTCGTGGAGCGCCCACACGACGCGCGCGCCGCGGCTGCCCGCCGGCCCGGCCCGCTGTTGTGGAGCTGCGTGGTTTGTCTGCAGGTGTGACTCACTTGTCGAAGCCGGTGACGACGAGATGCGTGTCGTGGAGCGCCCACACGACGCGCGCGCCGCGGCTGCCCGCCGGCCCGGCCCGCTGTTGTGGAGCTGCGTGGTTTGTCTGCAGGTGTGACTCACTTGTCGAAGCCGGTGACGACGAGATGCGTGTCGTGGAGCGCCCACACGACGCGCGCGCCGCGGCTGCCCGCCGGCCCGGCCCGCTGTTGTGGAGCTGCGTGGTTTGTCTGCAGGTGTGACTCACTTGTCGAAGCCGGTGACGACGAGATGCGTGTCGTGGAGCGCCCACACGACGCGCGCGCCGCGGCTGCCCGCCGGCCCGGCCCGCTGTTGTGGAGCTGCGTGGTTTGTCTGCAGGTGTGACTCACTTGTCGAAGCCGGTGACGACGAGATGCGTGTCGTGGAGCGCCCACACGACGCGCGCGCCGCGGCTGCCCGCCGGCCCGGCCCGCTGTTGTGGAGCTGCGTGGTTTGTCTGCAGGTGTGACTCACTTGTCGAAGCCGGTGACGACGAGATGCGTGTCGTGGAGCGCCCACACGACGCGCGCGCCGCGGCTGCCCGCCGGCCCGGCCCGCTGTTGTGGAGCTGCGTGGTTTGTCTGCAGGTGTGACTCACTTGTCGAAGCCGGTGACGACGAGATGCGTGTCGTGGAGCGCCCACACGACGCGCGCGCCGCGGCTGCCCGCCGGCCCGGCCCGCTGTTGTGGAGCTGCGTGGTTTGTCTGCAGGTGTGACTCACTTGTCGAAGCCGGTGACGACGAGATGCGTGTCGTGGAGCGCCCACACGACGCGCGCGCCGCGGCTGCCCGCCGGCCCGGCCCGCTGTTGTGGAGCTGCGTGGTTTGTCTGCAGGTGTGACTCACTTGTCGAAGCCGGTGACGACGAGATGCGTGTCGTGGAGCGCCCACACGACGCGTGCGCCGCGGCTGCCCGCCGGCCCGGCCCGCTGTTGTGGAGCTGCGTGGTTTGTCTGCAGGTGTGACTCACTTGTCGAAGCCGGTGACGACGAGATGCGTGTCGTGGAGCGCCCACACGACGCGCGCGCCGCGGCTGCCCGCCGGCCCGGCCCGCTGTTGTGGAGCTGCGTGGTTTGTCTGCAGGTGTGACTCACTTGTCGAAGCCGGTGACGACGAGATGCGTGTCGTGGAGCGCCCACACGACGCGCGCGCCGCGGCTGCCCGCCGGCCCGGCCCGCTGTTGTGGAGCTGCGTGGTTTGTCTGCAGGTGTGACTCACTTGTCGAAGCCGGTGACGACGAGATGCGTGTCGTGGAGCGCCCACACGACGCGCGCGCCGCGGCTGCCCGCCGGCCCGGCCCGCTGTTGTGGAGCTGCGTGGTTTGTCTGCAGGTGTGACTCACTTGTCGAAGCCGGTGACGACGAGATGCGTGTCGTGGAGCGCCCACACGACGCGCGCGCCGCGGCTGCCCGCCGGCCCGGCCCGCTGTTGTGGAGCTGCGTGGTTTGTCTGCAGGTGTGACTCACTTGTCGAAGCCGGTGACGACGAGATGCGTGTCGTGGAGCGCCCACACGACGCGCGCGCCGCGGCTGCCCGCCGGCCCGGCCCGCTGTTGTGGAGCTGCGTGGTTTGTCTGCAGGTGTGACTCACTTGTCGAAGCCGGTGACGACGAGATGCGTGTCGTGGAGCGCCCACACGACGCGCGCGCCGCGGCTGCCCGCCGGCCCGGCCCGCTGTTGTGGAGCTGCGTGGTTTGTCTGCAGGTGTGACTCACTTGTCGAAGCCGGTGACGACGAGATGCGTGTCGTGGAGCGCCCACACGACGCGCGCGCCGCGGCTGCCCGCCGGCCCGGCCCGCTGTTGTGGAGCTGCGTGGTTTGTCTGCAGGTGTGACTCACTTGTCGAAGCCGGTGACGACGAGATGCGTGTCGTGGAGCGCCCACACGACGCGCGCGCCGCGGCTGCCCGCCGGCCCGGGCCCGCTGCGGAGCGCTGTTGTGGAACTGCGCGGTTTGAAGATCTGACGGGAAATACAACGTTATCATATCTTAATCTAATACATGTGTCGCGGCCCTAGCATGATCTACAGGGGAAGCGGGGGAGAGACGGGCCTAACCAGTTTAGTTTAGATAACCCCACCACGGCCGCTGCCGCGCCGCCACCGCCGAGCTCCCTTCTCTTGCTTCACCGACCGCGCATGCGACACACGCTGCGCACAAACGGCTCGCGCATACCATTTTTTATTATTTAAATTAAGACAACCATTGTGGAACCTCGAATTACAAGAATGTAACGAACATCACGCCTTCTTTATTTTTCTACTGAGACCCCGAGTCTTAACAACATGTATAGTATTAAAACTCTAAAACTGAAGTGTCCGAAGACAATACCAGTAATTTGTCGTTTTAAAGAGTGACCCAGGGGATATCACCATAGCACCGCTACGAGCAAAAGAATAAAGGAGATCGACCGTTATATCACTCACCCTAACAAGTTAGCCAGAGACCAGTCCAGGCAGTCAAGCGCGTGGATATGTCCGTGTAATGGCTGTTTTAGGTTCGTCAAGACTAAAAGGTCCCATAAATGTATCCTTATGGTAAATTCATGAGCGGCGGTGGTCAGAACTAATATAACTTAGCATTAGTACTCACCCTAACAAGACCATCTTTGCAGACTGTAGCTAGATACTCCCCACAAGGAGACCAGTCCAGTGCGAAGATCTGTTCGGTGTGTCCAGTGAGTGTGATGGCCGCTTCAGGTTCATCTAGACTGAGGTCCCATATCTTGACGGTGAGGTCGTGGGCAGCCGTGGCCAGCACGTCTGCGGCGGTGGGGTGGAACCGCACGATGTAGATCTTGTCGGGGTGCGCGGAGAAAGTGCGGTTTGGGGTGTTGGAGGATTCTTGGAGACCTGAAACGAGAGGAATATAGTATCAAGGTCAGGACCTCCTTCATGCTAGAGGAACTGTGGCCAAAAGTTGTCGTGTTTCGTCGTTTTCGCGGATGCAGATATAGACTAACTGGAAGTCAGGCAAGCGGAGACATAGTAGCTTAATTAATAGTGACGTAACTAACCATAGATGGCCAAAATCTATCGAAGAATCATCGTTAAGAAGGAGTCGATCACGGAAAAGTTCCATTGGAATCCCTATTAAACAGGAAACTCCGTATTGTTAGGTGACTACGCTCGCGCACACTACTGACCTCCCTCAGGTATGATCCACTCGCGTATCATGCCGTCATCGCAGGCGACCAGCAGCCTGTCGTCACGGAAGGGGTCCCAGGCCCAGTCCTGCAGCACGGCGGGGTGCAGCAGCGCGGGCGGGTGCAGGCCGGACGGGTGCGCGCGCGCCGCGTCGGCGAGCGGCGTGGCGCCCTCCGGCAGCTCCACGATGGCCACGCGCCCGCCGCCGCCGCTCACCGGCACCGCGCAGCGGACACCGTTCGCTGGAATGTTATGCGCGTTTACCCGACTGCGCTCAAGCCAAAATAAACGGTTTCATGTGTCATACATAGACTCCTACACACCCAGATTCAAGCCAAAAGGAAGAGTTACCAGTTTAGGAGTCTACGTAACCGTGTGGAGTTGAAACGATAAACTTGTCAAGCTTGGTAACGTTCAAAACGACACTAACAGCTGACGTCGCTCAGAGATCGTCACATACACTTAATATGACAAAGTTTGACATAAATAATACGCGATTTGAAATGACCATAGTTCCGATTCCAAGCAATTTGTATCAAACAACATTGATCAAAGTACCTATAAGATATAGATAACTGAAGGTTGCTTTCTAATTAGAGATTCTCATAGAAATCGGAAAATGTTCTCGAAAATGACACATCTCTACCAACGCCTTTGCTGACCATTTTTCCTCAGTATATGTGACAAATAGCTCAGGTAATAATAAAACACCTCCTTCCAGCACCAGTAAACGTTCTGTCACGGTACGTTGGGGAAAATTCAATTTGCCCCAAGCACGGTCGAGAGAGCATTTGAAAACGTAGATAAAAGTAAAGGGCCGGGCCTGACCGCATCCCGTGAATTTTTGTTGCAAACTGTGCAAGTAGTTTAGCTTATCCTCTTTCTGTAATTTATAACTTTTCTCTTGAAAGTGGAATTTTTCCGTCGGTCTGGAAAAAAGCTAATGTCCTACCCATTCCTAAAACGGGTAGCGCTAGCGACATTGAAAATTATAGGATAGGCCTATATTATATATTATATACTATATTATATACTATATTATATCTCTGCTTTCAATCTTAGGGACGGTATTTGAATCGCTGGTAAATCTAATTAGTCATCTAAAGCTGTTTCTCATGCCGCAGCAACATGGTGATCGTGAAAATAAATCTACTGTCTCGAATCTTGTTTTGCTGCTTTCGGAGCTATCTGCAGCACTGGATAAGGGTCAGCAAGTAGATGCAATATACACCGACATAGGCTAAGCTTTCGATCGGGTGGAACATAAAATCCTAATAAATAAGTTGGATAACTTTGGAATCCATGGCAAACTACTTAATTGGTTTTCGAGCTACTTATTTTCGAGATCCCAAAAAGTTGTGGTTTGTGTTCGGGAATCGAAAAGTTTCAATGCCCCTTCCGGTGTACCACAAGGTTCTCACCTCGGTCCTACCTTATTCCTAGCCTTCATAAACGACATGTCCCAGGTTATTCGAAACTCCTGCTTTTCACTTTTTGCCGATGACTTAAAAATCTACTAAGTAATAAATGCTCCATCTGACACACTTCATTTGCAAGAGGATTTAAGTCGCGTTCTTGAGTGGTCCGTTCTAAATAAATTACCCTTGAATGTAAATAAATGTAAGCACATCAAATTCAACAGAAAACGGCGCCCTTAACAATATCATATAGCATAAATAATGTACCCCTGGAAGAAGTTTCAGTAATGAGAGATCTGGGCGTTATATTGGATAGCCAGTTATCATTCACCGCCCATATTGATGAGATTATTAGTAAGGCCTTGAAACTATTACCTAGGTTTCGTTTGGCGTATTGTTCTAGTGTATGGAACCCTCAGTATGCCACCAAGATCGGATCGAAAGGATACAGAAGCGTTTTCTGTTTTACTTGTCCGTTCATCAGAAAAAACTTCGGTCCCTAACAAGTTATACATACCGACTACATTCTTTCAATTTACCATCATTGGATAATTGTCGTTGGATCTCCGATCAGGTCTTACTGTTCAAAATTATAACTGGGTTGATAGATTCTCCGCAATTATTGAACAAAGTTGGATTTACGGTACCTAAACCTAACTCTCGCATAGCCAATTTCCGTCCCTTTGCTTTGGATAAATGTGTTTTCTTTCTTTCTTTCTTTATAGCTATTGAACTAATTCTGGATCTCACAGTGTCATTCCTAGAATATGCAGGGAGCATAATAAAGTATACAAGGTGACTAGGGTTGACTTATTGGCTGTTACTAAATAAATTTAGGATGTTCCTTCGGAACTGTCATGTTACGTAGTTGATAGTTTTGTGAATTAGTACTTAATGTTAACATAGTACTTATTTAAAATTGTTATTTTTTTTTTGTAATCATCTCACATTGTTTAAGTAGCTTATAGATATGCATGTTGTGTTTGCCTATCATTGGGTAGACACTCTGGTATTTCATGTACTCATGTTTCTCATTGTAATTTCATATAGTGTTGTATCTGTTGGCAAACGTTTGAATAAATAAATAAATAAATAACATATCTTAGTTACGAAACTCAGAGCGGCTGAAATTTTCATAACGTTTAATGATAAAAATATACAATAAATCACTAATTCTTGTAACGTATTTGCGTCAACCAGAAACACAACGTTACTGCACAGATAGTTGCCAATTTTACTCACCATAAAACCCATTGCACTCTCCCGAAATCTGTCGGCTGATATTCTTAATGTTCTCCACATGCGTTGACTTGTGGCCCGGCGTTCCCTTCAGATGACGGAACTTTGAAACTTTTCCTAAAAAAAAAATTTAATCCAAATTCAAACTCGATTCTAGACGGATTTCAAGAAGTAGTACCGGTTACGTGACTCTTGCCATCAAACATTCGATAAGACGGTTTTAAATATTCTACATTCTATATCGTTTACTTTAGGTCTTATACAGATTTCAAAATATCTGATTCAGTTACGCAAGACAACTCAATAACATCCCTCACATAGAGTAATCTTGCGATTTCGGCACAACGGTTTTCTAAACGACTGAATTCCCTACTGGCAATGAGATCAACATAATTTATAGTTCAAAGCAGGTATCAAAAAGTGTTATAGTTCGGTGAATAGAGACTAAACAACTGAGGGTGACCTTACAAACGGTCCGGTAGTTATGAATTCTGAGGGTTCCGTACCCAAAGGGTACCCTATTACTGAGACTTCGCTGTCCGTCCGTCCGTCCGTCCGTCCGTCTGTCACCAGGCTGTATCTCAAGAACGGTGATGTCTAGCAGTTGAAATTTTCACAGATAATGTATTTCTATTGCCGCTATAACAACAAATACTAAAAATATTTAAGGGGGGCTCCCATACAACAAACTTACAGATAATGGTACGGAACCCTTCGGGCGCGAGTCCCACTCGCACTTGGTGTATTTTTTTTTAAATGTTGTTTAGGATGCTTAGTGCGTGTTTAAAATGCAAAATACACAATGCCCGTCCTGCGCGCCCGCTATATGGAAAAAAACCGTAAATCTCTTAAGATTCTTGCTTATATCTTCGTTTAGGAGCATTTTAGCTTGATTATATGGATTATAAGGATGATCAACCTGACCAACAGTAATCTCCATCCACTTGGGCTGCCCTCTGCATGGAATCACAAGCAATTTCATGGTGTCTGCCCATCTTGTCGGAATTCGCCCTCAATAAAGTAGGTCCTAGAAAATGACATGGTTTACTCACCGAAGACAGTGGAAGTCCGCTTGGTGGTGACGTTGGGGACGGACGAGCGCTTGTCCTTCTCCTCACGCTCCGGACTTTTCCGGGACTTTAAGGAATCTCGCCGCCTGTATCAGATTATTAGCTAGTATCAGAAGACAAAAATCGACGTTAAGGAAGTCTATCCAAACTACCACCAACCGGTATGATTCTCGCCTTTAAGTAACAAGTGAATGTGACTCGAAACAATTTGAATACCGAAATAGGCGATATGCCCATGATGTAGCCAAAACACTGCCCAAAACTACGCGTCATTGTCAATAATAGTACATTACATACCCAGGACGGTGAATTCGTGAATGTCCCAGATCGCAGGTGTTTGTGGTCCGAACCGCAGGTGAGGATCATAAATATGCGATCTGGGGCATTACGAATTACCGCCCGTGGTTTGTCTAAAATTTTGCCTAGGCCAGGAAGTGGGATTTTTCCCCAGAAAATCCTACTTACGCGTTAGGGCGACGTAAAGAAAATTATGGTACGGTACGGTAAAGCAATTTTCTTCCGCGAACGCTCAGGCTACGGAATGACCTCCCTGCCCAGGTTTTCCCGGGGTACTACAGTATCAGGTTCTTCAAAAAAGGAGTGTACAGATTTTTAAAGGGTCGGCATCATAGGCTATGGTAACCGCTTGCCAACGGGCGGGCCGTACGCTTGTTTGCCTCTGTTTTAGTCATGGGCGTATCTAGGTGGCTAGCCGGGTGGACCGTGCCCACCCCAATATAGTTTAATGCCCACTCAAAGATGTTGGGTTACCGATAGAAATTCATGGCTTCATCTCAAAGGCCATGGTCAGGCCCTGTCTGAAAAATATCTTAGATACGACAATACTTTCCGTTCATTTGTATTTTTTTTTGTCCAATAAAGTTTAATTAAATAAATGGTTATAAAAACCAGTCCAGTAATGACAGTGCAAGAGCCCTTCCCTCCTCCCGCCGCGCTATCTGCGCGTGCGCTGAGGGCGGCGAAGAGAGCGATTAAAAATGCAGTGGGTCACGAGTCGCGTAGCAGCACCCCTGATGAAGAGCTCCAAATGAGTTCGAAACATGTCGGGCCGTTCCTGACAATTTTTACGTGAGTTTAAACCGTTTTTATAGTTATTAAAGTCTCACGATAGTTTTAATAATATTATAAATAAAAGGTTTTAGTATGATTTAGTGTGCCGCTGGCACAGACCACCCCCACTAGACGGAGCATGTAAGGCACATGTAAGGCGACCCGCGCGCACCAACGATTTGGTACGGCAGAACATTAAAGTACCAACACGGCGGCCACCGTTTAGTTGCGTCCATGTTTATGAGGTCTCTCTACACCACTTAACACTACAATTTACCATGTTATTTATTTAATTTCTTTTTTCGTTGACGTACGCATGGATCATAAACATGAACGCAACTAAACGGTGTCCGCCGTGTTGATACTTTAATGTTCTGCCGTACCATATCGTTGGTGCGCGCGGGTCGCCACATGCTCCGTCTAGTGGGGGTGTCTGTGCCGCTGGTTACCTCAAGGGCGCGGGCGAGGGCGGCGTGTCGGACTCGACGGCCACGCTGACGGAGCGCGACTCGTACGCGCGCCGCCGGTCCGCGATCGACTGGTTCCCGCTACACACACGGACGAAACGACACGTAAGCACCCCCAGACACAATCACAATATATGACAATCACTTATATGATACATATTTTAACCCTTAGAGCGCCAAGCGGCAAAGCAATTCACCGTGCCACTGACGCCAAACAAACCAAAACAAAAAAAAAGTTGCTCCAAAATCAACAGAGATTGAAAAACACAGATAGAGGTTTGAATTAGCATGTTTTTGGTCATTGACATTTTTGACGTCAATAGGCGTCGTTGGCGTCAGTGGCACGAATTCCCGATGACGTGATTTGCCGTCTTTGGCGGTCAAAGGGTTAAAATTGTTTTGAAAATTAATTATATATGAGTGGGTTTGCCTGTTTCGCCCAATTTCACTTCGCAACCAACTTTTCGCAGAAGTTTAATTTGGCAATCCAGTCCTTGAAACGACTTTATTTCGCACTTTTTACTGCAACACTTTTATGTGGCAAAAACTTGTGAAGCAAATGATTTTCTTACATTAATAACAAGTCGTCAAATGTCGTCAGGCAAATACAAACTGCAGAATGATTTCAAAGGTTATGGTGTGATACGTTATCGCATAGAATACGCTAAAATAAGCGTATTTTGTAGGGTAACGTTTTCCTAAACTTGTTAATTACCAAGATAACGCCGAAAAGGCAAACCCCAACTTTATAACACTTTTCTGGCGGTTTCTCAAATAATCGTCACATGCTCCACCCCTTATAAGCAAAGTTGTAAACTTACTCGGTAGTCTCGAACAGTTTCCTTCTCTCCGCGGTGCTCGGTGTCTTCGGCCTGTAGCCCGAGTCAGAAGAGTTCACTTCTTCTTCTAGGCTCGTGTCTGATCTGCCGTTGGTGTACTCTTCTGGAAATAAAGATTAACATTCACTCGGCGAATCACTCATTCTAAGTTTAATACTTGGTCTACGGTGCTCTGAAGAGCTATTTTCTCTTATACCTTACACTTGGAGCAAAAGTTAAGTATTTATGGCTCGAGTCCTTAAATGCCCATTTAGATTAAAACAACAACAATCATGTATTCATTAAATTCCGCTTATACCGAAACAATCAAGCAATACTTGACTTAAAGGAGTAATCCAGAAGGATTTAAATAGTGTTAAATGTTAATATAGTTCTTATTGCATTGCTACTCTCAAGTGATCTAAAATGTATTGTCTACTAAATATCAACCTTAAATCTTAACCCCATTGTTAATAAAATTAAATGAAATACTTTATTCAGTTAGTGGGCCACAAGGGCATTCCAAGGGGAACCTATCGGCATTTCCAAAGAGGAGACCGCTGTTGATAAGAAAGCCAAAAGAAACTCAGCACAGCATATAAAACGACTTCGGCAATCTGAAGTCTAAAAATGATTGGCCTAGTGATGTTACCTTTGGGCGCGACCTCAACGTCACTGGTAGGGGACAGCGACTTGTCCTTTTCTTCATCTTTGGTCGCCGCGCCCACGGGCGTGGTAGCGGCCTGTCCCGACAGAGGAGAGGTAGCTGCCGAATAATAAATATTACATTTTTAGATCATTGAAAGATAATTTAAGTCATTCAATTTGAATTGATTCGATGTTTTTTTTTAACGTAGCCGCCGTTGTTCTTCGTCATTGTGGAATGAATTGTCGCTTGCGGTATTTCGGGACCAATACGACCTTCAAACCTTCTAGAAAAGAGCGTACTCTAGAAACTAGAAAGGCCGGCAACGCACTTGTGATTCCTCTGGTGTTGCAAGTGTCTATGGGTCACGGTAATCGCGCACCATCAGCAAATGCATCAGACGATCCATTTTCTCGATTGCCCTCTATGACGTAATAGAACATTACGTAGAATAACAAGGGTGGTAAACGAGGACTTACAAACGAGTGTCTATTAGAAGCCCCAAGGCCGAAGGCGAGGGCTTTAATAACACGAGTTTTGAATTCCTTAACCACCAGAGTCACGTACGACGATTTTCATCACACTTTGGAGGAAATAAAACAAAAGTAATAAATAGTAGTCAATAAAAAAATGACTTACCGCCCTAGGGCGTAATATACAACTTACCGCCCGGTTTTCTAACATACTAAGTGTGATGAAAATATATATTTAGCTCGAAGAACCGATGGGCGTTGGGGCAGAAGGGTTCTCGAGTGGAGACCACGTACCGGCAAGCGCAGTGTAGGACGGCCACCCACAAGGTGGTCGGCGACCTGGTTAGAGTTGCGGGGACTCGCTGGACGTGGGTCGCTGCTATCCGGCCCATGTGGAAGTCTATTGAGGAGGCCTGTGTCCAGCAGTAGACGTCCTATAGCTGATATGATGATGATAATATATATATATGAATGTACCTGAGTCAGAGTTGGGAACACCCGGCACGACGGGCACGGAGAACACCTTGTCGAACGAGAACTCGTCGCCGCCCGCCGACGCCGAGAACGGCTTCGGGCCCAGCCGCGGCTGCGAATATCATACGGGTGTAGACTCAAGTTTAATTATACAATATACATAAAAAAAAACTCAATATGTCATGAAACACAGAAAAAAAGGACTATGAATTAGGGTTTGTGCACAAATCACGCGAGATTTTTTAGACTACATTTTGACCTGGTGATATTTGTGGAGGTTATTTGCAAAAGCCCGCAACATTTCCACATGAATATGAAACTTAAAATTATTATCAACGCACGATAAAGGTAAAGTAGTAAGAGTTAATTAGAACAGTAACATTGACATCGGCCGACATCTAAGTTGGAGAGCTATCTTAAGGCTGTTGCTGCCCTCACCAAGCGCCTGCAATGGAACAAAAATTATATGAAACATTTAGTTCCAATTTTATTAAATTAAAGGCAATTGCTTGTGGTGAGGGAACAGCCTAACAACTGATATCAACGTTCACGTATCCTTTTCATAAAATAAAAAAAAAACATTTACGAGCTATTGAAACAGTAATGAAAATTTTAATAATAATAGTGTTACCTGCAAATCAAAATGTGCAATCACACTAACGAAAAAACACACATCATTAGCAATATAAACTCATGTTAATAAAAGTAATCAAATAAATAAATTAACTTAATAATAAAATAAAACACCAATAATTCGCACCTTCTTAATACGCATTTGCAAAACGCATATATCACACCCAAATATTTAATCGCTAAACTATTTTGTATCTGAATACTGTTCTAGCATTCAAATATTGCTTATCTAAACTAATTTACGTAAAAAGAAACATCAATAATGTGTATCAAGCCATGGTCCTATACCTTAAAAATGTTGTTTATGTAAGATAAACTACGTAAATAAAATGGGGATCCCCTTGGATCGCATAATGTTATTTAGACTAATGCTGTTTCGCATAATTGATTTAGCATAATTTGTTTTGGCATAATAGTACTTTCGCATAGTAATATTTTGGCCTACTGTTTTTTTGGTATACTACGCTATTAGCATAATTTTAGTTGGACTAATTTGTATTGGCCGAATATTCTTCACGCATACTATTATTTGGGCTAATAATTATTTGGTATATCTGTCATTATTCATAATTTCAGTTGTCTAAATGAATGAAACTCAGCTACGTGGTTAACATGCATTTATTATTATTGTATGTATATATTTCAAAACAAAATATTACGTTGCGTAACGTTTAGGTCACATTAGGTAGGTACATTAGGTTAGGTTAGGTTAGCACGATAACCAGGCGCGAAGCGCCTAAGCAACGCGGAATAGGGGGTCTGCGAAGCGGACCTCCGTCGACATCGTTTTAGTTCCTAAATATATACCGGGTGATCAATCCAAATGGGTCAGTAGGGAGAAAACGAAAACCATAAGAGATAGAGAAATCTGTTCTTAAGAACCATGGCTTCGATTTTAGATTTATTAAAAACTGCATTCAATTTTTTTTCGTATATATCATGCATACCCGGGAATCGAACCCGGTTAAAATTGGGGAGAGGAGAAAAAAAATGAAGATGTCAATCGATCCTACTTTTTATTGGCAACAAATGTCTGTAAAAGAGTGCATACATTAAGAGTGCTCTAAGAGTCAGAAATTGACAAAAATAGGATCGTATGACATCTTAAATTATTATTTTTTTCTCTACTCAATTTCGACCGGGTTCGATTCCGGGTTATGCATGAGATGTACGAAAAAAATTTGAATGCAGTTTTTAATAAATCTAAAATCGAAGCCATGGTTCCTAAGAACAGGTTTCCCTATCTCTTATAGTTTTCGTTTTCTCCCTACTGACCCATTTAGATTGATCACCCGGTATACTATACTAACCTCTTGCAACTGTGCAACTTTTAATAGGATAATAGCGTTACGCATTTTGATATGATGCCAATTGATTATTATGCCCATTTATGCTTTTGCTTTTTGTTATTAGTCTTCATGACGGTTATGCTTTCTGTATTTCTGCTTTTTAATGTTATGCGTAAAAAATTATGCGTAATGAGGCTTATGCACATCTCATTTTCGGCGAAAAGCAATTATGCGTAACCATATTAGTATTAATGATTTTATGCCTTAGAATAGTAAACCGTGCCATACCTTATTTTCTTATACCATGCGTAGGCTTTTAGATACGAAACATTGTTACGGTATAGGACCATGATTTACTACATTTTATTGATATATTTTTTACGTAGATGCTTTTAGATAAGCAACATTGGTTAGCGTATAGGACGATGGCTTGGTACATTTTATTGGTTTACTATTGGAAGGCATAAAATCATTAATACTAATATGGTTACGCATAATTGCTTTTCGCCGATCATGCGAATCATGGTCCTATACCGTAACAATGTTTCGTATCTAAAAGCCTACGCATGGTATAAGAAAATAAGGTATGGCACTCCGGCTAGTGAGACTTTCTACGTCACTGATTAGTTGCCGCTTTATGGTAACAAAAAAATTGTAAGTAAAAAAATGTTTACCGTTCGGTCGTAGAAAAAAAACATAATTATGCATTTATGCAACCTACCTGTACTGTATCTATCATAGATTCAGAAAAAATATAAAAAAAAATACATATTACAATCGTATAACAAATAAATTAACACGTCTAAGAATGATTGCAGTTTTATTAAAATGTATATGGTTGAAAACAATCGCCTGAATAAAAAATGAAAAAAAAACTGTATTCCGAGACTTTCTCGAAGCAGACCCTCGCGATCCCCCTGAATATATATGCCGCAACCTCTCTGGGGGTCCCGACCCACAGTTTGAAAAACACTGTCTTACACCATGCATCTACGTAAAAAGAAGAAAAAATAGCAAATCATGGGTCTATACCTTAACAATGTTGCTTATCTAAAGCCTGACCAGAAATATATGAGGATGCGCCATATTGCGGAATTTCGCTGGAACTAATTTCTTACACTGGCAATGATTTTATGATCATAGGAACTGACAGATATTTAAACTAATGTCATTAGAGTGTCAAAATTGTTGCCATATAAATCTTATAAATAACGCCCTCTTGACAATCCTCATATTATTTCAGGTCAGGCTTTAAAAGCATTACGTAAAAAAAAAGTAAATAAAATGTACCAAGCCATGGTCCTATACCTTAAGAATGTTGCTTATCTAACAGCATGTACGTAAAAAAAACAGTGGTATACACAATGTTGCATCTACGAAAAAGAAACATGTATCAAACCGGTGTACCTTATACCCGCCTATGTTGGGCAGCGCCGTGGTGCGCGGGCGCGGGCGCGGCGCCTCCTCGCCGCTGCCGCCTTCCGAGATGGACGAGCGCGGCAGCGGCGTCGGCGCCTGCGCACCGTTCACGTAGCTGCCGCAGAACAGACCCAACTCCGAATCCGTGCTGTCGTTCTTCTCTAGCTCTAGCACCTTCTCTTTATCTTCCGTCTCACCGTTCTCTTCGTCGTGACCGTTGTCTAATTTCTTATGATACCCGTTCTCTTTTTTTCCCTCCATGCCTTTGATTAAATCTTTCACGTTGACGAAGTCGATGCGGTCTTCTTCTTTCGGCTCGACGGGGGCCGGTTTCGGTTTAGGTTCCTCGTTGATCACTGGAGTTACGGCCTTCCTAGCTTCAGCCTTTTTCGGCGGAGGCATCGCGAGAATGGACTTGACTACTTCGTCGAGATTACCGCGATGGATCTAAAAAAGATATTTACAATTACATGTTTATATCTATTTAATCTTTACTTTACTGCGCATAAGAAACCCTTATAGTACCAAAGGCGGACTTAATGCCATGAGACATTGCAGGCAAAGCAGATATATATCAAAACAAGTATGAACATGATTTAAATACTTTGCCCACTTTGCCAATAGTATGGAGAACAAAAATTTCTAGGCATTTCAAAGTCATACCAAGAAAAAAATATGCGTTTCATATTATTTCTGTTTCCAGAATATTTCAATTAAAAGCAACGTAACACAAGCAAGTAATAATAAAATTAAAATAAAATTACTTACGCATTCAACACAAAACTAACCCAACTAAACTACAAAAAACACCACACAATAAAAATAATAAATAAAACGACACGCACACATAATCCACCATATTTTGAATTATTATTAAATATTAATTTGTAGCGCAACTGAAATAAAAACTTAGTACTTATAAAACTACGAAATAAAAAAAAATATCAACCCATTAATAGCATGCATCAACTCACATAAAAATGTGGACCATTTCACAAACTAAGCTAACCAAATTTTATTTCAAACAATTAAGCTATTTAATTATGTAATTTAAACGAAATACGAGTATCTTCCACTATGTGCCAATGGACAATTTTTGAGATGTTATAAATAATCCACGAATCCAAATCCTTACAATATATACTGGAGGTTGCAAAATGTACACGGATTTGCACTATCCGACAGCAGAAAATTTGTTTGTCCTTATCTATATCCGAACAAGTTGCTTTTCGGAGGATTTTTAGTGTTTTTTTCCAGAAGAACGAAGTATTGAGCAGCATTCCGGTAATGTTTTGTGTATGTACTTAAAAATGGAATCCGAACCGCAACTTGCTAGGCTAAAGAACATCTAATAAATGTTTTATCTATTTCTGACTAATATACAAACTTTTTTACAATTAAAGTTTAGGCCGTATTCTAAGATGCAATCTCCAGTGTAAAGCCTATTTAACCTTAAACCTGGCTCGGGTTAGGAGGTAAATACGTCACAACACATCCAACCGAGTTAAGTACCTATATATACGTATACTCTTAGTAACTAAGGCGTCGCATGCGCCTCGGTGCAGAGGTAGGGCTGCCATCCCTCCGGGTTTCCCGGATTTTACTTAGTTTCGAGTCCGGAGAAAACCCGGACACTTTTTATGTGAATGAAAATTAAATCGATTGCTTTTTTAATAATATCGTTTTCGGACACGTCCGGGGAAAAATATGAGATTTACGACAAATGTCCGGGTTTTTTAAGTCTTCGTCCGGGTTGGGCGAATTTAGAGATGGCAGTCCTATGCAAAGGTAAGTTGAGTTAAGTATGCTCCTTGTAACTACGGCGTCGCATGCGCCTTTATGCAGACGTAGGACCTAGTTTGGAGGCCGTCCGGGGGGTTTTCAAAAAGTGTCCGGAGGAAACCCGGACTGGCGGTAGCCGGTGTGTACCTGCGTGCAGTTGTTGGCGTCCGGGTGCAGCGATATGCTGGGCACGGGGTGGTCCTGGTGCTGCAGCCACATCGGCGCGCTCAGGAACGTCACCGCGCCCGCCGTGTCCGGGTACAGGTCCGCGTGGTAATCGCGGTAACTCTGTCAACAACACTCGATAGGCTATTTGACTGATGTTGAATTCTACAGCGTACTGTAGTTATATGAATAAAATTAGCTAAATATTTCACGAAACAAAGAAAAAAAAACAGAAACATATATCTTTTTTGGAAATATGTGACTTCAAAGGTACGCAAATTTTATGATATTTTTTTTATCCAAAATAAATTTTGAAAATGTTTTCAGAATCCTCATAATTTTACGAAACAATAATTGTATGACAACTGAACTTAAACGCACTTTTTCACGGTGAAAATGACAAATTTCTTAATTTTTCCTTACAATTATTGGTACCTATACCGGCCTGTGACGTCACTAGCCTGACGCGTTTTGTATGGAGCGTTTTTAGCGCTACGTAGGAATGTTGAACTTTGACGGTCATTTCTGACTTTTAGAGCAGTTTAAGAGTAGTTAGTCCCATATAGACATTTGATCACAATAAAAAATAGAATCGATTGACATCCTCAAAAAAATTAGTCAACATGCCTATTGATACACTATCGTCAAAAAGTTTAACACTCTGCCTGCCATGGGAGCCGCTGGCGACCCCCGTATTCAACGTTATGGGGTATAGTCGACTGTAGGGTCTGAAAACAATGTCCGATACCTGCAATAGCTCTATGGGAGATACTGCAATATGATATGAGTGGAGACACATTAGCGAAGACACAGACATGTAGAAAAAATGCCCAGACTCTGCTCTGAGTATATCTGATAAGAGTGAGCGACACACGTAGCACTCACCGCTGCCCCGCAAAGTCGTGGCATCTCCTTTATATGCCGGGTGATCAATCCAAATGGGTCAGTAGGGAGAAAACGAAAACTATAAGAGATAGGGAAATTTGTTCTTAGGAACCATGGCTTCGATTTGAGATTTATTAAAAACTGCATTCAATTTTTTTTCGTATATCTCATGCATAACCCGGTCGAAATCGATCCTATTTTTTATTGAGAGCAAGTCAAAGAGTCTGTATGGGACTACATACATTTAGAGTGCTCTAAGAATCAGAAATTGCTGTTAAAGAGTGACATTCCTTTAAGGTACGAACATTTTGTTTTTTTTTTTTCTAACTATGAACCTAAACGGAAATTATCATGGTCAAAATGGAAAAAGTTATTTTTACATACACAGCACGCATATTTGTATGGATCGTTTTCAGCAATTTCTGACTCTTAGAGCACTCTAAATGTACTCTTATACAGACATTTGTTGCCAATAAAAAATAGGATCGATTGACATGTTCATTTTTTTTCTCCTCTCCAATTTTAACCGGGTTCGATACCGGGTTATGCATGATATACGAAAAAAATTAATGCAGTTTTTAATAAATCTAAAATCGAAGCCACGGTTCCTAAGAACAGATTTCCCTATCTCTTATAGTTTTCGTTTTCTCCCTACTGACCCATTTGGATTATACACCCTGTATATACTCCAAGCCGTGTTCGCCTACATCGACTACTTACAAATTATGAGAGCGACGCTGGTTAGCTATCTGGCGGCTAAACCAATTGAGTATCTTATGCCTTGATCACACGTACCGAGCAAACGGGCGAGACAGTAAAATGTTTCTCGGCCGAGACAGTGATATAAGTGAGTAGCTGTTTACACATGTTTTGAAATTAGCACAGTCAGTTCAATTCCATTGAGACTTTCGGACATGATGGATCGTAAAAAAATCGCCGAGTGGCGAGACAGAGCACGTTCAGACCGGCCGAGTGAGCGAGCGAGACAGTGCGGGGTAGCGGGAGGGTGGAGACTCGGCCTAGTAGATAGAACGGGAGCCGAGCACTCGGCGCTATGTTTATACGCACCGAGTACTCGGCCGAGAGCACTGTCTCGCCCGTTTGCTCGGCACGTGTGATCAAGGCATTACCTCAGTGGTGGCGATCTATGAGGCGAAACCATTACAACAAACTTGCCTGATGTAAGTATAGGGGGTAGCGTAACCAATGACGGTTAAAAAATCGATCAGTTTAGTTATCCGAAAAGTTAAGTGAAAATTTTAAAAATGTCCATCATGTGATATTGGGCTCACCTTTCTCGGCACTTGGTACATGATGGGCACGACGCTGGACCCCGTCAGCTGCAGGACCCTGTTGACCTCTCCCTCCATCACACGGAGAGCTCTCTTCGGCACCAAGCACGCACCCTTGGTCTGTTCACCTGTTGACCAAACATTTTAATCCAATTTAGGTTATAATAATAATAGACTAATGTACTAGAATGTAATCCATACTAATCCATACTTCCATACTAATATTATAAATGCGAAAGTGTGTCTGTCTGTCTGTTACCTCTTCACACTTAAACCGATGAACCGACTTAGATGAAATTTGGTATGGAGATAGTTTGAGACCCGGGAAAGGACATAGGATTCTTTTCATCCCGAATAAATTTAGTGTTCCCGTGGGATGAGCGGGTAACACCGCGGGGCACAGCCCCAGGACTATAACTGATTTTGATTAGATCAGTCAGTATTAGGTTATAAGATGTACTTACTGAGATGACAGATATCACATGTAGAAAGTTGTATAAAAAGAAACTATAAAAGTAAGAACCACTAATGACGTAAACAATATAAGTACTCCATAAATAACTTATTGAAAAAAAATATACCCGCGTCAACGAAGCGAAAGACAAAAATGACAATGAAACCAACTAGAAAGTATTTTTGAAACAAAAACTATTTTCAAAATCGATCCTGCCGTTTTCGAGAAATCGGCGAACAAATAAAAAAGAAACGATAACATCCTAATGGACTTGGAATATAAATAAGTATAATAGCTAACTTACCCGAATGCCTCAATCCCTCAATCAGGAACGGCTCTCGATCAGTCAGTTCCATGTACAGTATCGTAGTGTCTCCTTTCCCGGCCAAGAACAGCATGTTGGTGTCCGCATCGAAGAGCGGCATCAGGATGCCCGTGGAGCAGTCCAGCTCCAGCGTCTTCTGGGTTTGGGAGAGGTTGCGGACGTCGCGGATCATGATCTGACGGAGACGGGCTGAGTCGAAACCTGTAGAAGGACAGAACATTTTCTCAAACATGCAATAAAATGTCGTCATAACGTGCGTTATAATAGTTTTCGAAGTATCATTTTTAGGGTTCCGTACCCAAAGGGTAAAAACGGGACCCTATTACTGAGACTTCGTCGTCCGTCCGTCCGTCCGTCTGTCACCAGGCTGTATCTCAACAACGGTGATAGCTAGACGGTTGAAATTTTCACAGATGATGTATTTCTATTGCCGCTATAACAACAAATACTAAAAATAACATAAAATAAATATTTAAGGGGGGCTCCCATACAACAAACTTGTTATAGATTATATACCGGGTGGAAAGGCACGAGGGTCCTTTGCGGAAATGTTGCATCGGTTAAGTGATACACAGTCGATTTATAATGTTTAGAAACTTAAACGAAGTAAAAAAAAAGTGCAAAATTCGCTAATTTTTAACTGTGGTGATAACCCTATATTGCATCTTCACATCACGGCAAGATGGCTAGATTGATAAATCACCGTCGGGAAAACTCGGGATATTACGTTCATTTCCTTGAGTTGTTGTCATCGTACTGATGTAAGAGTGACACATAAATGTCAAATTAACCAAATAAAATGCGAAAATACGAATATCAGTTACTTTATTACAATTTTTACATACGGTGTTCAAATTTTCCATCGTGTCTCATAATACACGCTGCAGCACGCTGCTTCTGTTTTGAGTTGGAGGCAGAAACACTGGTCCTATAATTGTTTCCCCGTAAATCGCTAACTGACCAACGACACTGCTGTAGGCGACACGATTGTCTTCGGCAAATGCACATGTTCGTTCCTTCTATTCCACATACCGTTGCGAGTAAACAAGCTTTCATCGCTTCAAATAACATGCCTGATAAAATCACGTTCTTCCACTGTTTTTGGCAGTAGCCACCGGCAGTAAGGTTCACATAGGGCAGTCCCTAGGAAATAAAGCTTGAACCCTCTGAACAGGTCCCCCACGTTGATCGTTCTAAGTTGTTCGTGGTACAACGGGCTGATTGTTGGCGACACGATCAAAAGCACGTAAAATTTTTCAACGACCTGTTGGGTGTGGTGGTGGATATGTTTCACTGTATCGTCGTAAAGCTTCAGCCGCATTATAATTGTAACTCGCGCATAACATGAGCAAATAATAAATATCCACGTGCTTTTAACAAAGGTATTTTCATTTAAAGGTAAAGCAAATTGAAATTAACTTAAATGTAAATTTCATTTCAAACATCATACTTATGTATGATCGATGTTAAATCATGCAAAGAGGTTCAATAGTTGTAAAAAATGCGTTAATTTAATTCTATCTCGCGTCGGCGTATGAAAAGTCGTGTTACTTTAGTGTAATATCCAAACGACGATATTTGATGATAACCGAAATAAAATTAATAACAAGGACGGCCTATTGTATGAATTGCTGATCAAACAGGGAACAATTTCAATTTACTCGAAAATAATTTTATAAAGCGAGTTAACGAACTAAAACCTTTTTATTATCAGTTTAGGTAGGTAAACAGAGACGTTTTATTTATGCTGAAAGAGGTTACTATCATCTTTAATTGTTTATGATGATTGAGTACATTCGAGTGGTTGTCAGTGTCAAGTCGTGTCATGTGAGTTGTTTGTTGTGGTTAGAATTATTAACTAAGAAATTACATTCCACCAGAAAATTTAATAAGTAGAATAACAGAGACAATCACCTCTGCAAATCCTGCAACGATTTTTTTAGCGTTTCACGCAGACCTAAGAAAGGAAAAAGCAACATACTAACGTAATATCCTGACGTCTAAAGATTGTTTACAAGTAAGTTCATTGACCCAGCCACCTGATTAGGGTTGGCAAAAAGTAGTTTTTAGTATGAATGTTTAAAAGGCTATAACTTGAAAACGGTAACATATATTTCCATAGTTTCTATGAAGGAAATATAGTGCTAAGGTTGAACTATCTGCCAGTTCCGCAAAGGATCCTCGTCACGTTCCACCCTGTATATGTATAGGTACGGAACCCTTCATGCGCGAGTTGGGCTCGCACTTGCCCAATTTTTTACATTTATTTGCATGCGCAGCTGTCATTCTCCTTAGTAGACTTGTTTACATTGTAGATAAACAAAGGTATTTTGATGTCGGCCGCTTTGAAATTGCGCAGTGGAGTCCGTAGAAGCAGTTCCTGATTGCCCTACAACCCTGTTTTTTAATCTTCTTCTCTGCACTAAAGTCTGAGTTGACTGGTAGAGAATGCCTCATGGCATTAAGTCCGCCTTTTGTCCGTTAAGTTTTTCTTTTTAACCGACTTCAAAAAAAGAGGAGGTTCTCAATTCGAACTAATTTTTTTTTTTTTTTTTTTTTTGTGCAATAAAGTTTAAATAAATAAATAAATAAATAAAGTCCACTCCTCAGAATGGTTCTCAGGCTTCCATTGCCCCGGCTCTTTAAGTCTATCAGAAATCAACGTTTGGGTATTCTAAGAATACGTTTGCGTGTTTGAATGTATCACGTTTCAGGCGAAACAAGTCGAGAGAACTGTAAAGGAATTTCATACAAAATTGAAGGCCTGAGCCGGAAGTATTTTTTTAAACATGGCGGTTTTGTTCATAAACAGGCTAAACAGCTGAATTTTATTTTTTTGATTGGTGTGTTTTTTTTATTTCATTACCTACCTTACTATTACTATTTATTGTCTACACCAGTGTTTTTCAAACTTTTTGGTGTCACAGTCCTTAATGACCATCAAAATTCCTTCGCGACCCCCGCGACCGTTATTAAACTTAGAACCCAACTCTTATTTAACAGATTTGGAACGCACCCGCCTATCATTCAATCAGTCATGCGTATGCGTAAACGCAAATTCGGAAGGTAGATTACTGCTTGCAAAAAATATAAAAAACCTAAAAATATGAAAAAAAAATATACATATTATAATAAATGACATTTCTGAGAATGATTGCTGTTGTATTAAAATGTACATGCTTGAAAAAACTGCATTCCTTGTAGTCACGAGACTTTCTCGATGCTGATCCCTGCGACCCCCTTGGATATATGTCGCGACCCCCTGAGGGTCGCGACACACAGTTTGAAAAACACTGGTCTATACCGACTCACCCGGCAAGCCCTTTTTTCCAGCGTCTCCAGTAATGTACTATTTGAGACATGATGCCAAATACACATCAGTAAGACTCCTCTCACTCACCCGTGGTCAGTATCCGGTCCTGGTCGGCCAGCCACACGACCCGGCTGTCCTTGATGCCGTGGTGCCCGCCCGCCGTGTCGAGCACGGGGCCCGCACAGCGCGGGTCCACGATGCGGACCTTCCTGTCCTTGCACGAGGTCGCCAGGAGCCGCCCGTCCTTCTTCCATGACGTCGATTGGATCACGTCGCCGTGGTCACGGTTTACTACGGATACGAAAAAATATTATTAGTAATTTGACTCAAACGGAAGAAAATAAGCTCTTAGTGGCGGAGAGGAAAATCTGGCGAAAGATTCAGGGACCAATAAAAAATGAGGATGGCAGTTGGAGACGAAGGAAAAATAAGGAGTTGGAAGAGCTGCTGGCTACACCCAACATAATTGGCGTAATCAATCAGGGGGCGACTGACAAGGAAAGGTATAACTGTCCGACTCCGATTTGATTCATTTTGATATATGTTATAGAATAGTCAAAAATAGCAGACACGTATTTTTTTTAGCTGCCCAAATTCAACCTGTTTGGACAAATTGTCCTTCAAAGTACTGAAAATTGGTCAAACCCTCTAAATTCTGTAGAGAGATGTGTTCAAGCAAATCGGTAATTAATTACTGGTTTCACTATATGTTGGAGAACATGAAAAAAGAAAGGACAGTTCGTGTTTTGTTATTTCACGTCAAACTCATATTCTATATTTAAAAAAAAATATTACAAAAAAAATCACTTAGGTACTCATATTAGAATAATTAAAAAAAAATGTTTTAATTTCATTAAAATTTTCGTGAGACATATTTAATAATTGTATTAAGCGGTTTACACTCACGTGAAATTGTCGGGCCGTTCCTGACAATTTCCCGTGAGTGTAAACCGCTTAATACAATAAAAAATGTTTTGTTTTCATAAATTTCATAAATGGTCAAAGATGCCAAGTTAAGGGTTAATGACCATTTAAGTTACCGAATATTGAATAAATAAATGAATCGCTGATAAAAAAAATATTTCAGGCAAATTACCTTATCTCCATTTTTACCATTCCTCCAAATATCTGTCTACAAGAGATCGCGCTTCAGTGATAAGTTCGCCATCTTAACAATACACGTGTAGACGACTTGTCCGTTATCGAGTCAGACGGACCGGAAGCGCAGACAGGCCGTATTTCCGCAGGATGACAAAGGTTTCGACATTCAATTGTTCTCAGATAGAATGCCCGTCTATCAGGCTTACATTGACTTTACAATAATGCCTTATCAATATTATTCGATGAGTGTTTGCCAATCATTCGTATGACTCATTTCGGCGAGCAGTACTTTTTTTCACCAAACCATTTGATAAATGCGGAAATGTGTTAGTTATTTTTTGCAAGTAATAAAATTAAGAAACCTGTGGCATGATGTCGATATAACCCGATTCCCACCGGCTTGCCTATTTTTATATTAAGCTTGAAAACAAAGTCGAATTTGGCTTGTTCAATAATAGCCTTGACTCTAACAAGATCTCATGAGCATTAAGTTAGTTAAATCTGGCAATTTTTGGATATTTTCATTACCAGAAGAAATGCACAGTTCCCAAAGAATAAGCAAAATAGACAATACAATTGCCAAACCCATGAGTCTATTATATAGCATGAACGGAATTACTGAGTTGCTATATGTTTATTAGTTATTTAATCTTTATTGCACAAATGAAAAACACATCGTACAAGAGGCGGACTTAATGTCATTGGGCATTCTCTACCAGTCAACCATCGAGCAAAGCAGATAAGTTGTGGGCGGTGCAACTAACATATAGGTTTTAATAGATAAATACTTAGATAAATACAAACAATAACAAGTTTATTGTAGGTTTTGAAACTGAAAAAGTTATTTTCTATCCGACTATAATAAATCGCGGAAATTTAATAGTTTAAGTATGTAAACATTTAATTAATCATAAAATTACATAGCGACTAGAAACCACGACATATGTGAAAACGTGTTCTTCCATGCTGACTGTAGGCATCAATTGTACCCGTAGCAAAATTGTCAGCTAGTTTTCATACTTTTGATGCTGACCGTATTACAATTAGCATTTTAAACAAGTGTAAGAGAGCAAAAGTCCAAAAAGAAAAAAAAAGAATATTCATTAATAATACAGTTAATAGCGTAAATTCTACATTTGACGCACACAACTTACTCGTTAGTTCCATTAAACGAATTAAGGTGAAATTGTCCCACAGGCGCTTGATAAACACTATAACTGGAGTAATGAGTCATTCAGTGTCACTAGGGATCGTACTTACATCAGGGTTCGGAAATTCGGATAGCTATTTACCTACTCTTTGGCGGCTTTGTTATTCATTTATAGGTATAGGCGGCTTTGTTTGATGTATGAGTGAGATAGCAAGATTTTGATAACTTTAGGTAAAGATCTACCCGATTTTCTGATACCTGTACACGATGTAGACAGACAAAGACAGGGAGAAGACAGGATACAAAATGATGCATACATCAAAATATACTTGTGATTAAAATAACTGCCAATATTTTTACATCCCACTTCTGTGCAAAGTCTGCATATGGGCCAATCAACTTGATTCTGTTGCTTGTTGCCATGTAAATGTCCCCTGGATCACTCTTTTAAAAACTACGATTTTCAGCAGTTATATTTTCCAAAAACTGTAATTTCAACAGTCAGAAGCCCATTCTCATGTAGACTATCTCCTGGCAACACCAGTAATATAATTTTTCAACACTTTGTCTAAGAAGTTTAATCACTATTGTCCCCTGGGTCACGGGACAGAATAACAACAAGAAAAAGATGATCCATCCAGATAGTCTTTTAACACTTTTGCAACCAGACAAAAAAGGAAGACATATCCCAGAAACCGGCCGAGCCGACTTTTATAGCATCAACCCCGGCTACCGGGTTGGCCGGCATCTGAACAAAGTTTACGAGCGCCCGGCCTCCGGGTTGTTGGTGTCGAAAGTGTTAATGTAAGAAATAATGAAATGTCTTACCAAAAGCCTCCTTCTGCTTAGTCAAGTCCCAGAGAGCCAGCTCATGTCCTGATGCCACATGGATGAGTCCATCAGCCACCGGGTGGAAGCCTACGTTTTCCACTCTTCTCTGCTTTTGCGACAGTGTGCACTCGGGGGTGGAGAGGGACTCTTTGAGACCCTCTTGAGGAATGTGCCATACTTTTACCTGGTGAAAAATTTACGATATAAAATATTTGAACTCTTATAAATTTTTATGAGTACATTTACTTGGGCCAGATAGTCTCTTTCAGCAACAGGCAAGACAAAGAAGTCGACCGCCGCATCGAAAATTCCTGGAAGAGCTACTGGTCCATGAAAGAGTTCATGAAGGGAGACCTTCCACTGTCGCTGAAACGAAAACTCATCGATATGTGTATTCTGCCTGTCCTAACCTACGGTGCCCAAACATGGTCGCTTACTGAGGGCCAAAAGTCCAAATTGAAGGTTTGCCAACGGGCCATGGAGCGCAGCATTTTAGGCGTGAAAAGGACGGATCACGTCCAGAACACCACGCTGCGCTCCAAAACACGCATAGCTGACGTCGGTAACAAAACAGCCAGGCTCAAGTGGGATTGGGCAGGCCACGTCTGCCGTATGCACCCGGATAAATGGGCCAGCATTACAACTAAGTGGGTGCCTCAAGATCGGCGACGCAGACGGGGCAGGCCGAGACGGAGATGGCGGGATGATTTGGACGCATTCCTTAACAACTGGTCGGACGAGACATCAAACAGGGACCTGTGGAAATCTAAGGGAGAGGCCTTTGCCCAGCAGTGGGACACACTAAAAGGCTATTAAAAAAAAAAAAAAATTTTTAGGTAGTAGGTACTAATTGACTTTGATGATTTGAGTAACTGTTTTTAGTCTACTACTAATTGTAAGAGATTTGAATCCAACATATACTTTGCTACACCGGACAAAGGTCCTTGTACCTACCTAGACATAAGTAGGTACTTGGTTGCAATAAAGAATATTTCTATTTCTATTATACAAAAGCTGAATAGATAGATTTAACTACGATTTCTAATTCAAGACCAAAAAATCTACCACAAGGTTGCCACTACAATAAAATATTTTTACAATAGTAAATTCCTTTTTCTTTTTTAAACACGCTAAAATAATTTATTTATTAGTAACTTTAACCCTATGTTTTAACAAAATAACTAGAAATATTTATTATTAAAATATTACGGGAGGAGATAATAAAAACTTAAGCATCGGAGATTTTTGGTACAAAATCTGCTATTGTACTTGTAGCATTGTGAATTTGGTGCAAGCCAAGAAACAAACTCAGATGTCATTTAAATGTTGTCAATTTGGACGGTGACGTATCTGTCGTAGATTTTTTGGTCTTGAATTAGAAATCCGAGTATAGTTAGGTACTGTCTTATATATTAACCTATTGACCGCCAAGCGGTCTAGCAATTTACCGTGCCACTGACGCCAGAGTAAAAAAAAAAAGATGTGCCCCAAAATCAACAGGGATTGAAAAATACTTGTAGCGGTTAGAATTACAAAGTTTTTGATCATTGAAATTTGGACGGCTGTGGCCGACGTGGCGTCAGGGGCACGATTTTTTGTTGACGGCCACAGCCGACTGTGGCGCTCAAAAGGTTAATAACCCTCCTTGTAAACAATTTGTATAAAAAACAACGAAACGTAAACCAGTCTTGTTCATAAAATAAGAAAACAACTTTTACTCTTGCTTACCCACAGCAGGCTACAAGACTTCACTGGCTAAATTAATATTATTATGTACTTAACATCTCTTTAAATTTCTTTCCTTATTTATCTGAAGATGATACAGATTTAGCTAACCAAGAATATCTACTATTTGCCATTTGACAAACTTTCTGTGGTATAGGAATAAAACAAGCATATGTCCGGTCACTTGGCAATTTATATGGACACTGAGCTGACAGCTATATGGTGCACACAAATACGCCTCACTAAGTTGGTACTATTACAGTTTTAACTCTCAATTCAAGTCTACAATTTAGGTATGTATACATACATACATTAATAGACCTAAGATAAATTCCCATGAGTTCTATTTTTTATCTTATCCTAAGATGTGTAGTCACAGGATAAGATACAAACTTGCTTTTATTCATCATGACATAATCAATGACATAACCAACTTGTAAGTTGTTGTACAATTTTAATTCATAATTGGTCCTGAAAGTAGGGTTTTTCCCTACATGAATCATACAAATAATGAATTGTGGTTACAAGCAATCTGTATTTGTTTTTTACAAGAGAGAGATTAATAAAATCCATGTGATTTTCCTACAAGGAAACCCAAATATTAGATTTTGGTGTAGAATTATCTCATATCATGACATTGTTAAGTAGGTATGTAGATTGTAGGTAGTTTTGTTATCTTAAATGCTGGGTGTGAAGTTTGTAAGTAGCACCTATACTTCTTTTTCTACAAAACAATTGACTAGGGACGAAATTTTTAAAATTATAACTTTAAAATCAGTTTTTCCATAGCAACATCTTATTTTTAGGACATTATTTATAAAAATTACTCACCAAAGAGTCTTGTGACCCCGTCAGTAGTAAGCCATCGTGGAATGGGGAGAACTCCATATCAGTGATAGTGTCAGAGTGTGCATGAAGCAGTGGCATTGTCTTGCTCTTTCTCCCGCAGTCATCCAGCGGCAACACTGCCATACTCGAACCCACATGCTCCCAGTTAAAAGCCATAAAAGAGGCTGAAGCGCATATATTGTTCCCAAACGTCTGATACGATCCAACGCAGATATCTCGAATGCATGCCTCTGGCTTAGGCACAATCGGTGCTGCATTTTTATACTTAGAGGCTTTAAAGCGCCACGCCATTTTAATCCACTTTTTGTAAAGTCAGTCTTTTATTTGGAATGTACTAAGCCTCGGGAGAGGCGTAAGAGCTGGAACAATTTTAAAAGTACAAGTTAAACATATCTGTAATTTGACTTTAATGGTCAAGTTTGGTGTTTTAACGTTATCTGTACATTAAAGAGATTGCCGGAAGTTTGATAAAGACACGAGCGTTTTTACGTACTGATTTCTAAACTGTAACAGTAAAGTAATGACTGCATTAACGCATCTCTAATTAGGAGCACAAAAATAATTAACATAAAAAGTAACTAAATTTCAACACACTGACGATTGTGATCGAGGGGCTTTTTAGCAGGCAAGGAGTGATTTTTTAATAGTTCCCAGTCAATCTGCGAGGCAAAGACGGGGTAGAGACACGAAAAACTATTATAAACACCTTTGTTTTGAAATACTTGCCCGGCTGAACCACCGGAAACGATCGAAGTTCAACAAACCCGACATACGAAATTGTAAAACTGTGCAGTCCACTCCTCGGAGTGTTATCTTAAATAGAAATTTCAATAAATAAACTCACCTTATTGTGTAAAAATTACGAAGAAATCCACTTTCCACAAAACACAAGACACTCCCCCTAAACGTCGGCCATTTCAAGCGACTTTAGTGTCGTATCGATCAATAATGAACCCAAAACAAAACTGACAATCGAGTTACACAATGTCAAAACAAAGGGTTGTCATTAGAATCGATACAAATTGTACAATATTAAATAAGATTAATTAATTGCATTCAACAACTTCAATAATTATTCCAGCTTTACCAACTTCCTATTAAATTTAATAATTTACTTTTATTTATTTCCTTTATCAATTTAATAAAGTATTAAAATAGTTGAATACACTGCACGAGAGTATCGACTCCCAGATGCATCGTTGTCAAACAACACTAATCGATTTGAGTTTCATTCTACGCATATTATGGTAAAATTATTTATAAACGAAATAGTATTTATGCATTATTTGAAACTCTTTCGGTTTTGTTTTATATTTCAAAACAACAATCGAGAATATTTTTATGCATATTAGCTATTTTAGTTAATAACATTTTTTTACGTTTTGAATGTTTGCTTATGCGTATTACACTTTCCTAAATTAGTCACTTCACTGGCGAGAGTAAGGCTATCAATCTCGGGATTTTTAGTACAGGAACTCCCGGGACTACCCATAGGAAAAAAAACCCGAGATTGAAAGCGCTGGACGAGAGGGATGCAGCAATATGTGAGACACGTATGGAGATAACTCCATCTCACTCCTTTTCGTCAGTGACTAATTTAGGAGTGTTATAGCTGCATTGAGTATGCATGAGTGTCCCTTAACATTATGGGTGTAGTCCTTTAGTAATTCATCCTGCTCGCACTGTGGCCAAGAAGAGACAAGTAAGCATGTTATAGCAGAATGTTGCATGTGTGAGCACGATATCGACATATCTTCAGAAAAGGTTAAATTGGGGGAGAAAAAGATGAAGGACATTAACATTAAAGACGTCCTTTCTTTCTGCAGGAGAATAAGAAGATTCGAGGAAGAAGGCTGTATGGGAGCGCCGCCAGAACAATAACCGTTGGCTCCAATTGGAAATTGGGCTGAATGAACGCAACCAAGCGGTCGACAGCCCGCCTGTCTTCGGTCGGCCGTCCCTACACCAAATCAAGAATGTTTAAAGTACACTTATGAAACTCGCAAAATAGGGTTACCTTCTTCTTGCATCCGGGCTAAGACTTAGAAGAAACTTATATTTTAAATAAAACACGCAAATTGTATCCAAAGTGATCATTTTAATTATTAATTGCGAGTATTACAATAATTCCGTTTCTTTGGTGACTTAATTTAATCAATGATAACTATCACGAAACATCAAGATGGGTACTTAATTTCAGATCCAATAATAATATAATAGAACGGCTAAACCTCATTTTCTCGGCTTGATGTTGATGGCTAATAAAGCCTAAAGGTTTTATAACTAACCAGAAAAGTATGTGTAGTTGGCATACTCCGATCAGATTTTCACATTCTTCGCTTCTTGAAGAGAAACTTATTAGGGCCTTATTACACTTGCGATTTGCGAGCGAGTCTTCTATACAAATAAGAGTCGCGGCGAACTCACTGCGTGATCGCCTTCATACAAAATTCGCTCGCAAATCGCAAGTGTAATAAGGCCATTAGGGATCAAAATACATTATACTATTTTAACAATGCTGCATAAATATCAATCGTATTGCACATATTAAACATCAATTAACTATACAATTTAAAAACAACCTCTCAAGTGCTCAAAGAAGTTTATGTGATGAAGTAAAAATTATAAACATAAAATCCCCAAAATGGACACCTAGAAACAAGCATAATATTAATTATAATATAAATATATCAGTAACTCTGGGTTAAAGTTAACAATTCACAAAAACACTATTTTGTAGCGTAAATAATATACATAACTATTTCTATAGCTTTAAAATAGTCTAAATCACTTTGCGGCATTGAAAACAAACAACATTTCATTTTCTTATCCCATGGTTATGGTTATACAAATAACTATAAACAATGAAAGAACAAGTCATATTTTAAGGTTGCTTAAATAAGAAGGCGGTTTTAAACTGGCAACCCCAACGAGCCAATATTCAAAAAATTAAACCAAAACCATTCATTATCAATTATCATTATCAAACAAATTTTCTTTACTTTCAATCACAATAATACTCAAACCAAATCAATACTCCTTAAAATTGTATACATAAGTATAGTTAATGCTTTATGAATATTAAACCCGTTAAAGAAAAGTAATGATCAAATCACAAATATAACTACAACAGCTTGCGATTCAATTATAACATAATAATTTATAAAGCTTAGTAATCACTGTCAAATGCATATTCAAAGTAAAAATACAACTAAGTTTGATTTACCTTTATGCTCCTTTTAATCTTAACTACAAAAACAACGACTAGTCATTGTTCTCAGAAACATTTCGTTGTTCATCAAGAACAATACAATATCAGTGTTCTCAGAGCTATTTTTATGTTCTTAGCACAAAAACAATAAACTGGTAGTGTCCTCAAAGCCATTGTTTTGGTATTAGCGCAAGAACAATAAAATATCAGCGCTCCCAATGGCATTACGATGGCTAGGTATGGTATGTTTCAAGAACAATAATAAGTCAGTGTTCTTGATCCGATAAAGCGAGCTAGGCGTGTATCGTTCTAAAAATCCCACTTTTACTTCCAACAACCATAATCTACAAAATAGTATTTCAGCATTCTATGTCTAAACCATCCCACAAGGTATCTAGATCACACTAAGAAATTAATTAAATATTTATAACCAAATTGCAATAGCAAATTATTTTACTTGGCAGTGTTGGTACAATGTCTACTACAATGCTATTAATAAAGTAATTGCCTCTTTGCACTATATTAGCCATATTTAAGGTACATCTCCGTGGAGCCTGGCAGAGGTGTCCATGTTTTATCAATGACATTTTCAGAGAGAATAAGTATTATATTATTCACAACGCAACATACAAATGTCAACGTTCTGTAACGGAACATACAACCAATATTGAGCAAAGTGGCAAGAATGAATAACAAATATTATGCAATGGCTACATTAATATTATATTAATTAACATTATCAGTCACACTTGAAACTTCACAATGCTCGTTAATTGGCAACATCAAATATTTGAAAAAGCAGACATGTTTGGTCTTGTGTAGTTGGCATAAAGAAATACTATACATATATTTGCGTATGGTTTTCAGAATGGCCTTAAAACGGCAGAAACCAGTCATTTTATTTTAATTTAATTTAAAATTTATATCGATGTGGGAGGTGGCTATTGAGCGACTTGTGGTCGAGGGAATGGTTGAGGGTACCAGGATACGAGGTAGATCGCCTATGTGATGGACAGATCAGGTAAAAGTTGCAGTAAACGGGTCATAATTACTACATGAATGCACGAGGTAGGCCATCAGGGAAGAATGGCGGCGTGTTGTGAAGCTTGCCACTAACATCTGAAACGATGACCACGACCACTCTATCAAGAGTGAAAACGACGAAGAAGATATACACAAAAAAAGTTTTTGTCAAAAAGTGTGACAGGCTTTTATAGCCGACTGTAATTTTTTTATTAATATCCATCAATTGCTCATGGAGATGATTCTAAAGACCCCAAACTCGGTAGGATTGCTTTATCTATTACACAGTTTCTATGGCCACCTTCTGGCTCCATCATCAGACCATGGGACCAGCCCCATGGTACCATATAATTGAATTGTCATCAAAGTTAAGTAGGTATACAAATTTTCAGCTCAATCGGTTGAAGATATCTGCTTCAAAATTGAGTTGCAAGATTCCACCCAAACAAACATAGTTACTTAGAAGCCAGATGAGCGTCATTTGAGTCGCGTAATGTCGGTCGCGCCATTCATCATGTCACACTAAGTATGGCGCGACCGAAATTACGCGACTCAAATTACGCTCGTTGCAAGTTAAATAAAAGCTTGTAAAATGCCTGCAATTTACAAACATTTATACCCTCTTCGTATCAAATGAGATGTCTAATAATGAGATTATTTTATAGAGAGCCCATTGAGCAAACATTTCCGTAATTTCGTATTCCATGCCTCAGTCATACTTAAATAGGTATAGAAGCTAAGTCTACGTAATTTGGTCAAGTTCTCTACAGAATCGATATTTTGATATGCAACTTACACTACTTCTACTGAATTGACTTGCTATTAATCTACGATACTTCTAACAGAGCCAGTTTAGTACGGGACGAATATAAACTTTATGGAAGTGTGATAATCAACCCCGGAGTTTGGAGTGCACTTATAATTTGACGCCGGCTGTCGGGTCGGCCTAGTGTTAATAAATAAATATTATGGGACAATCATACACAAATCGACCTAGTCCCAAACTAAGCAAAGCTTGTACTATGAGTACTAGCCGACGAAATACATAATATATAAATACATACATATATAAATAAATAAATAAATATCAGACAACCTCACACAAATCGATCTAGTCCCAAATTAAGCTCAAGAAGGCTTGTGTTATGGGTACTAGACGACGATATACGTACTTATTTAAATAAATATATACTTTAAATACATAGAATAACCATGACCCAAGCACAAATATTCGAGTTCATCACACAAATATTTGCCCTGGCCGGGATTCGAACCCGGGACCGCCGGCTCAGTAGGCAGGTGTCTACAAACCGAGCCAAACACGTCGTCAAATATATATATATAGATAAAATCCATGACCCAAGAACAAATGTTCGAGTTCATCACACAAATATTTGCCCGGCCGGGATTCGAACCCGGGACCGCCGGCTCAGTAGGCAGGTGTCTGCAAACTGCGCCAACCGCGTCGTCAAGTGTTATATGATGCGTGCACCAAAAACCACGGGGTATGATGATAATCGGCGAATCTTCGAGCTTATTGCCTTGGTTTATAGTAAGAATTATTTTTACAGTCAAAATCTACCTATCTTTGTTAGCTGCGAACAATTGCATTAGGCAATAAGTTCTTAGATTAGGCAACGCGCGTGTGATGCTCCTGGCGTCGCAAGCGTCCATAGGCGGCGGTAACTGCTTAACACCAGGAGGACCGCATGCTTGCTTGTCGGAAAAATAACGGGTACACTTTTTTGTATTCGTCAAATCCATAAGCATGGTCAACTTTATGCGGATAATCTTTATCAGGGCTCTGTTAGATTCTCAAGTAAACATTTTATAACTGCTAATTTCTTAATTAAACTGTTAAATTGACGTTGCACCAACACTGCACCTTAAAAGCGATTGGAATGACCTCGGCTAATTAATAATAAATTTTAATCAGTTATTTTTTATATAAAAAAAAATTATGCATACAGAAAACCACTTTATCTGCTGCGATTATTTTCGGTAAATGTAAACATTACCTGCTACGGTTATTTTCTGTAAGTATGAAAATGGGTGATTTTTTTTATATAAAAAATAACTGATAAACATTGTTTAGTACTAAATGTTTACAATGAAGCGAAAGATTGAAAAATTTAATGGTTCAGGCAGGGTTCAAACCTGCGTCTCCAACGGCTTCGGTGGTCAGGTTCGTTGGTCCAATAGGTAGGACGCCCGTGTTGGCCCGGAATGCCGTTGGAGACGCACCGTGCCTGAACCATGAAATTTTACAATTTTTCGCTTCATTGTAAACATTTAGTTTACGTTAGCAGACGTTGCTGCTTTAACAATAATAATTGTTTAATACTAATTACTTGCAGTGGTATTCTTGTACCACTTCCAACTAACATCCTTACCAAGACCATATTCTACAGTAGGGGTAGCACAGTTGAGTTCTCAAAATGAATAAAAATGTGATAAAAAATATGTGAACACACATTTATGTCATATAAGAATACGAAACGGGTTTACTACATATTAAATAATGCAATCTGTTTTTAAAGTTACTAAACAAATGTTGTTTAGTGTCATGAGTAGAATTTATGTTTTAATATATTGCTCCTATTACACGCCACACCCGGTAAGTCGTTAAGTTGGTTTTAAATAAGACATAAAGATCGATCAACATTACAATACTGATATTAGTCGTTTAATATAAGTAACGAAGTCTTATCAATTCCTTGTAACATTTACCCTGCCTGGAATCATTATTGCCTTTTAAATTTAAATAATATCAATATTATTGCATTGCGTTCTTGAAAATTATAAATAGTAATTTTCTTTTGTATGGAAATAATCGATTATTTTTATACAAAAAAATAACCAATTTATCATTGCAACAATGAAGCCTTAAAAAACCGAACCACGCAAATTATTTATTTGTGATCGGTCTTACAATTTAGCAATAATAAAATATACAGTGTTACCACAAAGGTAAGATTCGGTAGTAATTTTATAATTTAAAACTAAAACAAAAAGTCCGTATTTAAAAACGTAAGATATCTATCGCATCAATAAAAAATCTCATAATACACAATACTTTAAACCCCACAATAATACCACTGCATAGTTACAACACATTAGGGTTGAGCCAGACGAGCGTATTTTTTGAGTTCTGTAAATAGCGTAATTTCGGTCGCGCTATACATCAGGTCATGTGATCACGTCACTATGGCGCGACCGAAATTACGCGACTCTAAACTGAAAAAATGGCGCCCGGCTTCACCTTTACGAGACATGATGACAGCCGGTCGGCTGCCCAAATATCCATGAAGTAAAAACAATGCTGATTCTTCTTTTACATCCAACTAAAAAGAGTAGAAATTAAAAAGTGGCAATACTGTAGTATCCTCCCTTTCTAATCAATATAAGAAAACGGGGACGACACTACAGTATTGCCACTTTTTAATTTCTACTCTTTTTGGTCGGTCTGTACGTCACACCAACGTTCATACGTAATGGTATCCGATTAGACCCCTTAACAAGAAAATGATAAAAAGATAAGGGACACGACGCGACGTTCGGGCTCGGAGTTAATCGAGTCCGCTCGTGGTTCTACTTAGCCCACAGATGCGATTTTGTTTGTTTGATTAATATTTTTAATGTCTAAATCATTTTCTGAGACTGAAGCCGAAGCTTCGTTTACGGCAGAAAATCTATTTTCGGTCGGACACTAGAATAGACGCAATTTGCACACGATAAAGAGTCGACTGTTACAATACAAAGTTCTCATCAGTAAATCCAATTTTCATATCCTATGTCCAAAACCAAACTGACTTGTCTGAAGTTCTAGAGGTATTTTTTTGACCTCAAGTCAAGCATTTGACCTCGATTACACCTGATCTTAAGTTACTATAACTTCGTTCGGTTTTAGACATAGGATAGCAGAAATTTAATTTTTAAGTCCATTGGTCCTCACAATTTGATATCTGTGAGGACCAATGGACTAAAAAATTAAATTTCTGCATGAATTTCTTGAATGATTTCAAGGGCCATTTCGCATTCGGGCTCACTCCGGTTGGTTAAAATTTGACAGTAAGGCTGATTTAGACGAAGACTATTTTGAGACGCCTAAATTACGGCGGCAGTGACTACCGTACAGCACACCTCTGACCGTTTAGACAATGACCATTTTCAGCCGCCTACATCTCGCCGCCAGTGACCAGCAAGCCGTTTACACAGCGCTTTTGTTCAGTACCAGTCATTAGTGGCAACGAGAGACGCGGGCGGGGTCACTGGCGCCAAAAAAAAGGCGCGTATTCTATTCGCGCGGTAAGTACGGTGCCTTTTTAGCCGTAATTTAGACGTCTCAAAATAGTCTCAGCCTTAAATTGTGGGCCGCCGGCGTACCACACGGCGATGAGTGTATTTAACAATGAGATTAACCCAATAACGTTATTAACTCTGAACGCTGAAGGGCATTCAAAACGAGCTATACCACTCTCTTTACCTCACAGACGGCTCTGTATAAATTCGTTTAGGAGCGAGAGCAGCACGAGGAGTCGCCGACCGACGTGGTCTTCCCGTTGATGGGCCCTAAGCTGCCGTCGTACTTCGGGAGCTCCTTGCATCTCGCTTGCTATAATCAGAAAATTGTTGTTTAACCCTTAAATTGTCAAAAAAAACAAAGGTCGATAAAGGTTGCATAGAGCAATCAATTCTCGTTCGATCGAAAAATATGGTCAGAGTTTGTACATCGTGTAGGTACATTGCCAATTTAAGGGACTTAGAATTTCCACTACACTTATATCAGTATCACTAAAGGGATGAAAGACATTTGGGAATTAATGAAAAATTGTAGCTTTAAATATAAAAAAGGTGAAAATACTGAATTCTACAGCTTGTACTTGGGCGGACCTAATACGGATACGCAGCCGTATAAGGTCCGTTTTTTTAAATAGATATCTAGGAGTACAGCAGCACTCCTGGGAAATCAAGCAAAAAGGCCCAAGGTCCCAGTTACCTTTTTGCTTCGTTGACACCATTTAGGTTACCGCATAAAGCCAGTATGAAGCGGCAAAACTGTGTATCGATCATAGATAATCACTTTATTTTCATAAACCTGAGTGCTGCCACCCTCACATACTAAGTATTCAGTCACATCATCACACAAAACATTTTTATCTTTCTTATTTCCTAAGCAAACGAACAAACAACATAAAGTAATCATAATTTTCGAGAAGTTCCACCGATTCCTCATGGATCTCGCCATCAGATCTTCCCCAAAACTGTAGTATAAGTCCAACTTGGAAATGCTTAACTCTCGAAAAAAAATTATTCGAAATTGGTTCATAAACAATGGATGTCTGTTTTAACATTCAATAAAAGTACAGCCGAATTGAAAACCTCCTCCTTTTTGCAGTATAATATCTAAGGAACGAAATTGTTTTATGATCAATCAGAATCATTGATGGAATCAAATTACCGACTGAGAATCAATTTCTGATTACATTGACCATGATTAATTAACCTTAGGGCATCTCCAATTGAATACTTCCCATTCTCCCTCTGTGACGCATTCATATTATGTAATGTAATTAAGGTAATAACTATACCCCAGGGTCTTTGGTGCACAAATGATTTAAGACGATACAGACAGTTGGCGTCAAACGTGACGTTTGCATCACGTCTTTTTCATGCATTTGCGTAAACACACTGTTAGCGTATTTTGAGCAGCAATGTGAAGAGCACGAGTTAAAAACGTTACAGATACGACAAGTCACTACGTCCACGCGCCGTTACCGTAATTTAAACGGTGTCGTCGATTATGGTAGGGTTACCTCCAGGCCCGGACGTAGAGGGCCAGGGCCCATAGGCACTTGGCATTTGGAGCCCCCTCCCCTATCTCGAAGCGGTTTTCAGCAAGCTAGTTACCTCCATAAGTTCGACAGCTATCTCCATGAACAGCCGCTCCACATTCTCCGCTTCCTTGGCGGAGGTCTCTAGGAAGTAAGTGCCGTGACGCTGCGCGAAGTCTTCGCCGATGTGCCGGGGGATCTCACGGTCCTCGCGATCAGTTTTATTACCTAAAATGTATGACAGTCACTCAATGAATCGTTATCGACATTGGAAGAAAAAGTAATATATGATTATCGGTCAACCTTACATAAATTGATCTAGTCTCATGGTTGTACTATGAGTACAACCATGGGTCTTACCATGTGTCAATCAACTTGTTCCTGCTCGTCATTGCCATAGTGATGTCCCCTGAGCTACCTACGATTTCTGGTGATTATATTAACCAAAAATTTTGTGATTTCAACAGTTATAGGTCCATTCTCATCTAGTCTATCTCCAAGCAATACCAGTTAAATAAAATATCAACACGTTTCTAAGAAATTTAATCACTGTTGTCCCATGGGTCACGGTACATAATAACAACAAGAAAAAGTTGATCCACTTATTTAGGTACCCAAAGGTTGTCTGGAAGAGATTGCTCTTTAGCGATAAGACCGCCTGTTCTTTACCTCTATTTGTAATTACTTGCATTGTATTTCTCCTGTATATTTTATGAATGAGGTGTGCAATAAAGAGTACTTGTATTGTATTGTATTGTATTGTTAGGTAAATACAAAGTAAACTCCATGATCCACCAAAAATGATGAAAACAGAAATATTTGTCATTGCCAGGATTCGAACCTAGGACGAGCATCGGCTCAGTAAGCAGCTGCACTATTAAGATCAGAGGTTCCCAACCAATGGTCCACAGTCCAGTGGTTGACAGGAATAAATATATGTTCCGTGAACATTTTTATAATCTGCAGGCTTTACATTTCTAAAGTCTGCTGGAGGGGAATTTGTTTACATTCAGTCCATGCAAATGCCAAAGAAATGAAAGTGGTCTCTGGTCAAAAAAAGCTAGGAACCACTGATGCCCATATTGCAGTCAGGTTTGGTTTCTTAATTGTATCTTGGCATGTATTTTCAAACAAGTAAGATATATTTACTCACCTACTAATATCCTCAACACTTTATTATTGGCATATTCCTCAATCTCCCTCAGCCAGTCTGGCAAGCAGTCGAATGTGGGCTGGCAAGATATGTCGTACACCAGTATAAGTGCATGTGCTGAACGGTAATAGCTCTGTGTGATAGACCGGAACCGCTCCTGACCCGCTGTGTCCCATATTTGCAGCTGAAATATTTAGGGTAAGTATAAGTCCTGGTAGGCTGTGCCAGAGACGAAGAGGGGCAGACCAGAGGCCACGTGGTGGACAACCATTGCCAAGGACCTGGAACTGGCACAAATGAAAGAAAAGATAACCCAAGATAGAATAACTTGGTGACTTAAAACGGTGCCCCAAATAATAAAAGGGATAAGACAAGGAAGAAGAAGAATATACAAGTTCAGGTAGGGTCGCCAGCTTAACAGACCAAAGTATCTGGGCAAATTGTTGCATTGAGAATTTTGAGAATTTTCAGTCCAAGTTTGAAGAAATCATCATTACAAATCTTGTGTTTTCTTAGGAAAATTAGGTGAATATGTGGTTATTTAAATTACATCTGGCAATCCTCACAGCTATATTTTCCAATCTGATGTCAGAGAAAACACTCATAGAAAGTCAATATGTCCAAGCATTAAGGCTTTAGACTACTCTAAAGCTTCTTCATGTCTCATGCTAGTTCAAGGTTACTCTTAGCCCTTATATTAGACATCCCTTATGCCTAAAAAATTTATGAACTATTTCTAACAATTTTACTGAAGGGGATATTACTGGTTGAATCAGACAACATTTTTTTTATGAAATGAATTTAAATGAAAAATAAAAGCTTTTATTGATTAATATTTTGTGTGATTAATTAAATTGTTAAAAGTTATTCATAATTAACCTTTATAACCCAATCTCAATTTAAGATTAGTAAAAAATGGATAAAGGAATTTACATGAGTAAAAACATTATAATTATCATTCAATGAGCTTCAAATTGCTTTTATTAAGCTGTATCTGGAAAACAATGGTTGCATAATACCTATATCATATGCCTAATCAGCAAATGTACTCAGATATTTAAGAGCAACCAACATTCAAACATTATAGGCCAGAATAATTATCATCTCCTTAAACGACTGATGTGTATGTAATAAAATTAGAATTTTAATTTAGTAGTGTACCTATATTGAAGAAAAACAATTTCTTAATGTAATTCATAAATTATGACTACCAGAAACACGTAAAGATAAAAATTAGAATCGTAACTACAGTTCAAGGACTTCAAGACATATGATTTTCCTTACCTAAAATGGAAAACAAACATATGGCACACAAACGTAATGAAAACACCTACTTAAACAATTCAAATGACGCAACTTTTGTCCAAAAACGCAATCGAGACATACCTTCACTTTCTCGCCGTCAACTTCCACAGTTTTTATCATGAAATCCACTCCGATCGTAGCACCTTGTCCAGGAGGAAACAGACCCTGGGTGAATCTTCGCACCAGACAGGTTTTCCCCACTCCCGCATTACCAACTAGCACCACTTTGAAGAGAAATTTATAATCCTCCATAGCGACACCGAATCACATTTGTTGAAATTCTAACATAAAGGAATTAACAACAAATTAACCCAGTCACTCGCGACGTTACGCTTTGATGAATTGACTACCTAATACATTATCTTGGAGCACGTGTATATCTAAACGATTTTTTCGTGATCAAAAGAACATTATTTGATTAGATAAGGTAATAGAGATTAAATTTACAAGACAGACCTTTCCAAAACAATGGGAAATAAAGTGCGATTTGCGATGCGAAAGCGATAATTCAACGTCAATCAAGTCCTTGTGTGCGAGGCATTTATGAAGTTCGGTACTATTTCAATTTTTTCTTAATTTTTATATATAACTCTTTGCTTCGTATAAAGAACATCAGAACATCAATTTTTTTTCTTTGTTTTATTGAGTCAACTAGATAACTATCAATTACAAATATAATGTAAACTCACGTGGATGGAAAAATATCTGTTAAAATCAATGCAAATGTAACATCAGCCCTCATAAACACGAAGCTGATGTCAAATTTGTGTGTACGTTCAGAATCTATTGTCCCGTGAAATTGTTAAAAAGATAAATATTGTATTTTGGAGGTAAATAATAGTAAAAGATTTCGTATACAATTATAAGCATTTGAAACTTATTTACTACTACATGAAGTAGAAAATACATTTTAATTGAGACTATTTGTTTATTTGAACAAAACTTGATTATGTTTACAATTTAGATTAATAAAGTATTTGAACACAAAATCAATAAATAAGTCAAAATAGATAAAATTGCACATTTGTTTTGTTATTACGCTTTTGTCGCTTTTCACTTACCAATTACCAGTAATTAGTGTTGTATCGACGTTAATTAATTCATAAGTAGGCAATTAAACGTCGAATATGTCTTTAATAAATTACTCGTCACGCACAGAAGGCCAGAGAAAAATAAATACAGTAACATGGTCATTGCCTCATTTCGTAAATATCTTAGAAAATAAGACAACTAGAGAATTCCGGACTGAGAATCCGTCAGATTCTAAACCTGAGGTTAACGAGCCAAGATTTCAGTTAAAAATGCAGTTTTTAGGAAGAGACAATAATTTAATTGAGTTATATTATCTATCACCTACTTCTGTTTTTCTAAAATGTATTATGACCATCTGCTTGAAAAGATACGAGGAACGTTCCGTGATTGAGAAGGATTATAATACTATTCAAGCAAACAAATGGCAGTACTTGACAACATTATATAAAAGAGATGTCATAAGTGACCGAGAGAACATACTACTAAGTGATGGTACTCTGAGGCTTAAATTCCAGTTTTTGATCACAAATGACATAAAAGTTGATCAAACAAACATACCAGCAGCACAGCTGAGCCATGACTTTGAAAATCTACTTCAAGATGGACTGTTTTCTGATGTTGTTATGAAATCTGTGGAAGGTACAGAATTCAAAGTGCATAAGGCTGTGCTAGCAAGCCGCAGCGCTGTGCTGAAAGCCCACTTCGAACATAACACCATTGAATGTCATACAAACATTTTGGAATCTCCGCTCGACTCTGACGTATTAAGAGAAGTTCTAACTTTCATCTACTCTGATAAAGCTCCAAGTGTCGATGACAATCCTGGGCAGCTATTGGCTGCCGCAGACTACTACCAACTTGGTAGACTGAAGAGTCTCTGTGAACAGGCCTTACATAAGAAACTGACGGTTGAGAATGCTTTAGAAACATTACAGCTGGCTGGCTTGCACTCCGCTAGCACATTGGAACAACTGACTCTTGAATTTATAAAGGATGGCAATGCCAAACTGATTATAAAGACCGAAGGCTGGGCTAATGTTAAATCTGTAGATTTGATTAAGAGGATTTACGAATACATTGTAAATGACGATACTGAGCCTGATATCAAGTAGGGAAAGCCATCGGTTATTTTTAGTGTGAAAAAGAAATGGTATATAACTGAATCCGTGGCTTTTTCATACGTATCAAATAACCATTAATATTCCCTAACATCAAATGGCTTATCTTAATTTAGGTATTAAATTATCTAAAAATATACTTGTGCAATACCTAGACCTATAATAAATTATGTACCTAACGCAATATAGGTAACTCATGAAATTATGTTTCAGTATATAGTTTAAAAAGTGTAGTAAGTGTCAGTGCATGATTGTTGTATGCTGTTTTTAGAGACAGCTATGTATCCCAAATAAAAATAATGATGTCTATGTTAGCCTAAATAAAAGTCAAGTTAAAATAAAAACTATTTTATTCCTCATCACTACTTCTCTCAGAATCTGAACTATTATCACTAGATTCACTATGATATTGGACCCTATTTCTATTTGTATTTTCAAACAAACTATCATCACTACCATTATCATCTTGCTTCACCTCTGTTTTACTGTCTTCAAATTCTTTAGGCCACACTTTATTTTCTTTATAATATTTAATAGAGTCCTTGTTCATTATTTTCACTATTTCAGCTTTCACTTTATTGCCTTCTAGAATGGGTTCTACAAGTATGTAGTCTCCTCTTTTGACCCATATATTTTTCCTGAATTTTAATGGCATTGATACTAGGTACACTTCTCCGCTTGGTGTAGTTATCTAAAAAAAAAACATTAATGTATGCAATATCAGTGGTTCAGACCAGTTTATTTAATTGTAAACAAGAGGCATGTTTTGAGGTTATTGTTACAAAGCCAAGAACTTGAATGAATAATTATTGTTACCTGGTGCAAATTATTCCCCATACTTTTTATTACTTTAACAATGCTCTGATTCTCCTTGGGCAACTCAAAATCATCCCACAAAGCCTCGTTCATCACATGTTTCCTTTTCGTAACTTTAGACATGATTCACACGAATACTTTAAAATGTAGTAATCCGTTGAGTTCTAAAAACTTTTTGTTTCAACTGTTTGTTTCTGATTCACTGTAGCGTCCAGATTTAAACTGTATAAAAGTCTTCAAATTTTTATGTCTGTAAAACATGGAAAGTTCTGAAATTGTGTGAAGTCTGTGTACATAAAGACGCTAATGTTAATGCTATTAATAATTTTACTTCATTTCAAAGTTTATCTTCTTCTCAAAGAGATAAGGCTCATTTTAAATCAGCAAATGACTGAAATAGAAAAGTCAAATGGAGTAATTCGTCGCATACAATCAATAGCCGGGGCAAATATTTGTGCAAAATATTTGTTCTTGGGTCATGGATGTTATCTATTATATGTATTTATATATTATGTATATCGTCGTCTAGTACCCATAGTACAAGCTTTGCTTAGTTTGGGACTAGGTCGATTTGTGTATGATTGTCCCTTAATATTTATTTTTATTTATTTATTTAATAGCAGTCAAAGTGACGTCTGTTGACGTAAACAAACTGTTTAAGGCATATTTTAAAACGCTATTTATTTTATTTCTGTGTATCATTTTGAAGTCGATTTAGTTGTATTCCGACTCAAAAACTCATGAACATCCTCAATTCCTCATCAACATCATGCTCAGTTAGGCCTGCAGCTACTGATTGTTTGATTATGAAAAGCCGTTTTAAAAAACAACCAACCACAGATTTAACACTCATTTATTATTTCTCCTTTCGATCCTTTTAACTCCAGGTTTACATCTACAGAGGTGTAGAACTTCGGGGTCACGTTTATGCCAACTTATATAAAAAAAGTTAATAAACTGTGGAAGGCATATTTCAAAACTTCCCGCTGGGTACGCCGGAGCTCTTCTCTAAACCGTGGGGGATTGGACGGCGTGGCGTAGTGGAAATCCGTCTCCTTTCCTTTCAGTGTCACCTGGTACCTGGCCACCTTCACTGAGATGAACAGTGCCACGGAGAGCGAAAGGTCGTTGAATTATGCCGCAATAAATAAAAAGCGATCATAATCAACACTTATTTATTCTTATTCTTACACCTATCAATAACTTGGTATATGTTCAACGATTCTCCGTTGGGTATGCCGTAGCCCTTCTCCAAGCCGTGTGGGTTGGACGGCGTCGTGCAGCACAGGTCTGCTTCCTTCCTCAACACCTGGTCCACTTCCACCGAGGTGAAAAACGCCACGGAGAGCGGGAGGTCGTTTATGCCGACTCTAGAAAAGATGATGGATATTAAGAGTAATTTAGAGCGTAGCCGAGCTGCATTTTCCTATTCAATTGAATCCCCTATTTTCTCTCGGAATAATCGGCCTAGACCAACTGCATTAGGCTTAACCCTACCATTTATATCATGGCAACACCGAGCCACTGTCAACAACGTCCCGCGCAATATAAACAAAATAAAATACAATTACTACGTGAAACTGTTCAAAAAAGTGTATAAAGTGATAAATAAAGTGTATATATATAAGACAATTGTGGACAAGTGAATCTCTTGCCGATCTCCTGCCGATTACAATGTTAAAAACTAGTGCCAAAACCGTTAACTCACTGGAACAATTTCGTGTTTTCAAAAATAAACATTGCTAAATACTTATAAAGTGTTAAAAAGTGAAACAGCTGTATATTAATCACGTAAATACTGTAAGCGAAACAACCAAAATAATATTCAGTATTACAAGTAACCTAGAAAAACATTGCAACTGCCGCAAAACATTCAAAAATCGTACGCTGCGCGCGTCGTGTCATTGAACCCTTTCGATCACGCCCAAGCGCCACGTAGCATCCACCGTACAGCGCCATCTATGTTTGGCAATCAAAACCACTAGAACATACGGATACCGAGTCAACGCATTGAATAAATAGTTACAAATTTTGCCACAAGATGACGAACTGTGCCGGCTGCCGAATTATGTTACCTGATAGACATCACATGACGTGTTCTAAATGTTCAGAAAAGTATGACCTGGAATGCTCTGGTGTATCCAAAGAGCGATTTTACAATACCATGACAAAGGAACACAGAGAAAATTGGATTTGCCCAGCTTGTTACTGTAATATGAGAAAAGAGGATAACACGAATATAATTGCTAGAACGGCCTTAGCGGAAGCGGAAGCAACCGTAGCGTCAAAAGGGCAAGAACCTACTTTAAATATGACACTGCGACCGCGTATTACTCGTAAGCGCTATAAGAATATTGTTAGCAAAAGTAACATAGACTCCTCCGACGAGGACGAGCGGTTCCTAAACGATCAAAGTTTAATGGGAAATACAATAAATAGTGCCATGTCACCATCCCACGACCTTAACAGGTCTGCAAATACAATAAGTCTAAATGACTTTGGATCGATGTTGCAAGAAAAATTAGATATCAACAAAGAAACTATAATTCATGAAATGAAAAGTATAATACAATTTGAAATAAGCGCGGCAATGAATAAATTCAAGACTGATATTCTACAACGAACAAACGCCATAATCACGGAACAGACAGTTATAAAAACAGATATATTACATTTAACGAAAAAAATCCAAACACTTGAAATCGAAAATGTAAAACTTCAAGAGGATCTAAAATATTTGCAAACAAGTTTAAAGAACCATGAAATCTCACCAAATACGTCAGCAAATATTACCGCCGGCACCGGAAAGACGATCGTACTGCACGGCCTTGAAGAACTACACGGAGAAACAGAAGATGAACTGTACGAGAGAGTGCTGCACATCTTCAGAGACATTATGAACGTGAACTTACACGGGCACGTTGAAGATCTGCGCCGGATAGGTAGACGAGGGAATAAGCGGCCCTTAGCGATAGAGCTTCTTAGTAAAAGCATGATTAGGTACTTGCTGAAAAATAAAGAATACTACTTCAAATACTCTGGACTGAACATAACGGAATACCTAGACGAAGATTCCCTGAAAATAAGGCGAAATTTAATGGAAACACTGCGCGAGGCCAGGCGCGAGGGAAAACACGCCATAATACACAACAACAAATTGATAATAAATGGAAAAGAACAAACGAACAAAAACACAATCCCAAATTACCAAACCTGTGAGCAGAATGAGCCGAACGAAAGTACTAATAACCAATGCGAACAGAATGAACCGATTAAATCGGACCGTACATTTCGAAACTAAATTCAACATATTAATACAGAATACACAGAGCCTGAAAAATAAAACCCATATCATTGAAAGTCTCCAGCAAAATAAAAAATATCAAGCATTATGTCTAGTAGAAACTTGGATAACAGAAGAACAAACAGATCTTATAAAAATAAGAAATCACACCATCGCAGCCAGCTTCAACCGCAGCGAGCACCGCGGCGGCGGCGCCGCCATCCTGCTGCGAGACGACGTGCCGTGCAGCGCGTGGCCGGACATCGCGGACCTATCCGTGGAATGCGTGATTGAGTGTTGTGCTGTGGAAATAAAACCAGATGTCATTCTCATTACGATATATAGACCAGACCGAGATATTGAAATCTTTTTTGCAACATTAATTAAGATATTAGAAAAAGTTAAGGCAAAGAGTCAGAAACACATTATAATTGCAGGTGACTTCAATATAAATAAATTAGAAAATTGTACTAACTACCTCAGATTAATGAATACTATGCTTGAATATAACCTCCACCAGATAGTAAACCAGGCGACTAGGGAAACTAATATAAGCTCAACTTGTATCGACTTAATTTTTACTAACAACAAGCATTTTGATATCGTTATAGAAGACTTGGGCATTTCTGACCATAAAAGTTTATTGTATACATTTGAGCTAAATCCTCCTCCTAGTAAATTGCCACAAAAACAAAAGAGACATTTTAATTCAACAAATATAAAGTTATTCCAATCTGCTTTAGCTAAAGTAAACTGGGATGAAACTCTTGTAGATAAAAGTAGTTTAAATAATAACTATAATTTATTTGACAACATACTATCCCAAACATTAAATATACACATCCCACTTAAAAACACAAAACAGAAACACAGAGTTCCTAAAACTTGGCTCACAACTGGCTTGAAAATTGCATGCAAACATAAAAGACAATTAAAAATTCTTACTAATCAGACAAATAATACTGCCTTAAAAAAACATTGCGCTAGATATACAAAAATCCTTAAAAAATGTGTATATAAATCAAAAAAACTTACCTTCACTCAGGAACTGATGCAATCTAAAAATAAAAACAAAACTATGTGGAACATTGTAAAACATGTAACAAGAAAAAATAATCAACAAAGCCTTAAAAATATAACGATAAAAGTAGACAATAAAGTCGAGAGTCGTCCCGAAAAAATTGTAAATTTATTCAATGAATACTATGCTTCGGTTGGCAAATCTCCGCTAGGTGGCAGCAGTGACCCCGCGCCTCCGACAGGGCGGCCCGCCATACAAACCTCTATCAACTCCATATTTTTACATTCTGTTACTGAAAAAGAAGTTCGTACTATAATAAGACAATTGCCCAATAAATATAGTTGTGGTATAGACGAGATCCCCTCCATCCTGATAAAAACATGTATAGATGAACTTGCCTATCCTATTACTAAATTAATCAATCAATCTTTTGACCAATGCAGCTTCCCAGATAAATTAAAAATAGCAAAGATTAAACCCATATTAAAAAAAGGTGGAAAACCTGATAATCCCTCTCAATATAGACCGATAGCACTCCTCCCTGTAATATCCAAAATATTCGAGAAATGTATGTCAAATCGTATTTTCAGTTTTTTAGAGAAATATCATCTATTGGATGATAATCAATATGCATTCCGAAAAAAACACTCAACAAGCCTTGCAGTTTACAGTTATGTCCAAACAATAGTAGAGTACCTAAGAGATAGGAAATATGCAGTGGGACTACTGTTAGATATGTCGAAGGCATATGACAGAGTATCACATAACATTTTACTACATAAATTGAATTCAATCGGCATACGCGGCAAGGCTCTAAACTGGATGAAGTCCTACTTGACATCTCGACGACAATACGTAGAAATAGAACACCTTAATGACCATTTCATACTACAGTCTTTTAAATCTAACATACTGTATTCTGATAACTCAATCCCACAAGGTAGTGTCTTAGGATGTGTCCTATTTCTCATCTATATAAACGACCTCCCAAAAATCACCCCCCATAAAGTTGTAATGTTTGCAGATGACGTATCACTTTTATTTCAATGCCCAAATGATAACTACAGCAACACACACATAGAACAAACTTTCAATTCAGTAACACGCTGGCTACATGATCACAACCTAATAATCAATAATGATAAAACTAAACTAATACAATTTAGACCGCGACAAAAACAACTACTTAACTTAAATACCGTATCAAACCACCTAAACATTAAAGAAGTTACTGAATGCACTCTTTTGGGTCTTAAATTAGATTCTCATTTAAACTGGAAAGCACACGTCGAATCAGTAAAAAACAAACTGTCCAGATTTGTATACGCACTGAGCATATTGAAGAGCAACACAAGCATGGAGTGCGCGTTGACCGCTTATCACACGCAGGCGGTCGCGTGGCTACGCTACGGGCTCCTGCTGTGGGGCCACAGCACGGATGCGCACCAGCTCTTCATTATGCAAAAGAAGTGTGTACGAATCCTGGCCAATATCCACCAACCAAATAGCTGTAAGCCTGAATTCAAAAACCTGAAACTGTTAACTCTCCCCTCCCTCTATATCCTTGAAGTTGCCACGTTTGTAAGAAAAAATTTACATCTCTTCAAATTCAATCATAGCACTCGTCGCCACCAAAATCTTGAACTCCCGGAACCTAAACTAGAAATATATAAAAATGGACCATACTACAGAGCAATTAAAATATACAATAAAATCCCTATTAATATAAAAAACACATTAAAAGACTCATCCTTTGTAAGCAACCTAAAACGAAAACTTATAGACAAGTGTTACTACTCAATTAACGAATTTTTGGACGAGAAAAATATTTAAATACCTAATTATGTACTAATTGTCTGCCCAATACAATGTAACACAATCATGCAATGTACGTAATGATAATGATGCTTAGTTAAATTTTTAAACATTAAGTTGTTATTACTAGTATTAAGTTTTTAGAAAGCACTAAGCAGTATTAAGTTTGGTAAACCAGACTACATAAAATGTAAAATTCTTGCTACACCCTGACAGGGTCCTTGTACCTAGTTATAAGTACTTGGATGCAATAAATATATTATTATTTACTTTTTCTAAATAAATAATTATAACTTTTAAAAACCAAATTTTCACTTTTTCACAAAAGAAAGACTGGCCATTAAAAGATGAAACAAGTGCAGTGCCGATAGAACGCCTTTGTATGCTTAATCTTGCTACGTCTGCACGGCTTTCGGTGCCGGACGGGTGAACTAACATAAGCATTCATCCTCTTCGTTTCGCTACATTTCTTTCATTTCCATGGGGTTTTGCAAAAGCTGCGAGCCTATAGATACCAAAAAAGTGTGAAAATGTAGTATTAGGAGATGAGAAAATACATTTCATCTCATATGGGAGAAAAGTATAGACCTTACCTTTGAGAACAAAACGCCCTGGTCAGCAGATTGGTAATTTGCAACGCCAGCGCTGTCTCATATTTCTTATCTTCCGGCACTAGGTAGCGGACTTCGTCGTGGAAACTCAGACAGAACCTGAAATTAATTCAAAAATGTATTCAAAAGACATTACGTTCAAGTTTAGTTTTGTGTCAGATTGAACGAGGTATTTCGTATCCTAGATCCGACTATAGGATCACATAATCAAATGTCACCAATCTGACCAGGTTGGCAATGATTTCTGATCATATTATTTATGTACATATATGAGGAACAAGAATGGTCCCAATATTGAGCCCTACGGTACGCCCATCGAAACCAATGACCCGGAAGGCCGTTCTCCATTCCCGTCTACTTTCTGTGTTCTATCGATAAAACAAAACTTAAACAAATTCAACGCATCCCCTCTTACTCCATACTAGTTTAGTTGTTTGACCAATGTTTTATGGTTAATGCAATCGAAAGCCTTTGGCAAATCAGAAGTTACCCAAGGCATCATGTGGCGCTTCTCATTTTTTTAAATATTTATATAGAAGAAATATATATCTATAAATCATGTTACCAGCCGCGCCGCGCAGTGTTACCCGCTCATCCTATGGGAACTCTACATTTTTCGGGATAAAAAGTAGCCTACATGTTAATCCAGGGTGTCAGCTACTTTCATACCCAAACGTATCGAAAGTGATCCATCCGTTTGAGCGTAAAGTATGAAACAAACATACACACATTCACAAACTTTCGCCTTTTTAATATTAGTGTGCTAACAATCCCAAAAAGTTTAGCCTACAGAAAAAAAATCATTTATGGCAAATGAATATTATGACTAGTTTTTAGGGTTCCGTACCCAAAGCGCAAAAACGGGACCCTATTACTGAGACTTCGTTGTCCGCCCGTCCGTCTGTCACCAGGCTGTATCTCAAGAACGGTGATAGCTAGACAGTTGAAATTTTCACAGATGATGTATTTCTATTGCCGCTATAACAACAAATACTAAAAATAAAATAAAATTAATATTTAAGGGGGGCACCCATACAACAAACTGGTACGGAACCCTTCATGCGCGAGTCGGACTCGCACTTTCCCAATTTTAAAGCTTTTATTTAACTTGCATGGTATGTTTAAAGTATGTTTGTTCGGGTGAAATCTTGCAACTCAATTTTGAAGCAGATATCGTCAACCGATTGAGCTGAAATTTTGCATACTTACTTAACTTTGATGACAATACAATAATATGGTACCATGGGGCTGATCTGATGATGGAGCCGGAAGGTGGCCATAGGAACTCTATAATAGAAAAAGTAATCCTACCGAGCTTGGGCTCTTTAGAATCGTCTCAGTGAGCATTTGATGGATATCCAAAGAAAAGTACAGTCGGCTATAAAATCTTGCCACTAAAATGTCATTTTTGACAGAAACTTATTATGAGTTTAACCTGGTGTGGGGCGCCAAATGTCTCATGCTGACCAGCATGAGATGCAAGTAGTCGGCGGCGGCGGACTGCACGGCCCAGTTGAGCCTGGTGCCGGCCCAGCGGCCGCGCGCGTGCTCGAGCGCGCGCGACAGCCGCCCCGACAGGAACGCTGTTGAAGGCGCCTCCGAATCTGCGCACAGATTCAACATATAAATAAATAAATAAATAAATATTAAGGGACAATCATACACAAATCGACCTAGTCCCAAACTAAGCAAAGCTTGTACTATGGGTACTAGACGACGATATACATAATATATAAATACATATATAGATAACATCCATGACCCAAGAACAAATATTTTGCACAAATATTTGCCCCGGCCGGGATTCGAACCCGGGACCGCCGACTCAGTAGGCAGGTGTCTACCAACCGAGCCAAACGTGTCGTCAATATAAAGCTAAAGTATATCGTCGGTTGATAACCATCACTCACTAACACGACACAAGTAACAAATACCTACAAAACTCGTATTTCAGTGTAAATCTATTTACAAAATACGAGGTTCTGTAGAGCAGTGAGTTTCGGCTGTCACCGGGCGATATGGAGTTTGCACTAGACTTAGAGACTGGACTTGTAAGAAGTCACATTACACGTTAAAATTAGGCAATTTAAGGTCTTGCGCTAGTACGCAGCGCTACTCCAAGGTGGCCTTATGCACTTATGTGTAGCGTAGCGTCTCTATCTAAAAATTACAAGCGACTTGTTTGTCTATCTGTGTGGTAACGTCCAGACGCGTGAACCTTTTGGAGTCGCAGTATTTTGGTGGATTGTTTGGTGAAAATTAAAGCAATAGTCTCCAAGACATTTAACTTTTATTTGAATATAAGTGACAACCTCAGCCAATTTTCTAGCTAAGAATTTTGTAGTTAGTTTTCAATATAAGTATATCGCAGTTGCTGTTGGTGTTTCTAAATTATATTTAGGTTATAACTTGTAAACTGACTCAATTCATTATTTATTTTACGTCACCCTAGGCCGTCAACTACTACGGCTCCGCGGGGAGAAAATCTCACTTCCTGGCCAAAGCAAGACCTAGAGGTTTAGACAAACTACTAAAACTCCAGATCGCATATTTATGGCCCTCACCTTAGCTTCGGGCACAAACACCATTCACGACTTCACCCTAACTATGTAATGTACTATCACAAGTAAATCAGTATAAAGTAAATCATTTATTATAGACAAGTACTCGCCAGCGATCTCTTCCAGTTTGTTGAACATCTCGGACTCGGTGCCGCCGACCCAGCGCGGCCGCTCGAACATTTCCTCCACCTTCTTCCCACTCATCTTGGCGAGGCGTATGGCTTGGTAGCCCGACATTTCTACCACCTGAACACAAGAACACAATAGTTATCCAACGTTGTTTTTTGGGGCGCATACTTGACTTGAAAAGGTTGAAAACGAGTGCTTGAAAAAAACCTGAAATAGCGTGATGCAGGATCGTCTTTTGTTTTGTATGGGCGCGTGGCGCATTCCATTGTCCTCTCATCATTCCGAAACGGCTGGCCTAATTTTACCCAATTTAAGTACAGGGATAGCTGGACATACAAAGATTTAAATAAAGAGAAAACGGGATATTTAATTCATTCGCTAACATAATTGGCGATAAGTCATTGGCTAGATGTGATTAAAAACCAGATTCAAAATGGGAGCGAAAGTCCTTATCCTACCGGCTTCGCCATGTAAAACATGTAAATCATAATATTTCCCTAAAGTTGACGAAATTCTATTGATATCTCATTCATGCGACAAACAAAGCCGCCTATACCTACAACTGAACGACAAAGCCGCCACCAGAGGCTAGGTAAATATCTACCCCAATTCCTCTGCTAATAGCACATAATAGACCTATGGTTGCTGAGTCAGTAGTTAGACAACTGAACTTACCTGCCCTTCTAAATCCTCGTCAACCATCTCTTCCGTGTACTTCTCCTCAGCACATACACCCTCCTGCCTCTGGTGGTGGCGTACATTTTGGCCGCCTTGCTCTTTTAACCACTAGTTCTCTAATAGCACATATTGAATATATGCGCCGAGTCAGTAGTTAGACAACGGAACTTAATACCTGTCCTTCCAAATCCTCGTCCATCATCAAGAGGAAGGGGCGAAGCCGGGGCGGGTCGCTAGTATTGAACATACGCGCTGAGTCGTCGGTAACTTTTGACAACTGCCCTCAAGCACATCTGTGACACGCGACTCTTTCTCGCGCGAGAAATATTACCTGTCCTTGTCTTCACAGTACTGTGAGAGAGTGACGAGCGACTCGAGTTGTGCTAGATGGTCTGAACTCACCTGCCCTTCTAAATCCTCGTCAACCATCCCTTCCGTGTACTTCTCCTCAGCACATACACCCTCCTGCCTCTGGTGGTGGCGTACATCTTGGCCGCCTTGCACTTTAACCACTAGTTCTCTAATAGCTCATATTGAATATATGCGCCGAGTCAGTAGTTAGACAACGGAACTTACCTGTCCTTCCAAATCCTCGTCCAACATCAAAAGGAAGGTGTATATATAAGCATTAATTGCACCCGTGCGAAGCCGGGGCGGGTCGCTAGTATTGAACATACGAGTCGTCGGTAGTTTTAGACAACTGATCTTACCTGTTCTCTAAGAGCACATATTGAACATATGCGCTAAGTTAGTAACTTTAGACGACTGCCCTCTAGCACAATTGTGACACGCGACTCTTTCTCGCGCGAGAAATATTACCTGTCCTTTTCCTCACAGTACTGTGAGAGAGTGACGAGCGAAAGAGTTGTGCTAGATGGGCTGAACTCACCTGTCCTTCTAAATCCTCGTCAACCATCCCTTCCATGTACTTTTTCTTCAGCACATACACCCTCCTGCCTTTGGTGGTGGCGTACATCTTGGCCGCCTTGCTTTTCGCCTCCGACATCGTCATGGTGGGGTTGAACTGTTTCAGTAGCCGCTCGGCGAAAGTTTGGCCCGCTCCTGACAAGAAAATAAATAATTAATCCTTAAGAGGCCTTATTACTTTTATATATTTTTATTTTTTCATATTATGACAAATATAATTTCAACCAACTTTTTAAATTTATGAAAAATGTCATATCTCTTTTTTATGTGGGTACGCACCACAATTTTAATATTAAACCACCACACCGCACCACAACTTTTATACAAAGATCAAAGCAAAGAAAAATTGCAATGAGCTAATCCATCAGGTAATTAATACATTTTTTTAAGCTTTGATTTTTGTATCAATGTTCCAACTTTTTAAAGTAAATAATACCATTCCCTGTGTTCTAGAAAGTAAAACGTAGCTATTTTCATAGCGTGCAGTGGTGGAACATAAGTTGAAAAAAAAAAAAAAAAACAGTTTTCTACGTGAATTTTCGAGTCGTTTTTGGTTTCCAACCTATTGGTATATACAGTACAATTAATCTCAATGGCATTTTTCTAGTAGAAACATTGATAATATGTTATGAAACATGTATTATCATAGAGAAAAATGTCTAAAACAAAAAAAATACCATATATTCTCGCGTAGTTGATGACCTTGGCGTGGCTGCGCGATATGTCGGCGGCGCGCGCCGTCAGCGAGTGGACGTCGGAGCGCCGCGCCTTGTCGCCCGCCAGCACCGCCCAGCCCAGCGCCGTGCCGCCACAGGAGTTGAACGTCGAGTCGCCAAGTAGCGCTGCTATCCATAGCTCCTAGAGTCAAGGATCGTTACCGTTATACATTACAATTTAAATATCTATTTGGGTTTTTTTTTTCAAATGCTATTTAACAGAATTTAGGAATTCATATAGAACTTATAAATTGAATACCGGCATTTTGTATGGATTTGAATACCGGTTTCAGATCTCTGGCTAGAATGGAAAACATCCTGATGGTAGGTACACGCAAAGAGCATATAATCACCACGTAAATAGAGCGGTGAACGAAGAGACTGGACTGGACGTGCCACGTCTAATGGTAAAGATTTTTTAGAGACAATAGATATATTTCATATTTTTAAAACTACAATTTGATTACATTCCTGTATTTCGCTATAAAAAAAGACTTGATAACTGTCAAATTATGAATGCTACTAAGTAGGAGGATGAAGAAAAATAGTTCCTACAAGTTACCATAGGCAGTAAAGGGAGTTTCTGCCCGCTACGCTCTCACTTTCTGGTCGATCTAATTCATTGCCCTAGGTATGTAATGTACCTAGTAGTAATCAAACTCGACAATCATGGGGAACAAGCTTTAAATAGGCGAAGTTACATCAAGGCTTTGCTTAGGTTCGTGGAGGAGTTGGGGTTGGAGTAGCGCTACCCCCCTTTCACGCAAAATAGGCACGTTGGATGTCGACTTGCGGAAAATGCCTAGCGCAACTAACTAACTAGGCGAAGTTACGAATGAATACTGTTGCTGGCCGTCATCAGGTCGGCTGCTGGCTCCGGGTCAGCACACACCTGCGAGTCCACGTCGGCCCCCACGAGCTTGTGCCCGGGCGGCGCCTGCACGAGCGCGCGCAGCTCCGAGCCCACCCGCTCCGGCTGCGCGTTGCTGCCGTCATCAGGTCGGCTGCTGGCTCCGGGTCAGTACACACCTGCGAGTCCACGTCGGCCCCCACGAGCTTGTGCCCGGGCGGCGCCTGCACGAGCGCGCGCAGCTCCGAGCCCACCCGCTCCGGCTGCCGTTGCTGCCGTCATCAGGTCGGCTGCTGGCTCCGGGTCAGCACACACCTGCGAGTCCACGTCGGCCCCCACGAGCTTGTGCCCGGGCGGCGCCTGCACGAGCGCGCGCAGCTCCGAGCCCACCCGCTCCGGCTGCCGTTGCTGCCGTCATCAGGTCGGCTGCTGGCTCCGGGTCAGTACACACCTGCGAGTCCACGTCGGCCCCCACGAGCTTGTGCCCGGGCGGCGCCTGCACGAGCGCGCGCAGCTCCGAGCCCACCCGCTCCGGCTGCGCGTTGCTGCCGTCATCAGGTCGGCTGCTGGCTCCGGGTCAGTACACACCTGCGAGTCCACGTCGGCCCCCACGAGCTTGTGCCCGGGCGGCGCCTGCACGAGCGCGCGCAGCTCCGAGCCCACCCGCTCCGGCTGCCGTTGCTGCCGTCATCAGGTCGGCTGCTGGCTCCGGGTCAGTACACACCTGCGAGTCCACGTCGGCCCCCACGAGCTTGTGCCCGGGCGGCGCCTGCACGAGCGCGCGCAGCTCCGAGCCCACCCGCTCCGGCTGCCGTTGCTGCCGTCATCAGGTCGGCTGCTGGCTCCGGGTCAGTACACACCTGCGAGTCCACGTCGGCCCCCACGAGCTTGTGCCCGGGCGGCGCCTGCACGAGCGCGCGCAGCTCCGAGCCCACCCGCTCCGGCTGCCGTTGCTGCCGTCATCAGGTCGGCTGCTGGCTCCGGGTCAGTACACACCTGCGAGTCCACGTCGGCCCCCACGAGCTTGTGCCCGGGCGGCGCCTGCACGAGCGCGCGCAGCTCCGAGCCCACCCGCTCCGGCTGCCGTTGCTGCCGTCATCAGGTCGGCTGCTGGCTCCGGGTCAGTACACACCTGCGAGTCCACGTCGGCCCCCACGAGCTTGTGCCCGGGCGGCGCCTGCACGAGCGCGCGCAGCTCCGAGCCCACCCGCTCCGGCTGCCGTTGCTGCCGTCATCAGGTCGGCTGCTGGCTCCGGGTCAGTACACACCTGCGAGTCCACGTCGGCCCCCACGAGCTTGTGCCCGGGCGGCGCCTGCACGAGCGCGCGCAGCTCCGAGCCCACCCGCTCCGGCTGCGCGTTGCTGGCCGTCATCCAGGTCGGCTCGCTGGCTCTGGGTTAAAGATACTGTGACCTCAGCCCGTCTAGCACAACTATGTTCCGCGACTCTTGTCGCGCGAGATAGTGCTACCCGTCACTCTCTCACATTACTGCACAGAAAGAGACGGGTACTCTCTCTCGCGAGAAATAGTCGCATATGACAGTTATGCTAGAGGTGCTGCATATGGTTTTAATTTCAACTCGATACATCCACGCGTGCCACAAATAAAGGATCTTGACAGACAGACGGACGAACAACAAGATAATAATAAAAGTAAGGGTTCCGTTTTGTCTTTTGAGGATAACAAACGAGTAATTATTGAGGTGTTAAAAAACCTCCAACACAAAAAAACGGATGATCTTCAAACAGCCGAATAAACATACACATACATAAACTTCTGATCGAGTACATTGCTTGTTGTAGACATATAGTGCTTCCAAATTAAATACCAATACTATAGAGACGTTACGTTACATCAAAACAATCAACTGTAAATATAAATGGAGAACACTTTTTATACGATTTTTTGTCTTAATTTTCTGAAGAAATAAAACTAAATAATGATACCACCCAAACATAATCAACCTGTGCGCTTACTAACAAGATGTTTAAAATTGTCTATCAAGTGAAAATCGTTGCTTGTCATAAAATGGCGGGAAAACTGTTTATAGGTGTAAACAAGTATAAATTAACGACTAGTCTTTGTTAATAATCAATCAGTAATAGCAACTTAAAAGCTTAACACGGGAGTAAAAGAAGTCAGTTTTATTAAGCCTAAAAAAATATGTACGACTATTATCGCGTGTGGCACGTTAAAAAGTCCCATTAGATAAAATCAAAGAGGCCTCATTTCCGTATCACAGTCGTTTTCTTATTTTTTTTTTACATATTAACATGAACATAACCTAGTAACAAGCTCATAGTCAAACATATAATTGAAGCCCTCACCTCCTCGTGAGCGTGCCGCATGCGACGACCTGCGGCAAGATGGCGCCCAACCGTCGCGCGCCGCGCAGGCGCGCCGGCAGCGCATGCGCGGGCAGCCACACCACCTATACGGAATTAGAGGTTAAAATAGCAGTTTATGCAACTGTTACATAATGAGAGGTCTTAAAACACGAGTGTCTTTCTTAATAGGATCACACGAGTGTATTAAGGCGTAATTATGTACAGTTACATACACTACTTTATCTGCACTGCACATATCGTCGTTCCCATAGTAAACACACGAATCTGTTTTTTTTTGTTTGACTTTAGACCTAATTCTGTCTTGTTTTAGGCTAAATTTCCAAGTTCTCAAAAATTCTGATTTGCAAGTTTACTGTGTACTACTATACTATACTATACTATACTATACTATACTATACTATACTATACTATACTATACTATACTATACTATACTATACTATACTATACTATACTATACTATACTATAGTCTGAACTTGTTATAGTAGTTTAACAATAGGTATCTCATTTATAATAGCTTATCTTAGGTTACCTGTTGCCCCGCTATTCGTTCTCGATTGTTGCGCCAATACGACATCATGCGACCGAAGGACAGCACCTGAAATATAATATTCCTACAACAAAAAATCTAAAATTGTACACTAAAACGGGTAACTATGGTGAGGGTCGTGATTTCTACTAAAATCTAAATAGCGCGATGCATGTTTTCTTTTGTTTCGTATGGGTACATAAACATGTGCCTTAACGGATGGTCTGTTTTTAACCAATACATTATCTGATGACAGCTCATGTCCGCCACTCTTTATGAAGTGTCAAAAACTATTTGTTAGTATGAAGATACTGGCTTGTGACGCCATAAAAATCAGTAGTCAAAACACGTCATCTTTTATAGTTCTTGTCCAATTAAAAATAAATAGTTTAATGTGTCGTGCGTTATGTCGTCCTAAATGTTCTAACTAGCAATAGCCATAAGGAATTTATTGCTAACAATTGTATGGATCATGTCCGAAATAAAGAACTTATTATTATTACTAGCGACCCGCCCCGCTTCGCACGGGTGCAATGCTATATTATGCATGTATTATACATATCGATACCTTAGTTCACACTCGTACTAACTTTTTGGACAAAGTTGTTGCAATTAGGACGTTAGTGCACAACTCTATGTGGTTTAAATTTCACTGGCAAAAAAAAATGTAATTAGTACGAGTGTGAACTAAGGTATCGATATAAACCTTCCTCTTTAATCACTCTCTATTAAAAATAACCGCATCAAAATCCGTTGATTGCGTAGTTTTCATTTCATTTTCATTTATTGCAAAAACATAATATTACAAGATTTACAAGTAATAGTATGCACCCCGTAAGGGCACAGCAATGTTAGCCTTAAATATCTAACTTACATACTAACAGAAACTCTATGAAGGTGTAGGCATACATACATAGGGACAGACAGACAGACAAACAGCAGGAAGCGACTTTGTTTTATATTATGTAGCGATTATAATGTCAGCTAGTGGCAGTTTATTTGGTTCGTTGAAAATGAGTCTTTTATTCTTGTGTCTTGAAAAGGTTCATTTTCACGACTACAGTCAAGCAAAAGGGGGAAAACTATTGTCTTCTTCACGGGTTAAACTGCAGGCATTGTCTATGTCTTCCTAATATACTAACCTTTTCAGCATCATTCCCTTGCGCAGACAGAACGTTCTGGCTGAACATGTCGAGAAAATCTCGCGCCAGAGGGTTGCCGACTTTGTATTTAGGGCCGTCCTTGTGGGGCAGCCTTAGGAAGTGGCAGCAGCCTACAAACAATAATAGTACATTACTGCAGACGGATAGTGTTACGCAGCCGGCAAGCCCTATTCACGGCTAAGGCGTGTATAGTGCTTTTCTCAAACATATGCAATGAAATGGAAAAAATACACCACTAAAAATATATATAATTTAGCTGTTTAGCCTGTTCATGAACACAGACGCCATGTTTGAATAAAAATTACTTCCCGGCTTAGGCCTTCAATTATGTATGAAATTCCTTTAAAAATTTCTCGTGTTGTTCCGCTGGAAACGTGATACTTCCAAGCCTGTTGTAACGCACGTTATAACGACATTTCATTGTACATTACCTAGTGTGGTGAATTAGTAAACGCCCCAGATCGGAGGTGTATAAATGTGCGATCTGAGACTTAACTAATTACCACTCGTGGTTTGTCTAATTAAAGTTGTATTGTATGTCATGCTTTGGCCAGGAAGTGAGACTTTCTCCCCTTTTACGTAGCGGGCAGTAATAGTACATTACTGCAGACGCCGGGAAATAAGGGCTTGCCGGCTGAGTAGGTATAGACGGCCGACCGTAAGGGAGGCCGTCTTGTGATACGAAGCCGGCAAGCCCTTTTAACGGCTAAGGCAAGTATAGTGCTTTTCTCAAACATATGCAATGAAATAAAAAAATACACCACTCAAAAAAACATAATTCAGCTGTTCAGCCAGTTCATGAACACAGACGCCATGTTTAAAAAAAATAGTGACCGACCGAAACACGTTTTTCTGCCGAAACCGAAACCGAAACCGAAGGTTCGGTTCTGATTACAGTTTCGGCCGAAACCGAAACCGAAACCGAACCTTTTATAAACGTGATTAAAACGTTGTATAAAATGTCAGCGGGTCGTTCTTTCTAGATCTAATACCTATAAATACAATGAAACATGTCGCTGGCATAATTGACCGATGGAGCAAAGCGTTTCAGTTTCAGCTTGGCCCAAAATTCTTTCGTATCGTATGTGCGGATGATTGGATGCTTTTTGGGGTGTTCTCGCCTGGAGGTCGTATTTCTTAACCGATTCTCGTGAAGTTTTGTGAGTAGGTTTTATAAGAATATACTTAGATTCTTTTTGTCGATTAGAGAAATTTCAAGAAAGTGAAGATGTATATAGAGTGGAGTGGGGGTGTAAAAAAGTACAAATTTCAGCAATTACAGAACAAACTCACGTTTCACTTTTGTTCAATTGATATTTTAACATTGACACTTGGTCTTGGTTCAAATTAAATTACCCAAAACAAATTTAATGTAGCATTAACAGCTGTAATACTGTACTGAGGCAGCGATCTTTTAATTGTAGATTGTATGAAATAAAACAAGTTTAAAAACATAGCAACAAAATACTTGATTGAGTTTAAATTATTATAATTGCAATCAGGTAGTCTCGTAACGCTAACTCAAATGTACTAATTGTATTACATACACGCAACAATGACGAATTCTAAAGTAATTTCATGAAATAAGTAAACCTCCTCACTTTTATCCTAAAAAACCAATATCGCCGTCAATTTGTTTGTAAATTTAAGAAAAGCGTTAAAAATTACAATATGAGATGACTAATTCATAACAAAAATAAAATTAAGTAGTGATGATTTTACCCCTCCAATCTCCGCTATTTTGAAAATTTTGAAGTACTGAATCGACAAAAAAATACTATACAGGGGGGCGTCCCAAGACTATGGGACATCAAGGGAAAGTACCTTAAATATCGTAAATAGGATATTTTGCTGTAAGAAGACTTTGTTATTTCTAAAAGCTAGCCATTCTGTATTTAAAGATTTTCTAAGAATTACTTGCTTCGTCTGGGAATCGAACCGACTTAAAAGTGAAAAAAAAAAATCCCCTATTTTTATGCTGTCGAAATCGAAAGAATGGACATAAAATAATAATTCTTCCTAAGTAACATAGTATCTTAAAAGAAAGGAACAACGTAAAATGTTCGAGTCAAATTTCAAGAAACCTATTTTTTGCCGATGACGAACTATTAAGCAAGTAATCTTTAAATGCAGAATTACTAACTTTTAAAAATAACATAAAGTCTTCTTTCAGCAAAATATCCTATCTACGATATGTAAGGTACTTTCCCTTGGTGTCCCATAGTCTTGGGACGCCCGGTATACTTATCAAACATACTCACAAAATTTCATGACAATCGATTGAGAAATTCGACATTAAGGCAAGAAAAGCCGGTAAGCGCATGGACATCCAAACGTCCGGGCATAACGGAAATGCTTTGCTCGCTCGGTTAATTACTTAACATTATTCGGGGAACAAGCACAAACGTCACCTCACTGAGCAAAGTGATTCAGCGGCTGGGCCGGCAGAGTCAAACGAGCGACGCCTTATTGCCAAACGTGCCGACTGGCTAGCGCACCCGACGTTAACCGAACGCGACCCGAAAGTACGATGTTGGAAGTTTCGGCGCGGCCGAAAGGTTCGGCTGTTTTTTGGCCGAAACCGAACCTTTGGCCGAAACATGATTTTTAGGCCGAAACTGGCCGAAACCGAAACCGAAACCGAAACTTCGGTCGGTCACTAAAAAAAAAGTATTTTTAATTTTCCCTCCAATCCCTCTATATTTTTTTTCTTTAATAAGTCGTCCACGTGTGTAGTGTGCGAATATTAGGGCCATATTACACAACCTGATAATAAGAATCTTAATTTCTATAATAAGTAAAATAAAGGCAGAGGATTTTTAATATTGTCTGTGGTCTCTGGTGACTTACGTATAGACAGTATTTTAAATTTATTCAACAAACACATTGAATCATACAGATTTGTATTCTTAATATCAGTTCGTGTGTACTAGGCATTAACACGGATATTGTTGGTCCGCTGGCTGAATGGGTAGCCACTAGAAAAGAAAAATATATCAGCTGTTCATAAACACAGACGCCATGTTTACATTAAAATTAAAAACAAATTACTTCCTAGGCCTTCAATTTGTATGAAATTCCTTTACAGTTCTCTCGAATTGTTCCGCCCGAAACTTAACACTTCGAAGCCTGTTTTAACGCACGTTATGACGATATTCCATGGTATGTTTGAGAAAAGATATTTTACCCTTCTTTCATAGACAAACGCGTTACACAATGGGGCCGTAACGGACACTGACCTTGCAATTGAATACCGCACCACACTCCCAAGCCGTGGTACTGGTTGGCGGCTGCCTGCTCATCCAGTTTTTTCCTCGCGAAATACGCCCGTCTACCCAGATCTTCCTATAACATACGTTTAGAAATAAATCATATCGGATTTTTTTTATGAAACAACCTTACACAAATCTGTCTAGTCCCAAATTAAGCTCAAGAAGGCTTAATTATTTTTATTATAGCAGTAACGTCTGCTAACGTAAACCAGATGTTTACAATGAAGCGATAAAATCTAAATCTTTTACATGGCGCTACGATGCCACCCTAAGGCATGTTGAAGCAACTGGTTGAAAAATTCAATGGCTTTGACATCTGGTTCGGTGGTCCAGTTGGTAGGACGCCCGTGTTGGCCCGGAAAGCCGTTGGAAACGCAGGTTAGAATCCTGTCTGAACCATTAATTTTTTCAATTTTTCGCTTCATTGTAAACATCAAGAAGGCTTACGTTATAGGTATTGACTTTTGCCGGGACTAGATCATTCCCTCTTCGCTTATATAACGGGGAGTGCTCCGAGGAATTGTTCGGATTGATCCCTGCCGCTTCTTTCCGACATCGCTCTACACGACAATCCTTTCATCCTCACCACTTAGATAGTTGGCAGTCTACAATTGTGCGATTTCTAGAAATTTCCTGCCTCGCACGACTGCATTGTGGAATGAATTGACGCTTCCGGTGTTTCCAGACAAAGCTAATTCGATCTCTATATAAATGTTCTTCTGTTAGAAATATGAAATGTTGTCAATTACAACTAATATAATATCAGAGCGGGCTCCTTTTTCGCTCAAAGACTGAGCCTCGCCATTCAAAGGGGAAACGCGGCGAGCGTGCTGGGGACGATACCTCAGACGGCTTCAGTACTGGGGGATTCTTTTTAATTTTATGTTTTAGTATGTATATTTTTAATTTATTTTCCATTGTAATATATATATTGATTACAACTTTTACTAGAAAACATCCTACCTCTACAGTCTTCGGCAGGACATAGCCATCCTCCACAGCACTTTCCTTACACTGGGCCACGGGACATTTCTCCAACAACTCTTCCAACGGCAGTCTGGGCTGATCTTCGCTACTGCTCTCCCTTCTAAAGGGGACGAGGAAGCCCCATCCTTCACCCATGATGTAGTGGAGGGGGTAGCCTTCCCAGGAGAGACGAAGGAGCTTTGGTGTAATCTGAAACAATTATAAAACTGACGTAAAAATTTACAAGAACGGCCCGAAATGTTTCGTACTCGTATGGAGCTCTTTATAAGGCCGTCCAGCCTCTCGGTCAACCAATCACTCCAACACTCACTACAACAACACCCACTTTCAAAACTGGAGACTGAGAAACAATGATACAGGTATTGTAAGTTATTTAATAAGTAGTGTAATGTAAAATTACCCAAGTAGCAAATAGACTGTATAAGAAGCTTTTACTAATAAGCTGTATTTATAAGTGCTTTTGCGAACTGTGTGACACTTGGGTATGCGCCTCTTGTTTGACGATGCAACTATTATCTATTTGCAATAATCACGATACTGAATTAGATAAAGACAAGTTAATTTTTTTCTTATCCCATATTGGTTATTTAAAATCAAAATTGATGAAAGAATAATGTTACAAAATGATTTTTCCATTATTGGTCCTTCGGACCGGATTTCTTCACGCTAGGTTTAGTTAAGTGAACAATTTATACCTGCATACTAGTAGTGATATTCGTAGCACCTGGTTCCCAATTTTCCTCTTTATCGGGCTTGGTACAAAGTTTCCTATACCACGCCGGATATCCGGCTAAATATGGTCTCTTCACCGGCAACGCTCGTTTTAAATCAAACAGATATGCGAACTTTTTGCTTAATTCTTCAACCTCTTCAAATGTATCTGGCCGAAAACCTTTCGACTCAACAGCTTCGATATAATCGTTGCATAAAATATCAAATTCATCTTCTGATTTCAATGTTCGATTTTCAAATTTCTTACTGATAGGTTCTTCTGTTGCAACGTCATCGGTTTTCTTTTTTTTCGGGACCGTCTTTTTTAATTTCAACGTTTGAGTAGACCAATCCTGGTCCCACATCCAAAGGTCTTTTTTGTACGCGTCGTTCTCCATAAGTTTGCACGCTTCGTCCGCTTTTTGTGACAAGATCTGTTTGGATTCGAGTTTGAGATCCTCGAATATGGTATCCGCGGAGTCTATGTATTGCAGCCAATTGGAGTTAACTGGTAAATAAGCCGAACCTGTAGACCAATAAATTAGTAAATTGGAGAACTTCCACTCTAAGGATACAGGACTAAGGATATTTCTCTAGAAGCAGCGGTAAGATCAGTAACAAATGGGGGTTTTATGGCTTTTTATTAGATATGTGTGCCATGGTGGCACCTATTAATGAATCTTCTTCGATTTCGATTGAATGAACTTCGATTTGAATAAACGTAATCAAGCGATCGACAGCCCGCCTGTCTCCGGCCGGGCGTCCCTATACCAAATCAAAATCAATGACCTTCGATTTCAGGAAACTCATTTTCCTAGCATATTTTGGGGAGCCGCTGAGTATGACTCCTGTGGCGCGGAGATAATCCCATTAGCGGGTTGTACTCCCACACATCATAATCATAACAGAACCTCTCAAAACATCATACACATAATGCTCTGAGACAACTGTTGTGACCCACATGAACTTCTGACAGTTGTCTTGTAGACATCTTGCATGGTGCGATTCACGAAGATATTCCGAAGTCGCCTCGTTTCAGTCATTCCAGAAGTCCCTTATGGACTCAATACTCACCTAATTCTAACATCCCAGCCAACGTCACAGGATGCGGGAACCTTTCTAGAAACAGCGGTAGCAGTTGACCCAGAATATTGTGTGTGGCGATGACGTCATTGGCACAGTAACACATCAGCTTTTGGAAGTTGTCGTGGACGTCTTGCATGGTGCCGTCCACGAAGATGTCCCGGGTCGCCTTGTCTACTGCCACGCCGCAGTATAGCCTGTGGACCTGGTTGTATGTGGCAGAAGTGCGCTTTTAAATTACCATTCGAGCTAAAATTGTATAATACGCGTGAAAAAAACAAGTGTTAGGATGATTAACTGATCATTAAATGATGAGTACAGACTTTCAAGCTAGGCAGAAAGCTGTGCTACAGAAGTCCATTACATACACACAGACATTTATTTATTGTATCGTAATAGTTTGCTCTCTATTCGCTATTTGTGCTATGGGTGTATATTAACTCAGCAAGCAGACAACCCCCACTAGACGGAGCATGTGGCGACCCGCGCGCACCAACGATATGGTACGGCAGAACATTAAAGGGTCAACACGGCGGACACCGTTCAGTTGCGTCCATGTTTATGAGGTCTCTCTACACCACTTAACACTACAATTTACCATGTTATTTATTTAATTTCTTTTTTAGTTGACGTACGCATGGATCATAAACAAGGACGCAACTAAACGGTGGCCGCCGTGTTGATACGTTAATGTTCTGCCGTACCATATCGTTGGTGCGCGCGGGTCGCCACATGCTCCGTCTAGTGGGGGTTGTCTGTGTCAGCAAGACTGTAAATTAAATGCGATATCACTACATAGTATAAAACAAAGTCGGTTCCTGCTGTCTGGCTGTCTGTCCCTATGTATGCTTAGATCTTTAAAACTACGCAATGGATTTTGATGCGGTTTTTCTAATATAGATAGAGTGATAAGAGGAAGGTTTATATGTATAATACAGGCATAATTTATCAGCATTGCACTTGCACCCGTGCGAAGCCGGGGCGGGTCGCTAGGAAATTATAAGAGAAAAAATCAAATGAAGAGTTTACAAATGGCTAACCTCAGTGAGACTGTTCAGAGAGCTAATCTCCATCCAATCGTCATCAGTAGGATCCGGTTCTTTGTTTTTTGCCTTTAGCACTGTGCGCTGGTAGCTAGTGACGCCACTGACACACGTGTGCATAGACATTGTGTCCATGAATCTTAAACCTGTAACAAGAGACCGAAAAGAAATCAGTGGTGTTATAGCCGTTACAAGAAGCAATGGAAAGATAGGGCTATCAAAATGTATTAATAAGGTACCTAGCATGACATTTTAGAATGCGAGTGGTGCATCAAACAGTCCAAACACAAGTCGTGTAAATTTGAAATGCCCTACAACACAACTGCAAAAAAATATTAAATTTAAGGATTATCGCCTTGTTGAAAATAATTATTTCTAAAATTCCTTTGGAAGATATTTTAAATAAATTTTATTACTGAACATATTAATAGGGAACTTGCAATTCAATATAACGATTTTTTCAGGAAATTCGGACTAGATTTTCACATTTATGTTCCGCTGCGCTAACCATTACCTGTCTTATCCAACCAGTACTGTTCTTTTATTTTACTCCGATCATAAGACACATTGTGACCAACAATAACTCTAGGTCTTTCTAGATTCCCAAAAGGCGTGTCACCATCAGTCTCCATCGGAATCAAATCTTCGTAATTGACATGGTCGAAAGATTCGTGGGCCTCACCATTTGCAACGGGATGGCTTACCCAGCCATACCTGTAAATATATTTACTATCTGTAAGAGATACTGAAATTCTCATTGTAAGTGACAGAATCACAACAAATGGAAAAGATCATAATAGAATCAGTTGGTCCGCTGACCAGCTGATAATTTAACTCCCTTCACACTTTCACAACCAACAACGATATATGGAGTAGAAGCATGGACCTTAAATAAAGCCTCCACCGACAAACTTAACGCATTCGAAATGGGGATATATAGAGGAATGTAAAAAAATTCATGGGTGGATAAAATATCGAACGAATTGGTCTTAAATAAAATGATGAAGAAAATGAAAGTAATGCTTACAGTCAAAAAGAGAAAAACGGCATACTTTGGACATATTTACAGAAACGCAAAATATGCCTTAACGAGAAACATAATTGAGGGTAAAATAGAAGGAAGAAGAGGTAGAGGAAGACCTTAGGTAACAACTTCGTGTGATAATATCAGGGACTGGATCGGTATAAAGGACGTCACGAATCTCAGCAGAGTGGCAATAAGTTTCTGTCAAAAATGACATTTTAGTGGCAAGCTTTTATAGCCGACTGTACTTTTCTTTGGATATCCATCAAATGCTCACTGAGACGATTCTAAAGAGCCCAAGCTCGGTAGGATTGCTTTTTCTATTATAGAGTTCCTATGGCCACCTTCCGGCTCCATCATCAGATCAGCCCCATGGTAACATATTATTGTATTGTCATCAAAGTCAAGTAAGTATGCAAAATTTCAGCTCAATCGGTTGACGATATCTGCTTCAAAATTGAGTTGCAAGATTTCACCTGAACAAACATACTTAGATACATAAATAAAAGCTTGTAAAAAATAGAGAAAACTTTCGTATGATGATCGCCGACATCCGTTAGGATATGGCACCACAAGAAGAAGAAGACTATCAGTTACATTACAACATTGCAAGGTAAGATGTACTAATTACCCAGAAGTGTAGCAGATATTTAGGAAACTAAATTTATAGTGATAATTTTAAATCTTTACTGTAACCAAATAGTAGCAGTTATATGGTTTCAGCAATGTTTTCAATAAGGGCGTTACCACACTGGGGATTTGTGGACGAGTTGAAACACTTGTGGGTACGGCTTTCGTCGCGGTACAATAATGCGCCTCTTGACTCGCTGCGTGCTAGAGGTGACAAGTTGCGCATTCGCCTCGCTTTCAAATCGCGTGTGCTATGGCTCTTAGTAATCACTACATAGTATAAAACAAAGTCGCTTCCTGCAGTCTGTCTCTTGTACGCTTAGATCTCTAAAACTACACAACGGATTTTAATGCAATTTTTTATAGTAGATAGTAATTCAAGAGGAAGATTTATATGTATAATAATACATGCATAATTTGATTATTTATCAGCATTGGGTTGCTAGTTTAAAATACAACAAACCAAGCATCAGGTGACACAGCACAAGCCAGAGTAGGCCTCTTGCCAGCCGACATCAGGACTTCCACATCAAAGATGAGTGCATCATCCGGAGGACAGGGCACTGGCTCTGGAGCACCATCACTGGAGTATTTACACCATCCATAGGTTTTGGACCATTCCTGTAAATTAAGAGATATATTATTACTGTACAGAAAGATGTTACATACCATGACAGCAATCCAAGAGTAAACAACAACAAATAGTAGACTAGTAGACCTTGTGTCAGAGTATCTTGCTATTCAGAAAAATATAGAAGCACAGGAATGCAATCTATATGGACTCTCAATCTCTATCTAGTCTGTCACTTTAAATTTATTAAAATTAAAATAGGATACATTTAATTTCGCTTTAAAGCATGGTCATGTTTTTCAAAATGATTTTTAAATAAATTAACACCACATAATTGCTACATAAATACAAAGATTAACATGCAAAGCCTAAGATGTTGGACCAGTAATCTGATCAATTAGTATCAGGTCAGTGATACCGGGTTCGAGTCCTTGTGGAGTTGATTTAAATAAGATTTAAAAAAATTACTTTTACATTGGCAGCATCTAACATTATAGATCACTGTCAGTTTTGATAAAAAAAATTAAGAAAATACAGATGCTTAAAAGACTGAATATCAAGTGCATCACAATTTTTTACCTTAGGTGGCTGTGGTATGCTGCAGCTGGCTAGCCTCTTCAACAGGTCTCTGTACGGGCCACACTGCTGCTCACCGATGTTGTAAAAATGCTCCACCACATCCTTGCCCTGTAGCTCTGGTAGTTCTAACTCTACATCAGGCACGTAAGGATTTTGTTTATAGTCAATTCCATGTCTTATTAAATTGTCTTGGCAACTGGAAAAAAATGATGATAAAATGAGAAAGAGAACCACGTAGTACAATTTAAATTTTTATTCAATGTAGGTGTTTAATGACTTATTGATAACTATCATTATATTTATCGACGCTTAAGAATCAATACCGTCTAACTAACTAAGCTTAAGAATCAATACCGTCTAACTAACATTTAGTAGTTAGATGGTATTGATTCTTAAGGGTTGATGCTTAAGAATCAATACCGTCTAAGTAACATTTAGTAGTTAGACGGTATTGATTCTTTAGATCTTAGGTTAAGGTCTTTACAATAAACTTATATCAAAAGTTAAATACAATAAAGAACACAACCTTCTTTCTTGCTTCTCTGTAGTTGGGTCAATTCTATCCTATAACTATCTGGGGATGCGCAAGTACCTGTATACGAAAATTCGTTGATATTGGTCCAGCCGTTTAGGCGTTTACAATTTCATAATATTATAGATGTGACTAGTGTAATTCAAACATAAATTATGATAAAATATACTTACCTCTTAATGATATTTAAATCTAATTTAGGACTAGGATTTTTGAATAACTGGTCATAAATATTCTTGGAGATCATTTGTATGTTGTATTCATTAACTCTAAATTCCTTGGAAACATTTTCTTTAGGTTTTCCTTCCTGAACACTTTCTGTTTTGAGGTTATTCGATTCGGTACCATTTTTTCTTAAAATTCTCACTTCGCTCGAGGGAAATATATCACTATAACATCGTGTGCGGATCCGAGATAACTTAACAAAGTTTTTTATACTAATGGATGCGTGAATTGTATGCATTTGTAATTTTAAACAGACCTATTTACAAACACAAACTTTACCGCTACTAAGTTGCGCGTTGCGTTCTGAAATAAAATCTCGGGTCGTCGGAATGATTTCTATTTTGTACAACTTTGGTACAGTAATATTTATGTTTATAATCCTATCTTTAATTTATGATCAAACAGAACAATATCATCTACATCACATATTGCTTGATGCGTTAATGAAACTAGTTTGCAGTGTTAAACTAAATAGACTAGTATTTTTTGAGGTTTCAAAACGTTAACATTTTGACATTTGGGACCTTACAGAGAAGTTCGAATGAGTTCGAAATTCGTATCGCGTCGTCTTGCTCATTCGAATATTATATGACAGCGACCAAAGATAAATAGAAATAGGCCCTCAATGAAATAGTAATACAATGAAAACTTGTAAATTTTTTTTGCATACATTTCTATAAAATTCAGTCAAAACGTAATTGAACTTTATTGTAACCGAAAGATAAATAGTACTAATGAAATGAATTATTTACTTATTTTAATTATAAATATGAATAAATAAATAAATATCAGAAACCTCACACAAATCATCTAGTTCCAAATTAAGCTCAAGAGAGATTGTGTTATGGGTGTTAGACTGTAATTAATTATATTTAGGTCTATGGTCTATTAAAATAAAAAGAGTTATCTTGTAAGAATATTTATTTTATTACCGTGTCAATACATAATACTATTTCCATTATTTTTATACTTATAATGACAGTGTTAACTCAGCAAACAATAATGATAACATGTTAAGTGCATACTTATACTAAAAGGAATGTAATAATAACAACTTAATAATGCTCAGTTGGTCCTGAGCTGATAGTCTCCATTCTGGGTTATGTAGCGCACCCATGGCAAAGCTTGGTAACCACTCTTCTCAATAATCTTCAGGTATCTGACTTGAATGCCTGACGTGGTGAAGTATGGTATCTCAAACTTGACTTGAATTGGTGGTTTTCCATCAACTTCCTCGCATTCAACTGACGGCAAACCAAAGTGAGCTCGCATGAGGTACTCCTTTCCTCCCGGGAATGATTTGATGGACCAAGTAATTGCACTCTGTTCAGGAGTGTATTTGACACTTCCAATAGTAGTCTTGAATTTTGGTGAATCTGCATCAGCAGGGACAGGAATGATGATCTCCACATTATTTGCTGTGGAACGTCTCTTGAACTGCGACTTGGCTTTGATCATGTATTCAACTCGGGAGTGAGCATGGCGCTCAATAACCGACTCAATCCAAATCAAGGGCTTTACATGGGTGTTTAATCTGTAGGACATCAGCTCAAATTCACCATCAGGAGGAATGAATGAAATTGTCCTGTCATTCTCAAAACGTGACAATCTGACGCATTGATGGAACTTCACGTCTTCAAGCTCAACAGACTTGGATTTGCCTCGGCCAGTACTCTCAAAGAGCACCTTGTCATTCAGACCCAAACGTAACTCTGGCATGCCAGATAAGTAGACTCTCATTTTTATGGCACCGACAATCTCACTTCTCAAGACATTGCCATTAGCATTGGCAAGCAAGTTCACCGATTCAATGACATCTAGGAATACTTCATTCTTTCTGTACTTTATACCCTCTGACCTCCAGGACACCGCATTTGTGACTGCCATGGGTATTCTAGGCTGCATCTCCAATTTATGACCTTCTTGGGTGATGTACTCCTGTAGGATTTTGCTATCTGTGGTCTGAGGGTACCCAAAGTCGATAAGTTCGTCTAACAACTCGTAGATAACGACGAAATTATCGCGAATGCTCTCCTCTTCCAGTTCTTTGAAGTATTCAGTCATGACTTCGACAATCTTGTATAGAAATACGAAAACGAGTGCTATATTAGCGTTTTTCTTCGTAGTCGAGACGATGTAGAGGTTGTTGGTCTTGATGTAGGAGAACGTGCATTCGCTTGTCTGCAATAATGGCGTCAACATTCCTTCCTCCTCCTTATCCATGAGCAGAGGCATGAACTTGTCGATGACGCCCATGTCCACATCGCCACGGTAGTTCCTCGATATGAGGACCTTACCTTTGACGTCCAAAATGTATATCGCAGACGAAGACATCTTGGGGCTGTAACGAAATGGGCACAATCTTAATCAACTTATCAAAGGATTAGTGCGTGCTGTACTTACTGAATCTAGATATTTTTTGATATTGATGATTTAGTAATTTGGATTAATGGAGTCAGTATGTGTTTACTTACGCAAATATGCACTATTTCCTTAAATTATTCTCATTATTTCTGAAATATGTACGTGCGATGACGCAAGTTAAGACGACACATCTGACAAGTGGGCTGTCTGCTCTGCTGTCAGTATCGTACAAAAACGACGTTTTTAATATAGGCTTGAATAGTAGTCGCTTCGTATGTTTGAGGCACACGTAACGCCTTCATCAGAAATGTCTCCAGTTGTCAAAAGTTTTGGCAATGACAATTTAATGACATCTCTATGACATTCGCCAGTGTCTCGAACAACGCCGCCGCAGGCTGAGGTTTTTCGTTGTATTCGCATTGTTGTCAGTGTTCGACAATCACGTTATTGTTTGTAAATATCTAAATACTTAAACTCAATAATGGTCAATTAAAGTAGAGATGCTTTCTTAACGGTTAGCATTTTAAAGAGAGTTCAATTCCATTGTTGTTTAGTTGCTCATATAGAAAACAAAGCAATGTTGGGACCAGAAGTACAGAAAAATAATTCGTTTGTGTTCTTAGATATATCTATCGACGGCGAAAAAGGTAAGATTTAATGTAATTTCCGTATATTTAGTGTATTTGTCTACGTGCATGTGCAGTATAGTTCTAGGTCAGTAGGGCAAGGACGCGTAGATCAACTCAATGCATTTGCATTATTTATTCTACATACTTATCATTTTATGTGTGTTAATGACTGAATGTATTTGAATAGGTTTCCTTGCGTCATGTTCTACTGCAGTAAATTGTGCATCGGAAAATCTCCCTTTGCCACAGATAAAACACATTTCATTGATTGCACTCTTAGTTCTAAAAATAGAGTTGCACGGCCGCGATGCAGTACTGCAACTAAGTATGCATGTTGTTCAAGTTTCTTGTATAAATGTAAACTGATTTTATTTGACCTTTATAAATCCGTGAATGTTACAAACACAATATTGTGTTAAAATCTTTACCTAGCACATTACATTATTAATGAGTATTTTACACCCATATTATAAAATTTCACTTGCCTGTTTTTATTTATTTGCTTTCGATGGTCTGATTGACTGCAAATTGCAACAATAATGTATAGCTAAAAAAAAACAATAAATATACATATTTTTTTATAATGTATTGATTGCAACATTAAATTAGGGTGATTTATTCAGAAAGTGAATTCTAAATTTGGTATGCACATTTTTATGTGGATATGCATAAGGACAGTACAATAACACACACACGGCTCAAACTGACAGTTCAACAAACTTTTATGTTTTTAGGGTTCCGTAGTCAACTAGGAACCCTTATAGTTTTTCCATGTCCGTCTGTCTGTCTGTCCGTCCGCGGCTTAGTACCGTGATCATTAGTACTAGAAAGCTGAAATTTGGTATGAGTATGTGTATGTATCACGCCGACAAAAAACTTTTTTTCGGGTACCTCTCATACGCATAAAGTGTGGTGAATTCTTATTTCGTTCCAACTCTTGTGTGTGGGTTGTCGTTGAATAGGTCTATTAAAAATAATACGGATCCCCAAACATTATTTTTTGAAAACGTCAGCAGTTTTGTAAATATTCGCTCCGGAAATCCAAAAAAAAACCGTCCCGTCAAAAAATTATGGAAAAATTCATGAAAATGAGCCCTTAAAAGTACTTTCAATGAAAACTATATTTAATAAAATCGGTCAAGCCGTTTTTGAGTTATCGCAAAATTTCATAATTTTATTTAAAATGACGGAAGTGTCGCGCGGGGTCTTTATACTTCGAACGTTACACATATTAGTTAAGTGCCATTCTGCATTAAAACATTCCGCTCAATCTGGCGCGTATAATCTATAACTTCCAGAAGGTTATAAGTAATTACAGTAACTTTGACGCTTACGACCTTTTTATAGAGCTTGAAATCTTTCTCGTAATTTAAACCTCGAGTTTAAAACCGCTGTCTTAAGCCCGTCTATTGTGAAGGATGAGCAACTACGGAACCCTAAACTGAGCGTGGCCCGATAAGCTCTTGGCCGGTTTTTGTAGCATTGGCATTATATTTTGATTAATTTCCATAATGTATGCCATATGGCTTAATTTCAGTTTCACTAGTGGTTATACCACCTGTGGGAGGGGAGTCACCATAATTATGCTGTATATCAACACACTCCGTGGTTTTCGGTGCACAAATGATTTGACGCCTACTGTCGGCCTGGTGTAATAATAATAATAATAAGCCTGCAGCCCTAACCACCGGTAGCCTGGGCCCTGCCCCGCTGCCGGTGGCACCCTAGGTTAGGTTTTTTATAATGTGTTTATATATTTTGTAATTTCTTTATTGTATTTTACTTTTGATATAACTTTATTGTAAAAAACCTAACTTAAGATTTTAAATGAATAAAGGAGATAATAATAATAATAATAAGACATTTATTCATTGTTATTCATTGTTATTTATTGTGTAAAATCATTTGTGCACCGAATACCCCAGATTATGGTTATCAACCAATAAAACCGAGTCACTCAAATTAGGCATGCGAAATGCAGTCTTGCGAAAAATATCCAGCCAAACTAACTGAGCCATTAGCATTCATGAGGGCATTTAAAACAAGTGAAAATTGTTTTAGTAAGGAGTAGTAGATGACGATGTACATAAAATATAGGTACATGATGTATAGATAACATCCATGACCCAGGAACAAATAATCAAGTTCATCACACAAATATTTGCCCTGGCCGAGATACGAACCCGGGACCGCCGGCTCATTAAGCAGGTGCACTACAAACTGCACCAAAAGGCATCGTCAAAAAACAATAGGAGAAGATAATAGAAAGGCCATGATCATGATAGAATAGAATCCCCTAACGATCGACTTGCGAACCTACTATTAAGTCATTCAGTTGCATTGCACTTGACAATCATCTAAGCAATGATTGGTCGCATTTATGCGTTGATTTGATAACAGTTCACATTCTTGCAAACTACTTAAACGCTAGAAGCGCATGATAGAATAGAATCCCCTAACGATCGACTTGCGAACCTACTATTAAGTCATTCAGTTGCATTGCACTTGACAATCATCTAAGCAATGATTGGTCGCATTTATGCGTTGATTTGATAACAGTTCACATTCTTGCAAACTACTAAAACGCTAGAAGTGCATGATAGAATAGAATCCCCTAACGATCGACTTGCGAACCTACTATTAAGTCATTCAGTTGCATTGCACTTGACAATCATCTAAGCAATGATTGGTCGCATTTATGCGTTGATTTGATAACAGTTCACATTCTTGCAAACTACTAAAACGCTAGAAGCGCATGATAGAATAGAATCCCCTAACGATCGACTTGCGAACCTACTATTAAGTCATTCAGTTGCATTGCACTTGACAACCATCTAAGCAATGATTGGTCGCATTTATGCGTTGATTTGATAACAGTTCACATTCTTGCAAACTACTAAAACGCTAGAAGCGCATGATAGAATAGAATCCCCTAACGATCGACTTGCGAACCTACTATTAAGTCATTCAGTTGCATTGCACTTGACAATCATCTAAGCAATGATTGGTCGCATTTATGCGTTGATTTGATAACAGTTCACATACTTGCAAACTACTAAAACGCTTCTATTTTAGTGATTCTTAGAAAATGAACCTTGTTTGGAAAACTAGAGGGTCATTTTACAATTTACGTTACAGTAGTAGACATAAGCCGTTTTTGATATACAATCGATTAATCTCTAATGGCCATTAACAAACATACGGGGACAAAGTCGCATTTCAACTTGGCCAAGATTTCGAATATCCATTTTTCCGGATGTTTTCGCCTACAGGTCGAATTTCTTAATCAATTCTCGTCATATTATGATATGAAGCAGTTTCGGTAATTTTACAGATTTTGTTTTGATTCAATTTCCCATTTTTTTTTTCAAAATGGTGGTACGGTTTGAAAACGTACAAAATATAATATTTTAGCCAGGCCTACAGCTCAGAGCCAATGCGTGTATAATTATCAAATTATTCGTATTCATATATTTTACATAAACAATTAAATATACTGAAAGATAAACAATAAAAAATAAATGTCCGAGTGCCGGTCACACCCTGTATAAACATGCGGTTTTAGCAACCACAATCTATCCTGTTTCACGACAACTTCGACACGTGTCAGCTAAAGTCTGAATCGGAATACGCGTGTGTGATAGAAATGCAATACCTATAACCTAGTTTATTATGCAACGTGATGTATAAACTTGAGTATTCTGGGCCTCATAATCATAACCCTAGACGGGTTTGTATTAGAGAACGCTAACCGGTTATAAATATAATATAACCGATAGTATCGGTAACCGATTAACCGATAGTAACCGTAACGATGGTTAACCGATAGTATTGGTCAAATTGCAAAATGGGTTCTACAGAATTTTGAACCGATTATCGATTATTTCGGAAGAGATCGCGTGTTTCCTACCGTTATTTATAAATTGTATTTGTTTTGTTTTCTTTTTGTTGGAATCTTTTATTGGTGTGCAATAAAGTATTGTTGTATTGTATTTCCGGTTAAGGTGTAGGTTCCGGAGAACGGATGAAGTTTAAAAATCTTAAGTTTATTTATAGGAATAATATTTAATTATTTTAAAATAAAAACAGTTCTTTCAAAATACTGGGGACCATGCCGCAGACGGATCTTTTAGATGGGGTATTCTTTTTATGACCCCTTTTATTTATTTATTGTATTATATTATACGTTATTTAGAGTAAGGTTTTCATATTTTTTTTTATCTTTCAAACAATCTTATTAATTTCATATTTCATTTCATTACAATCAGCAATAATTTTCTCTTTGTTTAAATTTTCATAGATTACAGGCCACTATATAATGTACGGAATGTCATTTGATATTTACCACTCGCTTTTCGGTGAAGGAAAACATCGTGAGGAAACCACCTAAGCCCAATAAGGCCTAGTTTCCCCTCTGGGTTGGAAGGTCAGATGGCAGTCGCTTGCGTAAAAACTAGTGCCTACGCCACATCTTGGGATTTAGGTAGCCGACCCCGATTGAGAATTTATTCTCAAAAAATGGGACAAAGGCTAGGAGGATGATGACAGGCCACTATATAATACCTAATGCTTCTGTTACGTGGCAAAATGCTGAGTGGCGACCCCGTTCGACGCTGTATTTCGATATTGTTGTTTACAGGGATTATTACTTGGCGCTGCGAACATTTAGAGTCTCGATCTGCATATTTAACCGACATCGAAAACGCAGCATGTTCTTAATGCTTATGTTCCCCGAAATCCCGGTTTATTCGAAGATGACTGGACCGATTTGAAAAAATAAAAGATCTGAAAGGGTATACATTTTAGATTGTCCCATGGCCTTGAAGTTAGGATTTGATGTCGGAATTCGGGAGAAATTGAGCGAACTTTTAAAACATTATTTGTACACTTACGAGTATCGTTATTTTGGGAATTCAAACCCCCGACGAAAAAAGGGGTGTTAAGTTTAACATGTGTATCTGTATGTCTGTCTGTGGCATCGTAGCTCCCAACATCGGATGGGCCAATTTGAGTGCGGTTTTTTAATCGAAATACTTGTCCATCTAGATAGAGAGAGAGATAAGCTAAGAACCAGCTTTAATTGGAACAAGTGACTGTGTTTGATTTAAATAGGATCAGTATTCGTTTCCAAGATATTCAGCTTTAATGGGAACATGTGACAAGATCTCAGCCAATATTGAAGCCAAGAATTCCAAATTTTGTAGTTATGTTCAGTTTTAGTAGCATTTTCTATATCACTCATTGAATGAGGGTCTCAAGATGACCAGCGACTTATGCTATGCCTTGATCACACGTACCGAGTAAACGGGCGAGACAGTGCTCTGTCTCGCCCGTTTGTCTTATGTGTGACAGGGACGAGAGCACTGTCTCGCCCACTCTCTCGGTACGTGTGATCAAGGCATTATGTCGGGGGTGTTATAATTTAAAATTTTGGTTATTTTAGTAACACGAAGAGTTATTCTTGGAAAGCATAATTTCGCTTCTTTGGCGTCGGTTATTTTTTGCTAAATAGTGATTATCATCAAAGCTTCGGCGCTAAAACCGCGTACCTGATCATTTTAAGATAATATAATTACTACCATCATAAGCAGTGAACTATATTCCTATCAGTAAAACGAACAACAACTTTACCTACTAATGCATTTAACGTCACGATGCTTACGTCACGATGCTATTCGCATGCACACGTGTAAAATAGCGCTGTCCTCGTCCCTCGCATTTCCTTGCAATATCACACCCACCTCCATACCCAAGATACGTAAGCGGCGCAATATTTCTAATGCCTTACGCCCTTTCGGCCATGTGGAGCAAAGTGCATATACATTCGTTCGCAAATGTCGTAAGCGACGCGGTATCTATAGTGCTTTATACCGTTTCGCTGAGCAGACACCTGGGTCTGTTCGTAAAAGGCGTAAGCGACGTTATATTTATAGTAACTAAAGCGCTTTTGTCCACGTGCAGCACGAACACGTGTAGTTTCGCGGTCAACCCGTGCGGCCTTTGCATAACAGACATCCATGCAAATTAGTCGTTCATTTTGACTGACCGAATACAATTGACGAAGACGACGCGGTTGGCTCGGTTTGTAGGTAGTACAGCTGCCTACTGAGCCGGTCCTGGGTTTGAATCCCGGCCAGGGCAAATATTTGTGTGATGAACACGAAAATTTGTTTCTGGGTCACGGATGTTATCTATATATGTATTTATGTATTATGTATATCGTCGTCTAGTACAGTCGAGTTCATTTACATCTACACACTTACGAGAACAAAAATATCTGAACACGACTTAATGATCCTGACAATAGGGTCGTGTTCAGATATTTTTGTTTTCGTAAGTGTGTAGATGTAAATGAACTCGACTGTACCCATAGTACAAGCTTTGCTTAGTTTAGGACTAGGTCGATTTGTGTAAGATTGTCCCTTCATACTCATTTAATATTTATTTAATTTATTAATTAACGTAATACGTGGTGTACAAAATTACAAATAACACCGGATATGCACAATACGATAATTAATTAATAGAAATTGCATCGAATGTTTATTTTATTAAGATCATTTTATCATCGAAATCATCTGCCAAAAGATGTCCTCTGCTGGACATATACTCGTATAGGCCTCACTTAATGAACGCAACTCGCTGATTCCAGTGACCTTCATCAGGTCATTAGGAGTCTAACTGCGCTGGTGCATGGTCTGATGAAATAGGTTAAAATTAATTTCTTAGATTTGATTATATTATTGTTTATTAATTAAAGTATACAACTTAAATATATACAGTTCCTTGCAAAACTGTTTGTACAGTTTGTCTGCAGGTGTGAGTCTCTATATAATAATTTCAACAAAGTTTATTTATTGCTCACACTTGAGTGACACTTTGAATACACAATTAACTTTATCACTCAAGAGTCTGTAACAGATGCTTTTTAGGGTTCCGTACCTCAAAAGGAAAAAACGGAACCCTTATAGGATCACTTTGTTGTCCGTCTGTCCGTCCGTCCGTCCGTCCGTCTGTCAAGACCCTTTTTCTCAGGAACGCGTGGAGGTATGAAGCTGAAATTTATATCAATTACTCAGGTCTACTGTCCCTTGAAGCTGTAAAAAAATCAAACTTCTAAGCCAACGCAATCAAAAGATACAGCCGTTTATGCCGCAAATTTTCGACACTTGCAAGGGAATCAAAACCTACAGGGTGCTTCCCGTGAACTCAGAATCTTGAAATTTGGTACGAAGCAACGTCTTATAGCATAGATAAAGGAATAATTACGAAAACCATAAATTTTTTTTTTAATACCTAACTTTGCACCTAATTTATATGGGGCGCTATACATACCAGGTGCAAACTTAACTTAACCACTTAGGGATGGAAAGTGTTTGTACGGAACCCTCGGTGCGCGAGTCCGACTCGCACTTGGCCGGTTTTTTTAAGCATTTTTGAAATTTGGACTTATTTGGCTCATGTCGGATATTCTCGGGCAAACTATTGTTAGTTACGAATAAAACAAACTTAGTTACAAGTGAATATTAATAATAATTGCCGTTAAGTTAAGTTTAAGGTTTTTTTTTATAATGTATTTATATGTTGTAATTAATTTATTGTATTTAATTCTTATAAAAATACTTGACCTAAGAAATTAAATGAATAAACAAAATAATTATAATACTTACTCTTTTTTGTGCACCAAAAAATAGAAATAAAGATAACACAAAGCAGTGGAGCTAATAAAAGCATGTTAAAAAGGTTAATGGCGCTGCCTGTTGCATACAAATGTCAAATTGCTGTTTCGTTATTGATATCTTGTCTCGTGTTATGAATATAATAGAATAGATTGTATTCTCTTTGTTAGTTAATCGATTTTGCATTTGCCTGTTAGAGTCCAAATAAACGCCAATTGAGTACTGAGATAAGTTTGTATCATATACGGGGTGGAACAGATCGAGGCACTTTTAAGCAAACAGGGAATTGTTCAGACTGAGTACTTCATTTTACACCAATAATAAAATAAATAAATAAAAATTAGGGACATTATACACAAATCGACCTAGTCCCAAACTAAGCAAAGCTTGTACTATGGGTACTAGACGACGATATACATAATATATAAATACATATATAGATAACATCCATGACCCAAGAACAAATATTTTGATTCGAACCCGGGACCGCCGACTCAGTAGGCAGGTGTCTACCAACCGAGCCAAACGCGTCGTCGAAATGAACTATGTAAATATTTCTATCCATTTTTGAGATAGAGTTTGTTAAATATTAGTGTAAAAATCTGCACATATCAAACCCTAGCATCTTTTGAACATCGCTTAAGTTAAAGACAGGTGTCATTAAAAATGTAAATAAATCCTTTGAATTTGTAGGGTTGTCACTGATATAAAAATATTTATTTTGATGACTCTTTTTTACTTTCAAATCCAGCGTTACAATTATAATAGGTCGATTATAGATCACTCAGATGACACTATCATGTCAGCCCAGTCTTTAGAAATGCTCCACCCTGTATAGCTATATATATGATGACGCGGTTGGTGCAGTGCAATAGGCAGTTACTAAGTTTGAATGCCAGCGTCCTGGGTTTGAATCCCGGCAAGGGCAAATATGTTTGTGATGAACTCGAATGTTTGTTCCTGGGTCATGCATATTCTATGTATTTAAGATTCACGTATAATATATTTGTCTATAGCCTACTACTGGAGCTTCGGTACTCCTGACACAGGTATTAGATACTTAGGTACTAGGAAGTCCCGGCCTTAGTTCTAATTAGCAAAATTATATTTTTTTTTTCATAAAAACAATGTTTATAACCAGACCCGGAGTTTTCGGTGCATGAATGAATTAACAACCCTGAAAGATTTTCCCTTTAACTTGCCAACCTTTGGTACATCGTCTTCTACTTTTCTTAACAAATAATAATCGTAATATTGCCATTAGTGTGAATTATGCTAATATAAAACTGGTGCTTGCGTCGTCTAGTCTGTATACTCAATTCCTCAGTCGATTAACGATGTTTAATTTATTTCAGCTGGACGAATTGTGATAGAGCTGCGGAACGATGTAGTGCCCATGACAGCGGAGAACTTTCGAGCCCTCTGCACCGGTGAAAAGGGCCTCGGGGCCAGCGGGAAACCCCTACACTACAAAGGCACCAAATTCCACAAAGGTACTATCTCTCTTGGTCGTATAGTTGGAGCCGTCTTCAATTACATGGCTTAGCGGTTGTTTGACTGCATTTAGATGTACGCGTAAGTATATCGTCTCTGCACCGGCGAAAAGGGCCTTGGGCCCAGCAGGCAGCCACTACACTATAAAGGCACAAAAATCCACATAGGGACTATTTCAGTTGGTCGTATAGTTATTGTAGTCGACTGATTAAATTAGCCAGTCAATTACATGGCTAAGCCGTCGATTGACTGCCGGCATTCAATTGTATGCGTAGGTATATCGTAAAGCATGGTTATGTGACCAATCGTCGAAGCCCCGCTTCGTGGAGTTTCTATCTCCGTTATAAAGAATGCAAAGTAACTAAACCAGGCCGCCTAGCATAAATTTTGCGGCTCGTTGTCGCGCGGCAAATACTATCTGTCACTTTCCTTTGAATGCCGTTTAAGGAAGATGGAGATGTGTCATGCGAAGTGGCGGCAAGGCCGAACTTCCATTTGAACTGAATAAAAAAACGTACCTAACCCTCGTAGATAACCACATTTTGTTTGGTTCCTACATATGTAGCTACCACCCATGAACCAGGAACAAATATTCGAGTTCATCACACAAATATTTGTTCTGGCCGGGATTCGAACCCAGGACCGCCGGCTTAGTGGACAGATGAACTATAAACTGCGCCAACCGCGTCAAATATAGATATTCACTGAATGTTTTTCAGCGGTGTCACAGTTCATGGTGCAGGGCGGGGACACGGTGAACGGCGACGGCACGAGCGGCGAGAGCATATACGGACCCACCTTTAAAGATGAGAATTTCAAGCTAACGGTGAGAATCACATTTTGATTTGATTGCCTCCAACCGTCTTTCTATAAGAAACATACATACATTTTACGTAGAAAGCAACTCCCGTAAGTCTCAGACATATATTATCATATGAAACGGCTTTACTCAAGTCGTTTAAGTTGAATATTGAAATTGACAGAACGTTGGCATGCAGTGTTTGATTTTATAAAAAGGGGTTATTTGCTAACAACATAAAAACACTCGTTAAATTGACAACCTCCTCCTCCTAAAAGTTAGTTGATAAACGGAACGGAAGTAATTTGATGGTATCACACTGACTGAGAGATCATAGTTTCAGTACTAAGCGTTTTGACACTTCATAATAGCAATAAGCATTCAACTTCAACAAAGAGTTACCGAGTAGACGGTACACCGTCTGAAACCTAGTCAATGTGCTTGGAAAACTAATTTTTCTCAGCTTTTTATTTTTCTTCTCAGCACGAATCGGGGGTCCTAAGCATGGCGAACAAAGGCCGTCGCCACACGAACGGCTCGCAGTTCTGCATAACGACGCAACAGTGTCTGCACTTGGACGGCACAAACGTCGTGTTCGGACATGTGCTCAGTGGGCTCGGGATGGTCTTGGAGATGGAGCAGTATGGTCAGAACGACGGCAAACTCAAACTTGTAAGTCTTTCATTGAAAATAGCAGGCGCTGCTGTCAGTCCAAAAGGGATGCGGTTGTAGAGAAATGACCCTCGGCGTCATTTTCGTCGGCTTCTATTTTTTCTTTTACTTGTGGTTCGAGTTGAAGCGATGGTTGATAAATACTAAGTTGTATGTACAACTTAAGCGTAAATACCCTGATAATTTTAACATACGATTTTTCCTATATACGGTTAGATTACCTATATGCTCTAGGTCATCATATTTCTGCTTTGATCCCTTGTTTGAATTCTAATTAGAACCCTTGTTTTACTGTTGAACCAGGGAAATTAAATTATGACGTCTGGCAATCGTTTTTATAAACAAATTTTATACTAATTAACTCTTGATTACAGGACTGCCGTATAGAAGACTGTGGCGAGGTGACTGGGGACTGGCGAGACTGGATCTTCGACGAAGAAGACGGGCTTCCAGAGTACCCTGAGGACCACCCGAAGCTGCAGCAGCTCACGGTTAGTGTCACGTCTTCCAAAATAGGCGTCTTCAAACTACGCAGAGCTGGGTTTGGCTTGCGAAGCTAAATATTGCCACTAGGAGCATCTCAGCAACTTCAATGTTCAAATTTTATGACTTTTGATTGTGGAGCGACTAAAAATCAAGATAAAAGATCGTCCTGTTTAAATTTTGCTGAAAGTCCGGACCGAGAGATCAGGTGCAATAACACGATTTCGAATACCGTTACTCTTAATCATCTTTATATTAGTCGTCAACTGTCGGACAAAAGCCACCACTAGCAATTTCCATTACGATTAATAGTGCGCTGTTCTCGTTCATTCATTATTTGCAATCTGTTAGTTGCCTCATAATAGTCATAATTGATAAATAATGTTCTTTGATTCTAGGATTTTATTTTTTCAGGTAGCGCAATTCGTAAGTTTCGTGACCACCCTCAAGAGTTTCGGCAACTCTTACTTCAGTTCGGGGCGGTATAAGGGCGCCGTGCGCAAATATGAGAAGTGTCTGCGGTACATCGCGCGGCTTATGGAAATGGTGACGTGCGTGGAGGGCGAATTTGATGAGGACAGTGAGTACAGCTCCATACAAGTTCATACAACACAAACGATCCAAGAATGTTAGGAAACGTGACCATACTCGAGAGTTTCGGCAGATCTTACTTCAGTTTGGGACGGTATAAACAACTGTTTTGTGCAGAAATATGTGAAGTGTCTGCGGTTCATCCCCCGTCGCTGGTTGCGCAAAGTCGTGTTATCTCCGTCTGAAGGCGCGAGATCAATGCCGTTTAAGTCATTATATTTATAATTCTGTATAGTCAACCGTTTTTTTCTGTACCCTAAAACAGAAAATATAATAGTACTACATACAGATTAGATACGCACACCCCTGCACCAAATCGAGTTAACTCACCTAGTAGGCGCAGATCCTTGGAAAATTGTTGGATGCTTAGATTATCATGCAACACGCCGTAACAAAAAAAAAAGTTTAAAATAATATTGAGATCTGAAGCAGCCCTGTGTTTTTTCTAAGTTGTGTCCGCCGTGTGCCTAAACTTGTACCTCATACCATTCTTAATTTGTGATGGTTACTTGTTTGTGTGTTCCAGTGTTCGACAAGGCAGTGATGTACACGCAGCAGTGTCAGCTGAATTTGGCCGCGTGTCACGTGAAGTCGGAGAACTATGCTCCCTGCATCAAGTGCTGTACTGAGGTGAGTATCATTTGCCGAAAGTCCTTTATAATGGTTATTTAGGGGCAAAGTTTGAGTTTAGTTTTGTTTAAGGTAATTTAATTTCTATTATTTCTTTTGTCGTATTTTATGTACATTACAAAAGACACCGAATAAGAAGGGCTTGCCGGGTGAGTAGGTATAGACGGCCGGCCGTAGGGAGGCCGTCTAGTGATACGAAGCCGGCAAGCCCTTTTCACGGCTAAGGCGGGCTTTTCTCAAACATATGCAATGAAATGAAAAAATACAACACTCAAAAAAACATAATTCAGCTGTTCAGCCAGTTCATGAACACAGACGCCATGTTTAAAAAAAGTAGAATTTTTAATTTTACCTCCAATCCATCTATATTTTTTTTCTTTAATAAGTCGTCCACGTGTGTAGTGCTCGAATATTAGGGCCATTATACACAACCTGTTAATAAGAATCTTAACTTCTATAATAAATAAAATAACGGCAGAGGATTTTTAATATTGTCTATGGTCTCTGGTGACTTACGTATAGACAGTATTTTAAATTTATTCATCAACACATTGGAATCATACAGATTTGTATTCTTAATATCAGTTCGTGTGTACTAGGCATTAACGCGGATATTGTTGGTCCGATGGCTGAATGGGTAGCCACTAGAAAAAAAATTATATCAGCTGTACATAAACACACACGCCATGTTTACATTACAACTAAAAACAAATTACTTCCCGGCCTAGGCCTTCAATTTTGTATGAAATTCTTTTACGATTCTCTCGAGTTGTTCCGCCCGAAATGTGACACTTCGAAGCCTGTCATAACGCACGTAATGACGACATTTCATTACATTGCATACATGCATGCACAACGACCTTTGTCCTCGTGGGAGAAAAAGTCATAACACTCTTTTTTGTTCCGTAGTCGAGTAAACAGTGGCTATGCGTACATCGGTTAGGCCTGATGAAAGGACAAAGATTCAGCGTAGATATTCTCTCCCCAGGTGCTTCAACTAGAGCCGCGAAACGAGAAAGCGCTATACCGGCGTGCGCAGGCGCACTTCGGGCAGCACGAGTATGACTCCGCGCTCGCAGACCTCAGGACACTCGACGCCGTATGTCCCAACAACGCCGCCGTACTCAAACTACAGGAGCGGGTCAAACTACACAACAAGAAGTACAACGACGTACAGAAGGAAAGGCTGTCAAAGTTTTTTCGTGACCAAAAAGCGGAAGGCGTCTCCGTCGGAAATCACTGAGCTAAGACTGAAGGTACTAATTTACACTATTAAGTAAGTGATGCCTGCGCCTCTAGCACAACTGTGATACGAGATATTTATCTCTTTCTGTATAGTACTGTGAGAGAGTGACAGGTGACGATATGCCGCGCGACAAGATTCGCGAAGCATAGTTAGTTGTGCTAGAAGGGCTGGTCCGTTGGATTGGAGTGACATGTTCACAGATTTCAACATGTGTTAGTTTGGTAATCTATGGGCCGCATGTCAATCGACCGAGCTATGTAAAAATTTTAAGACAATGTAACGGTTTTTTTTTTTTTTTTTTTTTCAATAATCCTGCTGTAAAATTAAACTGCAGCTCTTTAATTTTTCCTCTCCATGGTTTCTCTGAAATATTTTTTTAAATTATCGATATGACGTGATTTTGTTGGCTGGCTGTCTGCCTTTTGTCAAAATACACATTGACAAGTGTCAAAAGCATCCGTTTGACGTTGATAAGTGTCAACCACAGATCAGTTTTTTATTTTAAGTTGCGTTTTGCCAGCAGAGAGCTACAGCTAATGAATAGCAAACTGTCATAGCGTTCTTTTTAAGATTTTGGAAAAATTGTAGTGAGCAAAAATGAAAGGGTTGTAAGTTTTACATTATTTTGACTAAAAAAATATTGTGTGCCGTGTGCGACTTCCCTTAATGCGAAACTTGGACAACACGGTTTACAATACAATACAATAAAAATCGCCTTTATTGCACACCTTAAATACATCAGTACGTCTAACTAGCATCACTTGGACACGCGACTCTTTGTCGCGCGACAGATACTATCTGTCACTGTCTTTTCCGTGCGAGCAAGACAGGGGATGCTGCGTCGCGCGAAATGCTAACTCGCGGAATGATATAGGTACTAGCCTTGCAGAGATACAAAAACATGAGAGATATACGGTAAAATAATACATAATAACATACACATTATAAAACAAAAATTATGACGGGTCTAGCGCGGTATAGTATATTTGCTTTTATTACCCAACTAAAATTGGGGTCAAAGGTACTCAAACCTTCGAGTTCAAAACGATTCTTCATCAGATGCGTATCATAATTTCTAAGAAATTACTAATGGGGCATTTTATAATTTTATTTTATAAGGTACCTATTCCAACCCACTTCAAAAGAGGGTACTTTATGTAACCTATCCACATAAATGTGGGCTTCATATAAATTGTCAAGAAATTGAAGTTGGAAGTTATATTTTTTAATGTAGTTTTATTGGAATACATTAGTTCTTATGATCAAGTGCTTTATTGAGTATTAAAACAGACAATTGAAACTGAATTAGTTATATTTTTTTATGATTTTATTATTGGCTATCGTTGGTTTAGTGTACAGTTAAGTTTAATTCGTGTATTTTTTTTAAGGATATCATAATTCATAAGCATTCATCTGAATTGAGGGGTACAGCGGCGGTAATAATTAAATATGGCTCACTAACGTTTTAATAAGATTAATATTGAATTCTAGTTATTCTATCCATAATATCCATATAAATTACACTTACTGCTCAGTATCTGCTCGATTGAGATTTATGCTTACAAACCATGTAGGGAAATAAGCAGTACAAAATAAGTCGTATCCCATTTTAAAAAACATATTGCACAAATGTGTATTAGCCGTAATGGCGCATTAATACAAGATAGCGTTACACTAGACTTTTGGCGGTTGTGTGCTATTGATCATACAACGTTTTTTATGTTCAATTTCAATTCAACATTACTCTGTTACTTATTCACTGGACATTAGCAAGCATAATATCCTGTTATGAACTTATGAACTAACAGTATGATGAAAACTCTTTAGAAGCAAGCGAGTACAATCATTAATACGAGTTTCAAAGGTTTATTTTTAAGTGAAGACAGACATCCTGGAATTGAATATGGAAATATTTGAATTTCGTTATATTAAAATGCATATGAAATAGGTTTATTCACTACATTTCAATATGTGAGGAACTATATCTATTAATAGAAAAAAAAAACAACCATGATTAATTCTGTGATCTAATTTGGGTAATTTTGGTTTGAATAGGCAATGGATTCACAATGCATGAAAAAAAACTTGTATTTTTTTATTGGTATTAGATGGCATTCTAATGTGTTAGAATTTTTATTGGTACGAATTGGCATTATTAATTTGTATGAATTTAGATTATTAGTTGTGTGGATTGGCAACTGTAAAATGTGTGAATTGATTTATATTGATAAGATACGTTTTGGGTGATGCGGGCGAAGTTCTAATTTTCATGACAAATTGTAATTAATTTTTAAATTTACATTTGAAACAGTCACCCGGTCTTACGAGTATCTTTTGTATAAGCTGAAAGGACGACGCATCGCTCGGCCGGTCAAATAAAGGTATGTTTGTATGACTATTGACATGTCATGTATAACATTGGCCACATATTCTTATTGGCGGTAAAATTATCCCTAATTTAACCATAAATACAAAGATCAAAGCGCAAAGAAAAATTTAAATGAGTCCACCAGGTAATTATTTTAATTTTTTTTTAGCTGTGATCTTTGTATCAATAGTTAAATAAGTATAAGAATATTGGTGTGTACCCACATTAAAAAAATTTGACATTACATGTTTTATAAATTTATCCCTAATTATTGCAGAAATGTATGTTAATGTTAGCCTTCGCCCGCCATCTAAATGAACCAAATTAAAATGAATTGAATTAAAAATAAGCGTTAGAAAATTGAAATGGTGCTTCGAAATTATGTGAATGCCAAAATAGGTAGGATAGTATCTACAGCTTAAGAACTAAACGTAATCTTTAGGTTAAAATGCGTGAGAAAGAATCTGGGTCGGAATTTACATTTTCAATTAATTTAATTTTCCTATTTTACTGTTAATCATTGAATTAGTCACAAAAATGTCTGTAAAAATGTAAATAGTATGAATTTCTTGTTGCACGCAACTCTTAAATATGTATTTTATTGTCATGATGAAAAATTATCTGAATCGTCCGATATATTTTTTTTTTACAATAATATGGATGATTTAATTGTCCATTTATAATAAGTGTTAGGAGAAAATATGAATAATACGAATATAGGCTTGTTTCCTGACAGTTTAAATTGACTTTATATCAAACGTCAAAATGCTGGAATAGTGTAAACTTGGTGTAAACTTATAAGAGAAACGCAAATTATGGCGTCACCATCCTGTGCGGCGAAATAACCTTCGTTGATTTGGTTTCTGGTTAAGTTAATATTATTAAGTAGGCGAAAATTATTGTAATATGATATATTGTTCCGGGTATATTTTCGAAAACTGTATTTAGTGGATAGTGTCGATTAATTTGTATTGTCGTCAGGAAACTGGCTTATTGTAACGCAACTCTTGAAGCGAACGGAACGTTCGTACGTTAACACAACCTTTTGTGTCATGTTCATTATTGTTAAACCTGAATAACTCAATGTATTTAGCAAATAAATATTTCGTATTTCAGTATCAATTTAGTGATGAGATAAGAGGTACTAAAAAGTGGCTTATTTATTAGTTTTGGATGTCAACATTACGTTTTTCTGGCAGTCAAAAGCTAAATATTTTAATCCTCAATCTATAATCTTAATTATATTCACATAACACCAAAGTTCTTTGATCAACACGTTTGTTGCAAACAGGAAATACAACATATACACTCAAAACTAGTGTTAGCAGAAATAGGGATAATTTGTTCTTCGCTAATTAGGTCTTGGATTATCCTTTCTTACTTGTCTAAGGGCCGATTTTTCAATCACCAGATAAAACATATCTGTCAGATAAATGTTGGCTGTCACTTTTCTTTTATATGACGGGAGAAAAGGAATAGCAATAATTTTAACTGGCAGATAAATTTATCTGGCGATTGAACAATCGGCCCTTATTTCATAAATAGCTTTCGAACTTAAAACGCATTTTTTTGTTGAAAATAGCAAATTCTGTGCTTTGTCCAAAGTAGGGCTTCTGATATCCGTGTTACACGCGGAACGGTAGCTCCGTGTCCTTAGACCGGCGGTTGCCGTGCTACTCGGCAACGGAGATCCGCCTACGGGTACAGTCGAGTTCATTTACATCTACACTGTTACCGCCATCTGTTTATATAAGAACATTTCACCTTCTTTCATGTCACATCATTAAAACCTCGACCTCATATTCACGTCACCCGCACGCCTGCCAAAACCAATAAGAAGAAAAATTACGTACGTTCGAAATTGACATCTGTCGCTAAAAATATCCATTATAATCGCTCGCGCTTTAAATTAATAATAAAATACAACGGAGTGAATAACAGTGCGAAGAAGAACAGAACCAGCATACGGCGGCGCCGCCGAAACCCATCGACGTCGAGATAAAGGTACGGCAGGCTTCGCCCCATATTTACATTTTTCATTTTTTTCGCCTTCGGGACACATAGGGACCTTCGTCCCTGCTGTTCCCTCATATTCTCCTTACCAAGGAGTGGTCCTTCAACCTCGCGCCATCATTTTTGGTTCTTACGAACCGGATACCATCTTCCTCCGCACCACATTCATTAATTCTTCACTTCGTTTTCTTTCCCGCTCGCCCTTACATAGGAATTACCTGCTTAAAATTTATAAAATAACCGCTCCCGCAATTTAAGTAGGTAAAATATATGTAAGCGTATTTATTCCTATTAGTAGGGATAAATTTATTTATGTTTTATTTAACAATTTCGCAAAATGGATAAATTAAATATAAAAAAATCCGAAAGTGTCGACAGCGAGTACTATGAAGACGAGCTGTCGATGCTTGAGGCGAAGAGAAACACCCTGTTTGAACTCGTGCAGAATATTTATAAAAAATCTCTGCTGGTCGATTCTGACGAGGACAGCAAAGAGAATTTTCTCAATGCTGTTGACACGATTGAGGAAATTCGTACCGAGTTCAAAGAGGTGGTTAATGAACACAATCGCACGCTGTTGAGAGGCAAGACAGGTGCCGTTCCCAACTACCAATCAATAATAGCATTCGAAGACCTATATTGCCGTATTAGACGAGTGCTTAAACGGCTGGAATCAGCCGCCGCGCCGACTGCTTTGCCGCCTTCGAGGGTGGAGAGGCCTATGCCCGCTTTGCCAGCAATGGAATTGATGGCTTTCGATGGAGACATCCGTAACTGGCCGCTATTCTACGCTAGCTTTAAATCAAGGGTGCACGACAACCCATCGCTGACAGATGACGAGAGACTGTACTATCTCATAGGTAAGCTGTCGCCTAAAGCTCAAGCCGTTTTCTCGGGCATTACGCCGTGTGCTGATAACTATGAGCTCATCCTTGGCAGCTTAGTCGACAGATTCCATGACAAACGTACTCTCGCATCCACATATATGGATCAAATGCTGAATTTAAAAATAAACGGACCCGCTTCTTCATCTAACTTCCAAACGTTCATTGACAAATTTGTCACAGCCGCGAATGCGCTCAAATCATTGAAACTCGGTGATTTGTCTGACTACATGCTTCTTCATGTAGCTTTAAAGAAGTTAGATCAAGAAACGATTCGAGCATTTGAAATGCAATATCGAAATGTCAAAATTCCTTCGTTTAATAACCTTGCCGATTTCATGAAGAGTCAGTATAGGATTTATCAAAATACGCAGGCTAGTCATACTTGCACCGCCGTTGCTAGTACTTCGCGTGATAAGTCTTTGAAAACGCCCTTGCGAAGCTTCGCACCAAATCCACAAAGTTATGTGGCAAGTGCGAATCCTCGTAAATGCATTTGCGATAGCATTGTTCATGAACATTTGTTCAAGTGTCCCGCGTTCAATAATTTAACGCCTTCCGAGCGATTTAAATGCGTAAAGGAACGTAATGCATGCGTAAATTGCTTAAGCATTAAGCATAAAACCCGCGATTGTAATTCTGAGTTAAAATGCCGACATTGTCATCAAAAACATCATACAATGTTACATTTTGATAACAATAAAAATCAAATGACATCCAACGTCCAATTGACTGTAAAAAACGAAAAACCTGCGACGTTTGGTATGCCAAATACATCCGCAATATTACCTCCTTCGACTGACAATATTAAGTCGACAGTAACGCCGTCAAATGTCAAACCGTCTTGTAGCACGTCCATTGCGGCGCAAGTACTAGCGGTCGCGAACAATAAAGCTTCCGAACAAAGCGCGCAATGTACGACGAATAACACGATATTGTTGTCTACCGCGACAGTACATATACGCGACAATTCTGGTGGTATACACCGTGTAAAGTGTCTACTCGACTCCGCTTCTCAGAGTAATTTTATTACTCAAGAATGTTGCACGCGTTTAGGTCTGAGTTATAACAACAATTCATGTGTGACTGTACGTGGCATTGGTGGTGCTGAGAAACCCAGTAAGGGTACCGCAGACTTTAAAATATTTTCGCGATTCAATGAGAACGTGAATTTTAATGTGTCAAGTCTCGTAGTCGATCGAATTACGGACGAGCTGCCGTCAGTGTCCGTGGATGTGTCCGCGTTTTCGCACATTCAGGGGCTGCCACTTGCGGACGACACATTCGACTCGCCCGCCGCTATTGATGTACTATTGGGTGCATCTATATTTCCGCATTTATTGCTACCAAATGTGGTACATAGTGACGTCAATGGAATACCGCCTGCTATTCAGTCTGTCCTGGGGTATATTCTAATGGGCTCCGCTCCTGCTTTGCGGGTACCGCTCAAATTTACCTCGGCATGCTGTGCATTTGTCCAAGACTCTTTGGACCTCCTCCTCAAAAAGTTTTGGGAACTTGAGGAAATATCCGCTCCGCCCGCACATAGTCAAGATGATATTGAATGCGAGGATTACTTCCGCGCCACCACTACGCGGGATGCTAGTGGAAGGTATACTGTCGCGTTGCCTTTTCGCGACGATGTGTTTAAATTAGGAGAGTCACACTCTGCTGCTCATAGACGTTTTTTATGTCTTGAAAGGAAGCTTGAATCATCGAGCGTTTTACGTGCCGCCTATGACGATATCATTCGCGAATACGTCAACAAGGGTTATATATCGGAGGTAACGAGATCGATGAAAGCTTCATCCGCCGCTTACATAATCCCGCACCATGCAGTCGTTCGCGAGGACAAGACCTCGACGAAGGTGCGCATGGTTCTGGACTCGAGTAGCAAGACAAGTACAGGCCTGTCCTTAAACGATGTTTTACACTCGGGCCCCAATCTACAGGGGGATTTATTTTCAATCCTCTTGAATTTTCGCCTATTCAAAATAGCGCTTTCGGCTGATTGTCGTCAAATGTTTTTGCAGATCGGTATTCGTGAATCCGATCGCCAATACCAGCGAATCTTATATAGATTCTCACCGCAAGATCCTATCACTGTATACGAATTCAATCGTGTTTGCTTTGGAATGAAGTCCAGCCCATTTCACGCACTCCGCGTCGTCCGTCAGCTGATTGCTGACGACGGACATAAGTTTCCGACAGCAGCGTCAATCGCAACTTCGTGCACATACATGGATGATGTCTGCTTCAGCATAATGTCAGAAGACTCACAGCAGCAAGATGATGCCGTCGCCATTGCCGCTTCTAAGGAGTTGATCGATCTATTCAAAGGAGGTCAATTCGACCTTGTGAAATGGACTTGTAACTCGGATGCCGTACTGAACGAGATACCCGCTTCGCATCGAGCTTCCGTAGACATTGAAATGGATCGGGGGGTATCCCAAAAGGTCCTTGGCTTAGTTGGCTTATGCTGGAACAAGTCAAGTGATTACTTTCATTTCAAAGTCACGGCGCCTGACTCAGCGTGTACGAAGCGGACAATTTTGTCTGCTGTCGCGCGTCTATGGGATAACGTGGGCTTAGTAGCACCCGTTGTTCTGTACGCAAAGCTCCTTATTCAGGAACTTTGGATGAACCAATGCGATTGGGATGATGTTCCCCCTCCACACATTGTGGACTTATGGAATCGTTTTTGTTCTGAGCTTCCAAAGCTCAATGAGATTCGCATACCGCGTCATCTTGGAGTAGTACAGGGTTGTACTGTCAATCTCATAGGATTCAGTGATGCATGTGAACGGGCCTACGGAGGAGTGGTGTATCTGCAAGTGATGAATGGGACCGAGGTGACAGTCCGGCTAGTGTGCTCCAAGTCAAAGGTCGCACCGCTTAAAACGCTTTCTGTTGCACGACTAGAATTATGCGCAGCTGTCCTGCTGTCAAAACTCATGCGAAAGGTCCTGGACAATTTCGAACCGCGTTATAAAATCGACAAGGTTTTTGCCTTCACCGACTCCAAGGTAGTCCTCTGTTGGATCAGCTTGTCACCGCACCGCTGGCAGACGTTCGTCGCCAACCGAGTTGTGAAGATTATAGAGCACATACCAGCCAGCTGCTTCCATCATGTGGCGGGACTTGAGAACCCCGCTGATTGCCTGTCACGTGGCCTGTCACCCGCGAAGCTGGTGGATCACCCCCTGTGGTTCAGTGGTCCGGAATGGATTATCAAGCATCCGTCAGAATGGACGTTGAGAAAGCTTGATCGCGAATCAGCCGGAGAAGTGCCTGAGCTCAAACCGCTCGCACATGCAGCAACCACAGATGCAACAGAGTCTCCGCTGTACTCTCTCGCCCAGCGAATTTCGTCTTGGTCCAGACTGTTGCGTATAATAGTATACGTATACCGCATTTTAAAGCCAAAACCGCGCACCGTGATGATTACTCGGTCTGACCTAGAGTTCGCTGAGAACAAAATTTTGTCTTCGTTACAGAACGTCCACTTCAGCGAAGATATCGACAAAATTAAAAACAATAAATGTTGCTCACCCGCTTTACAAAAACTTAAACCGTTTATGGACAAAGACGGATTGGTTCGCGTTGGCGGCCGACTCTCAAACTCAGAGTTGGATTATTCTCAAAAGCACCAGATTGTGCTACCGCGCCGCGACCACGTGGTCAATTTAATAGTAGACTACTTCCATAGGAAGTATCTGCACGCTGGTCCTGAAACATTGATGTCCTTACTCAGGCATCAATATTGGATACTCGCCGCTCGACGAGTTATTCGTGAACGAGTTGATAAATGTAACACGTGTTACAGAGCGAAACCGCAACCAACATTTCCACTAATGGCGGATTTACCGAGTTGTCGTGTAAACCAGGTAGACAAGGCCTTTTCACACACCGGGTGTGACTATGCAGGTCCTTTGCAGTATACACCTGTTCGTGGCAGAGGAGTAAAAAGCCGAAAAGCATGGTTGTGCATTTTCACTTGTCTCACCACACGCTGTTTGCATATAGAAATAGCAACAGAGTTGAGCACTGCCAACTTCCTAGCGGCATTAAAGCGCTTTCTATCACGTCGTGGCCCAGTCCAATGTCTATACACGGACCATGGCACTAATTTTGTTGGGGCCAACTCATACTTACGAGATCTATATAAGTTCCTCGACGATCATCGCCCACGCCTAGAGCAAGAGCTTGCTGAACATCGCATCGATTGGAAGTTTATCCCACCGGCTTCCCCTCATTTTGGAGGTGCGTGGGAAAGCATGGTGAAGATAGTAAAGCACCATCTTGTGAAGGCAATTGGTGCCCAGATATTGTCCTATGAGGAACTTCTGACAACACTTACGCAAATAGAGGCCATCGTAAATTCGCGCCCGTTGACAGCCATGAGCAGTGACCCCGCTGAGCCAGCAGCTCTTACTCCGGCTCATTTTTTAAATACTGCACCGCTGTTTTCTGTACCCGCGCCGCTGACCGATCAATTGGCTGTCAATCTACTCGACCGTCATACTCTTCTGGACAAAATAGTGCAGTCTTTCTGGAAGCGATGGAGTGCCGAGTATCTGCACCAGCTGCAGTCGCGAGCAAAATGGTCAGTTCCATCAGTACCTATCCATGTTGGCACAGTGGTCATCATAAAGGTTGATAATATACCGCCATTTTCATGGCCATTAGGTGTCGTTGAGGCAGTACATCCCTCAAAGGATGGCACAACTCGTGTCGTCACAGTAAGAACGAGTCGAGGTACACTCACTCGTCCTGTAGTGCGATTGTGTCCACTGCCTAGTCAATAATATATTTCGTCTTTACTTATTTATTCTGTTATAAAATAGACCCGCTTTACTTAAGTCTAATTAATTTCCGCGTAAGTCGCCTATTTAAGTTTATGGTTAGGTGTATACTACTGACGTTTATGTATGTTTGCCTACTTCAATTGCGAGGAGCACAAGCGTCTTTTGGTTTCTTTTAAAGGGAACCCTTTAAGGTCGGGGGGAAATGTTACCGCCATCTGTTTATATAAGAACATTTCACCTTCTTTCATGTCACATCATTAAAACCTCGACCTCATATTCACGTCACCCGCACGCCTGCCAAAACCAATAAGAAGAAAAATTACGTACGTTCGAAATTGACATCTGTCGCTAAAAATATCCATTATAATCGCTCGCGCTTTAAATTAATAATAAAATACAACGGAGTGAATAACAGTGCGAAGAAGAACAGAACCAGCATACGGCGGCGCCGCCGAAACCCATCGACGTCGAGATAAAGGTACGGCAGGCTTCGCCCCATATTTACATTTTTCATTTTTTTCGCCTTCGGGACACATAGGGACCTTCGTCCCTGCTGTTCCCTCATATTCTCCTTACCAAGGAGTGGTCCTTCAACCTCGCGCCATCATACACACTTACGAGAACAAAAATATCTGAACACGACTTTATGCTCCTGACAATAGGGTCGTGTTCAGATATTTTTGTTCTCGTAAGTGTGTAGATGTAAATGAACTCGACTGTACACTAAACACGGACACGACCGCGATCCGTAGTCCAAAGCCGCAAGAGTGACTTATGAGTTTCTTTCGGCTTTCTTCTCAACAGCGGTCTCCTCTTGGGAAATGCCAGTAGATTCACAAACTGACTTGTAAAAGTGCGCTTGTGGCCTACTTACTGAATAAATGTATTTTTTTTTTTGGTATGTAATACAATAATGGCAGTTAGTTCCTCGACAGAATACTTTACTGATGTACCTTTAGACCTTGTACCACATGTTTTGTAGTATTCTAGCAAATAAAACATTTCTATTCTATTCTAGACAAATAAGATAAGTAAGGCTGGATAACCTGTACAATAATAATAATGTATGAAGATTCAGGGAATCTACATATTAAATATACGTGCATAATGTGTAATTAATTCACTTTTGTGATGTATGGCGAGTATGTGTGGTTATTGTGGGTCTATATTGACTCTTAGAATTATTTTTCGTCGAATGTTCATTTCGCCGAAAAATCATTTCGTAGAGAGAATTTTTCTTTGCAACCTTAAACTATTTGACATTGTTATAAAACAAACATAAACTAACCCTTAAATGCATGAATTAAAAAAAATATATAAAATATTATTTTATTTAAAATAAATGTTTCTAGTTTTCAACCAGTAATTCATTTTTGTTTATGTACCTAAGCTGCATCTTACACTATCCATTTAAGGGCTACTCAATAGGATGATATATTTGCAAGAATTATGTGTGTCTACAGAGGAATAAAAATTCTGCGAAATGAAACATTCGTCAAAATAAGTTTCTAGGAATCAAAGGCCTTCCGGTTATCGTTATATAGATAAGTATAACTATAGTGAAGTGCGTGACCATCATCCATTTCACCAGTCCGGACAGTCAGTCTGTCAGTCTGAAAGGTTACACGATCATTCTGACCAGGCTGATGGACTGAACAGACGCTAGATTGAGCGTGTGACCGCTGTCTTAAATTAATATAATTATAAAGTGAAACATGTAATGTTTCATGATTTTAATGTGGAAACGCCACATTTTTTTGGATAAACATACATAATTGTAAAGAAAGAAACGCCGCAAGGCTTTGTGATAGCATCAAGCTGTGTAGATTAGTTGCTTATTAAATTGTAAATCTATTACCATACACGCCATTTATGCTAACGGTCCGCCCACGACTTGGGTCAGATGCTACTATTACACTTTCCTAAATTAATCACTGACGAAAGGGATGCAGCAATATGCGAGACATGTGTCGCGACGACTCGCGATTATATTCATACTTCTTTGACAACGTCTTGGCTTTCCACGTTACTGACTCTTCTTAGATTGTCTATGGTGAGATATTTGAATTTCTTATTTTTACTATTCAATTATTTTCTTTGACAAGGCAATTTAGTTTGTTTTTGGACCCTTTGAGTGCACATGCATATTAACTAAAGTATTTTGTGATTGCTCCAGTTCGCCTGCTCTATCAGTTAAGTTTGTGGCCTTGTGTTACTTATTGCCAATATAATTACACATTATTTGCAGTTTTATACGCATCGCCCAGTCAGGCGGATGCTTTCCCGGGCATGTGATAGCATTCGTTTTGACCGGGGACGCATTGGGAACGGGTAACTTATGTGGAGAGATATTCTCCTTACTTATCTATTTGTACCTAGTTGTACCTATTTATTTGACCGGAAGATTGACGAATCTGATGGTCCTTATATGCTGGCTTAACATGCTCCTCGTATCCCCTCAACGCTCTGTCGCAGTCGCAGTCGAGTGATTGAAGTTCGTAATGGATGAGATCAGGTCCAATCCTCGTAAATGGTGTATTCCTTGAGGACTGTGGGGAACTGACTTCATACTGTATCATATGTTTTAATATATTAACTGCAAGACGTTACACAGAGATAAATAGTCTGGTAATGTCAATTTTATGCTAAGATACAAGGCGCAAACAATACATGACAATGGAAGTCATGTATATACCTTTTCCAGAAAGGAGACGACAATCTTGTGAGAGGAGATTCCTGTGAGATGAAGGAACACAAATAATGATACTACACGGATGTGAGGATAGCAGCAGAGTGGAGCGAGCTTGTAAATTAGCAGGTATGAACTATTGCATTACATCTGACGCATTCCTATTCAACAAATAGGGCTATTATTTCAGTAGCGAAGCGAGTTACAGGTTAGGTTAAATACTATGAACCCGGGCAATGTTAAATTAGTTTGTTGTCGCAGTAACCCCTCATGCTGTGGCGACAAATTCTGGTGAAGAACAGTGCTGGGATTCTGGTGGCACTTTGAGGGAAGTGTTGTTAGAATCACTGGCCGTAGTTTAGAATTCGGTATTGCGATTACTTGATAAATTATGGTATAATTTTCAGCCTAAATGTGTCAGATTGTGGTGTAATAGTTTTCATACAAATCTTTAGTAGCTAGATTGCCTAACCAAAATTATTGCGTATTTGAAAGTAAAGTGGTGAGTCAGACGTTTACTAAAGTATTACAATTCGTATTATACTCAAAATGAGATAATCAAAATCGATTATAGTTCGTGCGGACAAATCACGACGATTCGATAGTTGTGACGAATTCTAGAATGTACGGTGATACTTCAAATCGATACTTGATTTTAATAGATCGATTCGAGGTATGAATATCATGCGTCATATTTACATCATCGATTGTTTATTTGGATTATTTCAAACGAGTCAACAAATATGCTATGAACAACGATTTATGCACCGAGTATCGAAACATCGGCGATTTTATTTTATTCACTATATTTTACGTCTTACGATTATTATGCGATGAAGTCAACCACTTCGTCTATGCTATTTGAAAATAAATAAAGTGTTGTGTTTATTACCCATTTACCACCAAATAAATAACATTTATTGTTCGACGACAAATTTGATCGACTGACAATTCGATTGCAGCGTATAATCGAACACGCCGCAGTTGTACGCAGCCCTAATGTCACTTTTACCAGTTGTTGAAAAAATGGTTGTTTAACGCCGCCAAATTGTACCTTTCGAAATATTTTATTCAGATATGGTGATAAATAGTGTTATTTGGTGTATATTCATTGTGATTACGATGAATAAATGTATAAAGTGATGTGTAAAAAGGGTGTTAATATCATTGACTTATTAAATCGTGAACATAAGGTGAGTATTTGTCGTACGAACCAAATATCAAAACAATCATGTTTATCAACATTTATGAGATATTTCTCTGATTTACTTTCTCGTTTTATATATAAAATATGTGCTCTAACTATATTATACTCGATTCTATACCGATCGTATCAAACTAGGTAATAAATTATCTTGTTAAGTATCCAAGTTTATTCTGAAACAAACTCGCTACAATAACAACCATAGGTTATATAAAGTTGAATAGAGATGCGTCAATAAAACAGATTTATTTGAATATATTTCACAACAACGTTATAACTGCATATATTTAGGAAATGTGTATTATTGTCATAGGTTTACAATAGGGAGAGATTTCTACCGGATAATTCCTATGAAGTTATAAACCAACAACAATATTTATGATTCTCATGAACTTCGAGACATCCATAAAACTTATGAATAATATTTAATACAGGTAAGTCAAACCATAATCTCTAGTTTCCAAATTATATGAAAGAGAGAATTTTCATATAATTTTCTGTCCAATTGTTTACTTTCATGTTGCAATATAAATATTACAAATATTATTCCATTCTATAACAATTATAATGCAAGTACAGTCAGCAGCATATGAGACTTATAATTTATGAAATATTTTATTATTTTTGTTTGACATTTCAACAATTTTTTCAACTTACAAATATAATGTAGGGATCTGTTAACAGTTTAAAGAGAACCTTTCTTTCTTTAAATATATGAAAACATTTTATTAATTAATTAAATAACTTACAAATAATTTTATACTTTCTGCTAGATTATTGATAATGTCAATAACTTAATAATGAACATTGCGACTTTAAATATCATGCATCAATGAATTTGTCAACTAGATACTTAAAATGTTTTCAGAATTGAATAAACATGGAGGGAATTTTACTTAGTCGTCTGAATACCTTTGCGTCAAGCATTTTAGTACTGTCAAAGGAGGCAGAAACATTGTGTGTGAATCGTCCTTGGGATAATGAGAAGCGAGAACAGAGTGCGATTAATGCCTCAAAGCTACAATCAATGCTTAATCGCTTCAATGCTGATCTCTATCAATATTTTAATGTCAGTAGTACACCGAACGCGGACGAGATTTCAAACCTTACTACTTCTCAATTGCAAGGTGAAGAAATGTTAGCGGAACTTAACGCAACCATTCAAGCCGATAAGAACTCACAAGTGAAGGAGCCATCTACCTTCTCGGATAATCGCAGTAAACTGCCTGAATTGACTTTGCAGAAGTTCAAAGGAGACATTATGGGTTGGTTTCCATTTTGGGATCAATTTTATTCGAATATAGGTCAAAGAAACCTACGAGATGTGGACAAGCTTCTATACTTGAAGGCTTCTTTGGATGGAGAGGCAAAAAACATGATTGAAGGCTTGGAGACTACCAACGAGAACTACCAAATAGCGGTGGATACTTTAAAGGGAAGATATGGGAAGCGTGAACATGTCATAGATGCCCACTATGCCACTCTTTACAAAATAAAGCCAGCGGTTAGATTTGAGGATTGTCGGAAGACTCTAGATGAAATTGAGAAACATCTGCGTGTCTTACAATCTATGGGAGAAGATACATCTCATAATCACTTACGATTCTTGATTATGGAGAAATTTCCGGAAGATATACTGTATGAAATGAGATTAAAATCGGAATCTGAATCTATTGAAGCAATGAGGAAACAACTAAACATCATCATCACGGCAAAGGAAGATGCAAGAGGGTTTAATCACAAAAACGGATCCGAAGAAGTCCGATATACAACTGATGCTCTACATATTAGATCGATGAAGTCCAATAAACGGTTTAATAAAGCAAAGCCCAAGTTTAATAGAACGGAAAATCGTTTCAACAAAGTTGGATCCTTTTTTCTCCACATTTGCAAGAACTCCAATGCCAATGAAAAGGAGATTCGAAGGTCAGAGAAATGAAACATTCAATGTTAATCATCAGAAACGAATGAAAGTGTCGTGTGTCTTTTGTCAAGGTGACCATTACAATGATAGATGTCAGGTATATCCTACCTTAGAACAGAGGAAAATGAAACTAAGGAATAGATGTTTTCAATGCCTACGAACTAACCATGGCACAGTTCCATGCGAGATCATAAAGTATTGCCCACATTGCAATTCAAGGGGAAAACATGATAGATCACTGTGCCCTAAGATGTTCGGTACAAATACCTTATGACCCGTTAATAGTTTACATGTACATACTTTCAATCTTCTTATGAAAACAAATGGACTAAGAGGTGGATCACTCTTGATAATATTAGTATACAACATTTATGGGATTTAGAATCAATCGGTATTATGGACTCTCCAAGTATGAACAGGGAGGAGGAAGCAATCAAAAACTTCAACGAAACTACGGAGATCAGAGACAACCGTTATTATGTCACTTGGCCTTGGAAAGAATATCCTCCTGATTTACCAACTAATTACAACTTAGCTTATGGTCGACTAATTGGTCTAATGAAGAGACTCGATACAGAAACTCTGTCAGCTTACAACAAAACGTTGAATGATCAAATTCAAAAGGGGATCATTGAGTTGGTACCTGAATCAGAACAGATTGATCATCCTATCCATTACCTACCTCATCACGGAGTCTTAGTACCAGGAAAAGCTCTTCGCATTGTATATGATGCATCCGCGAAAACAAAAGATACTAAAAGTCTAAACGAATGTTTATACTGTGGACCAAAAATGTTGGAAGACCTAACAGGACTGCTAATAAGGTTCCGATGTCATACCATAGGATTAACTGCTGATGTAGAAAAAGATTTTCTTCAAATGGGTTTGAAAGAAAAGGACAGAGATGTCACTAGATTTTTATGGCTTAAAGATACTAATAAACCAGTTACTGTGGACAATCTTTTGCACTATAGATTCACTAGAGTTCCTTTAGGAGTAATTAGTTCGCCGTTTCTATTGAATGCAACCATCAGACATCTATTGCTGAATTCAAATTCAAAACATGCAAAAGATATAGCTAATGACATATATGTCGATAATCTTTTAACTGGTACAGATAGCATCGAAGAAGCAATGAACTTGTATAAGAATGTGAAACAAGTGTTTCAGCAAATTTCAATGAACATACGTGAATGGAGTTCTAACTCAAAGAAATTTATGAAACAAATTCCAGACATTGGTGATGATAAAATAGTAAAAACTTTAGGATTAAACTGGAACTTAAAAGAAGATTCACTTCAACTGAGGGTGAAGAATAAAGAAAATCAATAAACTAAAAGAGGAATATTGAAATCTGTTGCATCAATTTTTGATCCATGTGGATTTGCTGCACCTATAACTTTATCTGCCAAGATTCTTTTCCAATCTCTATGGAAAGAGAAGAAACTAAATTGGGACACAGCGTTACCAGAACAAACGTCAGTTCAATGGAAGAACATTCTAAAGGACTTTGATTTAATCAAAGAGATCTGTTTACCAAGAAACATATTGGACAACAAAGAAGTTCAACTACATTGTTTTACAGATTCTTCCACTAAGGCTTACGCTGCTGTAGTTTACCTAGTGCAAGACAACAATATACAATTTGTCATGGGAAAATCCAGATTGACACCTTTGAAGGATCTGGAGAATTTGAAGATTCCTCGTTTAGAACTACTAGGAGTTCTCATTGGAACCAGATTGATTCAATTCATCACGAAATACATCAAAGCAAACGTCACACAACTAACCTTGTGGTCAGATAGCCAAATTGCGATAAATTGGTGTCAAACTGATAAACTACTGGATACCTTTGTATCACGAAGGGTAGACGAAATAAAAAGAATTAAGTCATTGGTAATCAAATACATACCTTCGATATTTAATCCTGCAGATGTAGCGACAAGACCAATGAAAACCAGTGAAGATCTGAAACGATGGTTATATGGTCCGACATTTCTATCCATGAAGTCAATCAACTGGCCTACAGAACTAACTACGGACGCCATTCTTCTGGCGGGGGAGGTTCTTCCGAATACGTCAGAATTTGAGCTACATTCTGAAAAGGAAGACCAAGTTTCAAAGGAAAATAATACAGAAGATGCATGTATGGAAGAGTCTAATGAACTCTTACCTCAAGATAATCTTACAACACCTTCGACTATTCAAACAGGAACGAATTCGGAGATACAGGAAATAATAAATTTACAGAAACAGTTTTTTCCAGATGAATCAAAAGATAAAATAACTAACCTTACTAGAAATCTAGGATTGTTCAAAGATGTGGACGGTGTTATCCGGTGTGATGGTCGTTTAACACATTCAGATTTATCCTATGATGCTAAACATCCTATTCTCTTACCTAAGCAATGTGAGTTCACCAAGGAAATCATCATGAAGACACATATCGAGAACTATCATGTTGGTGTATCACATACCTTAAGCATAATAAGACATAAGTTCTGGATTCCTCAGGGACGAACTCAAGTACAAAGAATCCTAAGCAAATGCCCACAATGTGTGAAGCATGGTGGCGGTCCATACGCTTTACCAGATACACCTGCTTTACCACCAGAAAGGGTGAAATATACTTCAGCATTCACTTACGTAGGAGTGGATTACTTCGGTCCAGTGTTAGTAAAATCAAACAAGGATCAAGAAAAACGTTGGATTTGTCTATTTACGTGCTTAGTAGTTCGAGCTATTCATCTCGAAGTTGTAAAAGACATGACAGCAGAGGAATGCTCTCTCGCATTTCGTCGGTTTATAGCTTCCAGGGGTATTCCTACACTGATATTATCAGATAATGCACTTCAATTCAGATTGCTATCAGAGATACTAACAGTGAGAGAACTCACAGAAAAGGGGATTAGATGGAAATTTATACCTCAACTAGCGCCTTGGCACGGAGGTGTCTATGAACGACTTGTAGGAGTAGTGAAACATTGTCTCAAACGTTCCCTACAGAAACATCTTCTTAACGACAACGAGTTGCTAACTATCATCAAAGAAGTTGAAGCGATAGTCAATACTAGACCGCTAACCTATGTGTCATCTGAGTTGGATCACATACTGAAACCTGTTGATTTCCTAACACCAGGAAAATGCATTAACCTGCAGAACTTGGAAGATAACATAGCTACAGGAACAACATCTACCAAACAGCGACTCATAGAAGGATGGAAACGGGGAGAAATAATAATGAACGAGTACAAGGATATGTTCATAAATCAATACCTATTAAGCTTAAGAGAACGTAGCAGTCATTCACCCAATCAATCGAGAATAAAATCTCACAATGAACCTTGCATTGGTGATACAGTTCAAATCAAAAGTGATAGTAAAAATCGGGGAAATTGGAAAGTAGGTCGTATATGTGAATTACTGCGCAGTACAGACGGATTGTGTAGAGTCGCAAGAGTGAAAGTGGGAGACACAATATTTACAAGATCTATTGGACATTTATACCCACTCGAATTGGATAAGCCCTTGCATGAAGTTAACTCGTCGCATGGCTCTTTAGATACAAGTTCCGAAGTGGAGCATAATGTATCAGTACCATTACTTGAAGATTTACCTCAGCCATCAAAGGACATGGATGTTGAGACAGCTGATATTACTGACACAATTGACCTTTCGAGAGACGCACACACAATAGATATTTCGATGACAGAAAATACTGAAAAGGACAACGCAAACACAACATCTGAAGATGTCGTAATTGATGAAGTCGAATCTACATCTACACTACCTAGAAATGAGAAACTTAAGAGAGCTGCCGCAGTCCAGGCAATGGATAAAATCAAAGAATGGACTCAACACTTAATGACTACACTTACTATTCTTCATTGACTTGCCGCGGCGGGAGTGTCGCGACGACTCGCGATTATATTCATACTTCTTTGACAACGTCTTGGCTTTCCACGTTACTGACTCTTCTTAGATTGTCTATGGTGAGATATTTGAATTTCTTATTTTTACTATTCAATTATTTTCTTTGACAAGGCAATTTAGTTTGTTTTTGGACCCTTTGAGTGCACATGCATATTAACTAAAGTATTTTGTGATTGCTCCAGTTCGCCTGCTCTATCAGTTAAGTTTGTGGCCTTGTGTTACTTATTGCCAATATAATTACACATTATTTGCAGTTTTATACGCATCGCCCAGTCAGGCGGATGCTTTCCCGGGCATGTGATAGCATTCGTTTTGACCGGGGACGCATTGGGAACGGGTAACTTATGTGGAGAGATATTCTCCTTACTTATCTATTTGTACCTAGTTGTACCTATTTATTTGACCGGAAGATTGACGAATCTGATGGTCCTTATATGCTGGCTTAACATGCTCCTCGTATCCCCTCAACGCTCTGTCGCAGTCGCAGTCGAGTGATTGAAGTTCGTAATGGATGAGATCAGGTCCAATCCTCGTAAATGGTGTATTCCTTGAGGACTGTGGGGAACTGACTTCATACTGTATCATATGTTTTAATATATTAACTGCAAGACGTTACACAGAGATAAATAGTCTGGTAATGTCAATTTTATGCTAAGATACAAGGCGCAAACAATACATGACAATGGAAGTCATGTATATACCTTTTCCAGAAAGGAGACGACAATCTTGTGAGAGGAGATTCCTGTGAGATGAAGGAACACAAATAATGATACTACACGGATGTGAGGATAGCAGCAGAGTGGAGCGAGCTTGTAAATTAGCAGGTATGAACTATTGCATTACATCTGACGCATTCCTATTCAACAAATAGGGCTATTATTTCAGTAGCGAAGCGAGTTACAGGTTAGGTTAAATACTATGAACCCGGGCAATGTTAAATTAGTTTGTTGTCGCAGTAACCCCTCATGCTGTGGCGACAACATGTATGGAGATAAACGCATCTCAATCCATCGTATTGCTGCATCCCTCTCGTTAGTGACTTATTTAGGAAAGTGCTGTGCTAAATAGCTGGTTTAGCGGTGAGCGGCGCGCGGGGCGGCGAGCATGCCACGTATAGAAATAATCCTTTTGCTTGAGCGAATCCACTTAGCTTTGTACCCGATGAACAATACTCATTATCTGTATTATTAGCTGTGGCCACAACTGCCACTTCAAAATGTAAGGCGTTATAAGTGCAAATTACTTTTACACTAAATTAGTCTTTAAGTCAAACGAAATAAGGTTTACTCTTAACCAACATCTGTGTTCTCTTTGTTTAAGAATTAATTTAGTGTAAAAGTAATTTGCACTTATAACGCCTTACATTTCGAAGTGGCAGCTGTGGCCACAGTTAACAATACAGATAATGAGTATTGTTCATCGGGTACAAAGCTAATGGGATTCGCTTAAGAAATGGGCTTCGAACTATACACCGCGCGATCTGCCCGCGCGCACCGCCGCACGCGCCGCTCTGAACTCGTGGCGTGTTCCCTAGTCGCCGATACATGTGTCCCAGCCGCGCTTCGCTCGACGTAAACGACTGGCCCGGCGGTTCGTACCAGGCTTCATACATCAGTATGATTTTGTTTTTGCTACTCGCTGGCCGCTGCCGCTGGTCGCGCAGTCTTGGCTCGGCCGTTAGAGTATGGTAACATTGGACCTTAACATCTTCGCTTTCCAATTTTTTTTTCCAAAATTGAGTTAGGGGCAAATATAACATCAGCTTCTTAAATTAGAATACGGGTTTGGGTGAAATCGAGGTTATATCTAGATCGCTTAATAGTGAGGGAGATAGTTGTAAATCTCGAATCACATGTAATCTCACGGACTGTACAAACAATTTAACATGATCCACTGCAACCGGGACTCGAACTTGCGACCCTATACGCTTCCGGCGTAGTGCTAACGCAGGGTCGCAGGTCTGAATCCCGCTTATATTGCAGTGGATCATGTTAATTTTTTTTCATAATTCACTTGTTATATACGAGTCAACTTTTACTACCTTTTCATTCACACTCTTCAACCTCGTGCGTAAGAAAATCTGAACCATTTTCAACGCGCATTCAAGAAAATATAAGACTTCACTAAAAACATTCAACACTAAATGAACATTGACTGTTTATTTAAGACGTGTTCAAATTATTCTTATAATTACTTAGCCCCTTATAAATCGCCGAATTATGATGTTTAGTGGATATTTACTTGAATGTGATTGTATTCATTAGAAGTAGTTTTAAGGATATTTATAAAGATAGCTTTAACGTCTAAATAATATTGTAACCAGTAAGTAAATTTTCTATGTATTATACAATGATGGCATAATAAACGATTTTTAAATCGAGATCTTGTTTATTTATTTAGTTTTGAACAAAAATCCTTAAGGTCTTTATATAGAAACGAAAAAAAAACTTAATAACGTCTACTAGCGTAAACTAAATGATAATGTAGAAGCGAAAAACATTTTTTTCGCTAGCAGACGTTACTGCTTTAATAAATCTTAGGGCAATAAGTATATAAAAAAAATACAGCCTTAATATGTGGTCAGGATCCTTATCAGCCATACGAGAGGTTAAAGGGCTGAGAGATCGGTCCAGAGATCGAAATTCGAATTTCGTCCAGGTGTTCATCAAATATCATTAAGGCTGCCTGTCCACTAGAGCCAGGTATAAAGTGTCCTAATCGTTCCGCCATCTCCTTTCTCGACTGCCTCCGTTCCGGGAGCCAACTTAGGGAATTCATTAGGTACCTTTTAGTCCACTGTTCCGGATGTATTCGACAACCATGCCCAGGCTCCAGGGCAGGGCAACCATGCCCTGCCCATGCCCAATCCCATTTGAGTTAGGGGACTTTTACACTCACATCAATGATACTAGTTCAAAATGAAATAAGGTGGTTTATAGTGTTATAAATTATAAAATAAAACAACAGTAATAGTTTTAAAATTGTTTTATAAAACATAATAAATACAGGCTTTAACGTAGAGGACAACAAATAAGGTGGGTACGCTTGGAAATTGAAAATTCAGGACGGCAAGTGGCTACAACTGATCATACGTTGATTCCATGCTATCTACCTTTAGTCTTATTTTTTTGCATAATCTGTCAATTAGGCCCATTCACGGCCAAGCGCCATCGACCGTACACTATACGCCAGGCCACCATACAACCATTATTTTGTTAAAACAAGTGACTCAACGTATTGGTCATGACCCCGGCGCGAACGCTAAATAGACCGCCGGTTCTGAAGCCAGGTAGCTATTATACTAATTCTATTAAGTCATAGTAAGATTTATTTATTTATTTATTTAATATTTATTGCACAAAAGAAAACTTATCGTACAAAAGGCGGACTTAATGCCATGAGGCATTCTCTACCAGTCAACCTTCGGGCAAAGCATTCCTTTTTTTTTTAATTTGGATTTTGTCATGACTCACATGCGAGTCACTGGCCCTGCGCGACTGTTTGAGCATGACCCATAGGCTGAGGCACTGGCCCTGAATGGGTTAAAAACTACCAATTTCACTTTAGGTCCCTATTCCACAACAGTGACAAATGACTGGCAATAACATGTCACTTAAATTATGTGTAGTTCGTCAGCTAGCCCGATAGCGGCTCGTCAGGAGTCTTCGAACCGCGATCGAATGTCGATGGTACTAATTTCGGTCAATTGATCATCGAATTATCATTGTCATCTGACAAATGTCACGATTGTGAAGTATCGGATGACACCACCATTGTGAATGTTCTACGTGGCGCCACCTATGATCCACCTAAAGATAAACGCTGACTCGAGCTAGCATTATGCTGAGGTCAATACCATAATTATCATTATTATAGTTCATAGTTTAATTATTTTTGTCATTATATATGTAAATTAACTTTTGTCCCCGAATAAATACATCTTTCTTTTTTTTAAGTACGTTATCAACGTATACAATTTTAGATACTGACAATAAACACTCAAATTGTGGTGCCATCTATAATGAGATTGTTTTCCAATAAAATTACAGTTTAGGGCAGTTTGTTAAGAATTAAGCTTTTTAACTATGGCCATAGAAACTATTTCGAAACTAATTTAGTCTCGTGGAAATACAGGAATCAACGTATAGTGAACATCAGTTTTACATTGCGACATCTTAAAAATAATTACATACATACAAACATTTAACTTTGTCTTTTATATTATTACAGGTATTGGTTCCGTAGTTAACTTATAATCCTTATTTCACAGTGAATAAGGACAAAGTTGTACTTCCCGATATTATCTGAAAATATTATTAGTAAATAATGGTACTTGTGACATAATACGAAGTCTTAAAGTTAAAATGCTTGGTGAATTGCACGGCTCCTTGCATGATCGTTAAAAATGACTAGTATAGCGATTAGGGCTCTTATAAGGCTAATTATTATTACAATACAATAATAATATATTTATCGAACACCAAAATTACAACACAAGATCCTAGACAAACATAATAGCAACATAGCACAAACGGCTAGTCTTATCCAAAACGTGTTCGTCCCCAAAACAGACAGAATATAAGAGGCCTTATTCCTATTAAAAATTTTTTTTTTCATATTATGACAAATATATTGATCATTTCAACCAACTTTTTGAAGTGAATAATACTTTTCCCCGAGTTCTAGGTAGTAACATAGCGATTTCATGCATTTAATCGCGTGCAGTCGAAAATAAGTTGCAAAAAACGAATTTTCCGCGTGAATTTGGTCAATTTTGAGTAGTTTTTGAAACACAAATTATCAATTCAAACTGTAGGTTTCAAATATATACCAATAAATCCCAATAGGCCTGTTCTAGGTAGTAACATCAATAATATGTTAAGAAACATGTTTGATCATAAAGAAATATGGCTAAAACAATCAGAATTTTAAAAGGAAGGAATAAGGCCTCTTAATTGGTCACAAAGTCACAAATAAAAATATTATCAAAAATCATTATTCGATAAAAAATCTGCGACATCGTGATGACATTATGCTACGTTTACACGCTTGCCAAGCCTCTGCAAGCCTACAGGACGCAGTTATATGTTAGAGTGAGCACGATGTAGTTCCGTCTCACTTTAACATATGACTGCGTCCTGCACGCTTGCCGAGGCTTGGCAAGCGTGTAAACGTAGCATTACAGGTATAGTCTAAGAGCCGCTACCGGTAAGGGAGCACCCTTACCGGTAGCATTCTTTTTGTTTATGTCATAGGGGGCAAACGAGCAAACGGATGGCCTGATGGAAAGCGATTACCGTCGCCCATAGACACCTGCAACACCAGAGGAGTCACAAGTGCGATGCCGGCATTTACTTCGGTTTCCAAATAGATACGGTACCGAATAAGTTGCCAAGCCTTATAAGAGCGTTTAAACAATAGAAGCGTAGTTACGAGATTCGTGTAAAACTAAACCTTACACCAAACTTATCGTATATATGGTAAATAAAGCGTTCGCAAGGCATTCTGTTCGTTAAAACATTATAGCTATGTAGTTTTATAAAATACAAACTGCTTATGTAACTGCACAATGATTTTTAGCGAATTTTCTTAAAGATCAGAATAATTCGTAACAACAGATCTGGGCAAATTCGTTAGGGTTCCCGAATGTGTGAAAATAGGAACGGAATATACTTCAAGGATCCGTAGAAGGCTTGTAGGAAAAAACTTCCTCCCGATAATCTTATAAAAAATCCGTGGGATCTCTATTAATTATTATAAAAGGTTTAAACTCGCGTAAAAATTATTAGGAACGGCCTGACATGTTTCGAACTCGTATAGAGTTCTTCATCAGGGACATCTAACCGTACAACCCCGCAGTCAGCGAAACAAACATGATTGAGTGTTTATGTATGTAACTAAACACTACTTACTATACAAAAACAGGTAAAACTACATTCATAACAAACATTACGTGTATCACACAAACTTACCCCTATTAGGGATCTTCAGTTAACCTCGAAGTTTATACCGTTTATAAAAATTACTAATTACACCGAAACGAAATGTTTTACTCCTTAGCCATTTATGTAACTTTGTATTATTCCGTTCCACATTCACTTTCAAATAATAAGGACACGGGTACTAAATAAATAACCTTATACAATAATTATGCAAACGTTACAACATCTATTCCGGAATGTATCCAGAATAGTCTTAAAAACCTTATCAAATTTAATACTTTGTTCAAGCAAGATGTACAGTCAAATGTGTATAATAATCTCCTATTATTTTGTGTTGTTTTTTTCACTTCTCTCATTTTATGAATAATAATAACACATAACTTTATGCGATCTACATTGCAGATGTGGATCGGATCCACCGCCACGCCGCGATGTTCTGCATTATATTCCGCTAAGGCGTGCTCGGTACCACTTTTTTGTTATGTTATTCCAAGATGAAATCAAAGCATAGAAAATGACAGCTAACACATTTTCACGACCAACAACCTGCCTGGTGGGCGCTAGTATCTTTTACTCAGCTACCAGCCAAGGTCGCCGGGCGGATTGTACTACAAAAGAGCCCACCTCACGGGCTCTGTCGGCGTCTGGGGTGGAGTTGCGCCCACCTAGCGGGATCTGCCGTTTTCATGGGTATAACAAATCTCTCAATGTTAAAATCGTTCCATCAAGTGTAACGGCATGTTGTGATAATAAAAATAACCCTAAGCGAGCATTATTAGTTAACCATTAAAAAAAATAGTTTTTTTTACATTAGCATAAAATTTCCCTCAATTGTCTTACTCAATAGGGTATTTGTACGGAATTACAACTCGAAAAATCACAAATAAAAAATAATAATGTCTTTGTTATAGTCTTTTAGATCGCAAGAATCGTTAGTCTTTTCCAATTTTCATTTTGAGAACAAATTAAAAATACATCTAAATTTAATGAGTGCCTTATTTTACAGTGTCGTACTTATTAATTTAACGTGTTTTTAAAATTAAGCATAAAATATTAATGTGTTTTTTTAGTATTTTATTACGATAATGACTGTGTATTTATGTATCGGTATGAAATGCATCGCAGTATGAACGAAAACGAAATGTTTAGATACTATTTTAGGATAAAAAATGTGGCAGAACCATATATCGTGTAAACTGGCGCGAAAATATGTGACGCTCGCTATTCCTATGATGTTATTATATAGTTTGTAATTGAAAAAAACGGCAGTGTCCAGTTGGTACTCAGCCATTGAATTAAACTAGCGCATAGATACGGCACTCACGAGCGGAACGGACAAAGAGTCATGCTTTTACGTGCGTGCAGCCGGCGTTCATCTATTTATAAGACGTTATCACGTCAAAAAAATAAGGACTCGTATATATACGCTAGTTTCATTCTTCATGTAATAACACTCAAGCCTAAATCTACATAATAATTTACACAATTTGGTGTTCGGTCGCTCAGCGAGAGCTTGTGACCCGAGCTAACGTTAACACTAACAAATTATATTGTAAACCCTTGAACAACGTTAAATATCTCAATTATTCAAATTGTGAACACGTCATAATGTCAAACATTATCTTATGTCAAATTATAATAGATCTAACGCATCTATTATTTTTTAATTCATCTAGAGATGCGTACAGTCCCCTTTAAAATAACCCCGTTCTTTATGAAAGGTCATAAAGGAAAATATAAACAATTACAAATCTGTATGCAAAGATATTTTCACTGCGATTTAAATGGTCTCAACTGTACTTTCGTCGAAACGTGGTTAACGGACGAATCAATTTTTTTCCCGACACAAAAATGTCCACAACTTTTAAATTTCGTTGTATAATGTTACTTTTTTACAAGTAATTGGGAAGAATGGAGGAAGAAAACATGCTGTGCCGACCCCAAATAAATGGGATAAGGGCAAGCGAATGATGAATGTTACTTTTATATTATTATTATGTACTGGCTTCATTATGTTTAAATTTATGGTGTACGTTAAAACGTTGAAAGTCCCAACGGTTAAACATAATAAACAGAAAATACGCATGTTATAAGCCCGATTTCTTGGTTCCGGAGACATGTTGAGTAACGCCGAAGATCGCCAAGAGTGACGGTCAAAAAGATTTGCCCTAATATTGACGACGCGACGGTCAAAAGGTTGATTCGTCCTAATATGATATGAACGTGTTCGTCACTTTCATTATTCAGCTAGACGACGGTCTTATTTTCGAAGCTCAGTTAGCTACCATAAAGAAATCTCGAATCCAGTTTACCAACTCTAAAAATTGCCGTATGTTTCTCTCAAGTCCATCTAGTGTCAGACTTTTTTGAATGCCACATAATTAAATTTATTAAGAGTTGAGAATATATCTTAGGGTAGTGAAAAGGGGTATATGACACATATCGTCTGGTGACAGCCAAAAGTCACGTCATGCTCCCTGGTAACCCCACTGTCTGTTTTGTGATTTATTAAGTCGTAATGCTGATGTACGTGTGATGTACACAATATGTACTGAATTAGTACATACTTTAAAAAAATTGTACCTCAATAGATCGAGAGTACAACAAACTGAATTCGGGGAGGAAATAAGAGGCCCAAAAAAATTGTACTACGGTTTTACCGTTGAATGAGTTAGCTATGGCTAGTTAAATTTCCTTGTAGGGTTGTTAGGTGGTAGAAGTAATGTAAACAAACAGTTAAACTCCTAGACATAAGAAGTAGCACGGAGGGAAGAAACAATATAAATATTATCGCCTGGAGGCGCTCGCGTCCTGGCCACAATTAGGTATTATTTCCTGAGAAAGTCAGTATTTACGTGAATTTTCTTAAATAAAATTTTGGGGTTGCTGGGGAGATGCTCTACAGCAACTCCGAATTCAGTTTGTTGTACTCTCGATCTATTGCGGTACAATTTTTTTAAGTATGTACTAATTCAGTACATATTGTGTACATCAGCATCACGTTTTAATAAATCACAAAACAGACCGTGGGGTTTCCTGGGAGAATGCGACTCATGTCGCGCGATATAATTTCACCCGTCACACTCTCACAGCACTACATAGAAAGAGATAGGTAATATTTCTCATGCGAGAAAGAGTAGCGTGTGACAGTTGTGACAGAGGCTTTATATGTCGCTAGTATAGTCTGTCCGATCTCTATGATCAAATGAAGTAATTTTGACACAAGATACAAACAACCGTATACACATAAATTTAAGGTTGCTTTTCACTTGTGCCACTGACATAATTTGATCTTAGAATTCCGGATAGACTATACTCCTAATAATCTTTCAGAGGTTCGAAAGTTGTCTAACAAACTAGTTTTTTTAGCTAAGTAAAATCAGGGTTTACAATAGACTACTGTTCAAAACAGACAAAACTTATAAACTAATGTCATCACACTTAAAGCTAAACGTCAATAAATTAATACAATTAGACAGCTACACCCCGAAATTAAATAGAATAGCACTTGTGTCAGCACGAATTTGGACTTAAAGGGAGTCGCCATACATACACGATAAAATTCTAGACTTGTATCGAAAATCGTTTTTATATGCGTCATGATTTCAGGAAGAATCTTAATAGCGCGATGCAGGATGACGTATGTTTTGTATGGGCGCGACGCCTTCCGTGCCACCATCTGTTGGTCAGAAAATCTTTGTCCTATTATCGCGCTAAACGGCTGGACGTATTCCAATAAAATTTGCCGAACATCCAAAGATGGTCATAGGCATACATCGTTATAGCGGGGACAAAATCAATTGACATAAAGAATAAACGCAACAGAATGTCTGTTCAGTAAAACCGAATTAAATGCCTACTCGTTCGCAACCTCTGAGAAGGTCTTGATATCTTATACGAAGTTTGTTCTCAAAATTTATAGTTGGTAATTATTAATAATTAAATATTTGTTCCATTTAAAATTATTAATTTTATGTATAAGAATATGTTGAATTAAATTATAAACAGTTGGTTGAAGTGTGCATTTTTAACAATATAGATCCCGAGTTGAGCTATTCAACCGTATTGTGATTTGTTATCACAATATGGTCAAACGAAGCGTGAAGAAGCATCTCTCGGGCCAGCATGGCAGTGTCAACTGACTTGGCACCGTTGGTTTCTCGTCAGTTGCCATTGCGACTTGGGCTCCCCTTTTTGCTTACCATCAGGCGAAGTGGAGCCACTATGTTGTGCCGTTATAAAAAAAAAAAAAAAACATAACATAATATTTGTTATTATTAAATAACAGGTCAGCGTAACTAATACAAGTACAGTAAACGGCGATAAAGAATGCACATCGGCAATCATCGCATTTCCGAATACAAACGAATGCTAATTTCCATGTACATCAATTATTAGATTAATCGTTCATCAGAATTTGAATTTAGAACTAAGTACTTTATTGTTGTTTTGTTTTGATTTCACGTGGAATATATAGAGCTGTAAAACTCGATGTAATTATATATAGTTATTGCTATAATGTTCTTGTTGGGGAAAAATTCCTAAAAGGGGTTGACTGAGCATTAGCAACTGATGTTATACTACTAGGATACTTAAATGTGGGTTTAAAGATCGACAAAAAGTGTAATTACTTACATTAACATTCTCATGTTTTTTTAAATTGGTCGGCTTCTGTTACTAAATATTTATAAACATTTCAAATAAATATTTATAAAACAATTTCGCGTGACTGGCAAAGTAACGGCTTACCTTTTTTCCCTATAGATGCCATAGTACAAATTTAATTTTGTGTAAGTTTTTTTCAACTCTATATATATATTGACTTGGATATGCGACTGCACTCTCTCGCATTTGAACCACGACTGACAAAACAAACGTCATGGTGTGTGCGACACAGATATCGCTATACGAAGTCGAAATTAGCCGATTGCCTCTTTACAAAGATCGATGTGCAAACTTTATCGCCGTTTACTGTAGCTAATACAGTAGCTTAGACCGTTCATATGTGGTGTCTTTTTGCAGGAAATATTCACTTCGGGTAACTAAATGATCGTTCGTCGTCGATCGACGAAACATCTTGCGTTTGGACAGTGTCTCTTCTGTTATTTCATAGTCTTTGGGAGCTGTCAAATCGTTATTGCGCTCGCGATAACGACGTATAGTCATAGGATACTTTTTATCCGGCTACGGGCTCTTTAAAGAAAAGACATTTATTTCAGATGCGAGATCCATACATAATTTTACATGTCTGATTCTTGCAGTGATTTGAAAATGACAACTAAACAGATTTCGACTTTTTACATCATACGCTCCCGCGAGGTTCAGCTCATATTATATTTAAACTAAACACGTATCAAACGAGTTAATTGACTTCGTATCGGTCGAATATGTTCGCGATAATCGGTTCGCGATTCATCATCAGGAGCGGCGATCGTGCTATGAAAACTCCGAAGCCTAGAATGAGTGGTTTTCTATGATAGATATAGAGAGATATAGGAAGCTATGGCGTCTCCCTTCGGTGCCACATTTCTTTAAAATGCTGACAGTTTCAAATTTAACGCTAATTGTGCTCAGGCAAATTGTGACATTTTTCAAAATGGTCTTTCGCTCCTAGTAAACAATTGTCATGATAGATAAAATACAATTTATTAATTAGTATTAGTAAATTCAGATTGCTAACTCTTAAATTTTATTTTTTTGGCAAAATAAATATCAAAGACACTTCTCACATAAGAAACAATAAATTACTACAACATAGCATTGACTATCACGTCACCAAGCTACCTATCGTGACTGCGAATTTTACTAGAAGATTTCCAAACATCTATGTAGTAACCCCCGGACTCGCGCACCGAGGGTTCCAAACAAACACTTCCCATCATAACTGGTAGGGTTAGTTTTCACCTGGCATGTATGGCGCCACATACAGATGACGTGTAAAGTTAACGCAAAAGATCACGTTTGTTGTATGGGAGAGCCCCACTTAAATATTTATTTTATTCCGTTTTTAGCATTTGTTGTTATAGCGGCAACAGAAATACATCATCTGTGAAAATTTCAACTGTCTAGCTATCACGGTTCATTAGGAACAGTCTGGTGACAGACAGAGAGACAGACGGCCAGCAGAGTTTAGTAATAGCGCCCCGTTTTTTACCCTTTGGGCACGGAACCCTAAAAACAACAATTCGTTGACAATCGAATCAATTTCGAAGAAAGAATCAATTCGAAGCTGATTCTCTTCGCTGACGCTCAGCCGTCTATGAACTTACTAGTGATAACACTGACTGATTTAACTGCAGGTTTTTTTCGGAAACTCTCATGTGGCCTTCTGCTCCGCAGACTGACTGGCAGGACTGAGTGTTTCATATTTTCATAAAAGAAAATCTATGATAATGATGATGAATATGTCTGTATATATTAAGTAGTGTATGCAACACACTACTTTATGTACACACATATGTACATAATTAGGTCTTAAAACAATCGCCTTAGGCTCGCTTCATAAAACCACACTCGTATTTTAAGACCTCTCATTATGTAACAGTTGCATAAGCTATTATTGGTTCCAGAAATTCAAGTAAAAGTCGCAGTCATACACACTAAGCTTCGCTTTACGCCTTACTCTACCTTAGCTAGCGGTCGCCTTCATCAGTCCACGAGCAGCTCTCTGTCGTTTTCCTCCGTGTCTCTGGTCTCGGAGTTGTCTACGAGCGACTCTGTGCGCTCGATGTCTATGGTATCTTCGCTGGTCGGTTCGGCCACGTCACTGTAATAGGCGTGTAGAGTCAGACCACGCCAACTCTTCCAAGCAAATGAACTGTCAATCCATAGAAACTGACTGACTTTGTATGGTTTGACAGCTCATTTGCTTAGAAGAGTTCTTTAGCATGGTCTGACTATAGACAGTTTTTTTTTTGAGGATGTTAATCGATTTTATTTTTTATTGGGATCAAATGTCTATATGGGACTAACTACACTTAGACTGCTCTAAAGTCAGAAATGACCGTAAAATTTCATTCCTACAGAGCTCTAAAAACGCTCCATACAAATTCCACCTACGTAACGTTATTCCGTAGAAGAAAGTAGTTGATGTAAGTTAAGTACTTTATTTTTTATGTCTAAGTTCTTATTTGACGGATTTTAAAGAGTAAAAAATATCAAGACTGCCATGCTGAGAAGTTTCGAAGGAAAATATTTAGAGACTTACGTTTGATCTTGTGGCGTGACGGGCGCTTGCGCGGGAGCGGGCGCTGGAGCGGGAGCGGGGGCGGGCGCGGGCGCGGAGGCGGCGGCGAGCGGCAGCGACTGTGGTCGCTTCAGCCACGTACACCGCTCCTCCTGAGAAGAGATCATCATTATCGGAATGGATTCAGCATGGACAACCATGACGAAATGGATGGAGTATTTCTTGATCTTTCTTCTAATGCTAATTACCTTTTGTTAACTACATGGGAAATAAGTTTCAAATCGCGTCAAAATTGGAGACACCGTTCAATACTTTTTGAATTTTGCATCCTTAATCATAAATAGAGTTGTGTTAGATGCCACTAGTAATCAGTGCCGTCAAAGTATGGTATCCTTAATCAAACCGCAAAATTGGCTGTTCTTTAAAAACAATAGAATTAAGACAAATATATAATTACACAAACGCTGAGAAGTGCGGACGGCAATAGAAAACCGTCCGCACGGAGATGCGGAGTGAGTGTTGTGTTCAGAGAACAGAATCCATGCATCAGCGACCTAGATGCAATTTACGCAAATATAAATTGAGATCAAGCTTAACTAGCAGTTTACACGTACAGTATACATGCGTGTTCAGGGCTACTCTCTGAGCGTATGGTCCCATCCAACCCCTTAGACTAAGCTCCTCTTACTGTGGCGAAGACACCCTCAAGCCCTTAATCGGTCAACTGAGCCTGGTTAACTGGCAGTAAGAAAACCACCACTCCCCGACACCCCGTTCCTCCCCGTAGGAATCCATCTGTTACCTTAGGTCTGCTGGTAACAGATTTCCCGCTACAAGTCGTAGGTTAAGGTGTTAGGTTAGGGACTTAGGGCAGTAGGCTCCCTAGTCATAGTCAACCCTTAGCTGTACGCAGTCTGTGCAGACACACGCTGGATAGTTAACTTACTTACCAATTACATTACATTACCAAACTTACCTTACCTAACCCGATACAAATATATCATTTGTATAGTCACCCCAAGCCAGTGTGTGCCTGTACATATGGTCCTTCGAGCCGGATGTTGTACTACATTAAGCATGCCACGAAACGTCGCGCGCGGTGCCGCTCAAGCGGTTTTCGTCAAGCAAATTGCGGTGCGGCGGGAACACATGTCTCGGGACTAGGGCACGCCACGAGTTGACAGCGGCGCGGGCGGGGCGGGGCGGTGCGGTGTGCGTGGCGCGCTTGCCGCTGCCACAAGTCGTGGCGTGTCGGGTACCTGCGGCGTGTCGACGGCGACGATGTCGGTCTGCGTGGCGACGGGCGACGCTTTGGGCGTCGACACGCAGCGCAGCACCTGCTGCATGCAACCCTGCAGCTCCACCACCTGGACAAATAATTAATGATATTAACATATCAATCGATCCTGTTCTGTATTTATGTAAACACTTTATACTACACGATAATAACTAAAGTTACATTTATGACAAAAATACACGTACAAGTACAAAGGTCTATTTTCAATAACTGTACAGAACTAACTACACTTTTCTGAAAGTCATAAATTCCGGTTAAAGTACGATGTTCATACGGAGCGCTGAATATGCTCCATATAAAAAGCCGCGAACTAATAACGTCCCTTAGAACCGAATTGAATACCGGTATCCGATCCTTGCCTATTTCACAAAGTAAGCCTGTTGCTTTACTACGCTGAATTGACTAGCCCTTGTGCTGTAATCGCTAGACTGAAGCCAGACAAACGTAATTTGAGTCGCGTAATTTCGGTCGCGCCTCATGTCACGTGATGACGTCACACTATAACCCGCGCGGCGAACGATCAGTCCTATGACACCTGTCATAGTGTCATATAAGTATGCGCGACCGAAATTATCGACTCAAATGACGCTCTTCTGATTCATGTGTTGTGGCGGTAGGCTAGCCGCAGCATAACCTCGGCACCACGTGTGGAGTGCTGTCGCGCGCAGGCGCACGAAGCAGCGGACGAGTACCTAGCTGAGATACAACTAGTCTTTTTTTTATGTCATAGGGGGCAAACGAGCAAACGTATCGCCTGCTGGAAAGCGATTACCGTCGCCCATAAACACCTGCAACACCAGAGGAGTCACAAGTGCTTGCCTACCCGGAGGACGAAGATAGAATGCCTCTATGCTAGTAATTTCACCGGCTATCTTACCCCCACACCGGAACACAACAATGCGAACATTGCTGTTTGGCGGTGGGTCTCTTGTCATGTCAGTTTGTTAACGTCGACTATCTGGGCTCTATCCAACCTGTTGCTGCAAGCTGCCGCAGGTGTCCGCCAGCAGCCGCAGCGCGTCGCCGTCGGGCTTGTTGCCCTCCGCCGCTTGCAGCGTGGACACTTTCTTATTTATAGTATGTTGTATATTACGACGCAAGTCTACACCCACTTCACACAGTAAGCCCACCTGTTGCTGCAAGCTGCCGCAGGTGTCCGCCAGCAGCCGCAGCGCGTCGCCGTCGGGCTTGTTGCCCTCCGCCGCTTGCAGCGTGGACACTTTCTTATTTATAGTATGTTGTATATTACGACGCAAGTCTACACCCACTTCACACAGTAAGCCCACCTGTTGCTGCAAGCTGCCGCAGGTGTCCGCCAGCAGCCGCAGCGCGTCGCCGTCGGGCTTGTTGCCCTCCGCCGCTTGCAGCGTGGACACTTTCTTATTTATAGTATGTTGTATATTACGACGCAAGTCTACACCCACTTCACACAGTAAGCCCACCTGTTGCTGCAAGCTGCCGCAGGTGTCCGCCAGCAGCCGCAGCGCGTCGCCGTCGGGCTTGTTGCCCTCCGCCGCTTGCAGCGTGGACACTTTCTTATTTATAGTATGTTGTATATTACGACGCAAGTCTACACCCACTTCACACAGTAAGCCCACCTGTTGCTGCAAGCTGCCGCAGGTGTCCGCCAGCAGCCGCAGCGCGTCGCCGTCGGGCTTGTTGCCCTCCGCCGCTTGCAGCGTGGACACTTTCTTATTTATAGTATGTTGTATATTACGACGCAAGTCTACACCCACTTCACACAGTAAGCCCACCTGTTGCTGCAAGCTGCCGCAGGTGTCCGCCAGCAGCCGCAGCGCGTCGCCGTCGGGCTTGTTGCCCTCCGCCGCTTGCAGCGTGGACACTTTCTTATTTATAGTATGTTGTATATTACGACGCAAGTCTACACCCACTTCACACAGTAAGCCCACCTGTTGCTGCAAGCTGCCGCAGGTGTCCGCCAGCAGCCGCAGCGCGTCGCCGTCGGGCTTGTTGCCCTCCGCCGCTTGCAGCGTGGACACTTTCTTATTTATAGTATGTTGTATATTACGACGCAAGTCTACACCCACTTCACACAGTAAGCCCACCTGTTGCTGCAAGCTGCCGCAGGTGTCCGCCAGCAGCCGCAGCGCGTCGCCGTCGGGCTTGTTGCCCTCCGCCGCTTGCAGCGTGGACACTTTCTTATTTATAGTATGTTGTATATTACGACGCAAGTCTACACCCACTTCACACAGTAAGCCCACCTGTTGCTGCAAGCTGCCGCAGGTGTCCGCCAGCAGCCGCAGCGCGTCGCCGTCGGGCTTGTTGCCCTCCGCCGCTTGCAGCGTGGACACTTTCTTATTTATAGTATGTTGTATATTACGACGCAAGTCTACACCCACTTCACACAGTAAGCCCACCTGTTGCTGCAAGCTGCCGCAGGTGTCCGCCAGCAGCCGCAGCGCGTCGCCGTCGGGCTTGTTGCCCTCCGCCGCTTGCAGCGTGGACACCTTCTTCCAGAGGGCGTTGATGGCTTGCATCTGGAGCTGCTGGATTTTCCGTTCGCTGTCTAGGGCCGCTTTCGTGGCCTCCATGTCGCAGGTTAACCTTCTGGATTTAGGGTAGGTTAGTGTTACTTTTAAATAATGACAAATAAAGACACCACTGTTATGTAAAGCGCAAGCAAAACGAAAAGTACGGGGACGCGGCGCTCTTTTAATTAATTTTTGTATTATTCTTACAAAATATATGGAAGTGTCGCGATGCAAAACAAACACAAGAGACGGGGCGAGGACGTCTCCCCCAGCGACGCTTTTATAAATTTTTCATCACACTTGCTCGTAAACAAGGGTTTACATGTTAGAAAAACGGGTGGTAAATCGTAAATTACGCCCTAGGGCGGCAAGTATTTTATATCACACTTTAAGGGTTTACATTCTAGAAAACCGGGCGGTAAATCGTATATTACGCCCTAGGGCGGTAAGTAATTTTGGTATTGACTACTACTACTTTTGTTTTATTTCCTCCAAAGTGTGATGAAAAACGTCGTACGTTACTCTGGTGGTAAAGGAATTCCAAACTCGTGTCATTTAAGCCCTCGCCTTCGGCTTCGGGCTTCTAATAGACACTCGTTTACCACCCTTGTTACTTAATGTACTATTGTATTGTATATCCTAAATCTCATCTGTGTAGCTTGCGGCTAAGAATGAATATGTCAAGAAATTGTGAATCATCAGAATCTAGGTATTTGTATGTTTTAAAGATCAACTTTTAAGACATAAGAAAAAATTATAAAAAAATAAATATATTTTTATTCATAAAGCTCTCCTAAATATCAGAATCATTGAAGACCAACTTACTTTTATTATAATCGACGTTAAGTGAAGTTTAAAGTTGTACCTTTCCGCTGGTGTTATAAATAGGTATGGGTAAAGAAAGTACGCGTTTCAGATTCCTTAAAAACAACTGGAATCAGAAATCAGCGTTCTTTTTAACATATTTATTAAACTCTCATTTTCTTTTATTAAACTCTTTCGTTTAGTGAAATAAACGAAAGCGACAATGACTACAACAGAGTCATGGTGTCTCGGTCATCAAAAACCATGTAATTATGTTTTTTTAAGTGTATCAAAATGTCCAACATAATATAAATAACAAAATGAACTCACTGTATGTGCTGGCGCGCCCTCGCCGCCTGTATCGCATGCAGGATCCTCAACGTGTCCTTATTAAGGTTCCTACTCCTATACCCTCTCCACATCTTCTGGATGGTCACCGCGGCCATCGCTTCAGCGCTCATCTTTTTCTGCCTCCTCTGATTCGAAGCCAGCTTTATGATCTCCAACTTATCCTGATCAATCTCATCTTTAGTCCCGTTGACTCCTTTAGATTCCAATTTCAAGCTACCTTTCCGTTGCTCCATTTTGGACTTCATCTTGGGAGACGATGTGGCACTTTTAGGTAGTTTTGGGGAGCTCTTCATATTGTTGTTTATAGTTTTGGGTTGGGTGATCTGCCGGTGGGGTTTGTCTTCGTGGAGACTGCTGGTGCTGGACTGCGAGGAGGTGTTGGAGACGCTGGTGACGGAGTGGTTGGTGGGCTTGGGGATGGTTCTCTGTATGTCGTAGATGGGGTCTTGGTAGTCCGGGCTCATGAGTGATTCTGGTACGGGGACCATTTTTGAAGCTGCCTCGAGCGATTGGTTCACTGGTTTCACGGATGGCTCTGAAAACAGACGTATATAAGGTTGTTATTTAGTTTTAGGTTAAAAAAACTTGAAAGTGATAGATTAGACAAGAAAGATGTATTAATTTAAAGTTAGAAATTAAGTATGACGAAATTATGTAATAATCTGCATAGAAATTATTTAGATACTGAATTAGTATGTAAGTGCTTTGGTGTTTTATACTGTTATACTAAAGGGGCTTCTAAACGGGCCATGTTTTGCTGCAATTTGTGGCCGGCCAATGTTTGCATCTTGCTCTAATGTAGGGTGTCAGAGAAGGACGGCAATAGTTGCCGGCCACAAATTGCAGTAAAATATGGCCCGTTTAGAAGCCCCATTACATATATTGGAATAAATAAATAAAATAAATTAATTAAAACACCATCAGTGAAGGAATTCAGATAAGCACACGCATTGCATACGAGACTAACAATATTATGTTATGTGAATGCGGCCCATACCAAACAGCTTTGTTGAGCCTTTAAAGTCGCAAAATAAAAAAGAAACACACCAAAACCCGTTAAAAATAGTTAAATAATCTGTCTAAATAAAAAATACAAAAAAGATGGTCAATTAATATGTATATCTGGGTATACATCGTGAAATTAAGGATTAACAAACGATGGGACTCGATAGGTATTGTGCATTGCGGCCACAAACAGCTACTTTGAAATGAGAGGAGTTTGTGGCTGTAGTTCATAATGTACACGTTACTAAGTCAAGTGATCTGGTTCCACTGTTGTGAAGCGTTTTGACAAAGGTTAGTTGATGATTTATCAACTAAAACACGCGTCCTTTCATCAAAGGCCTCATGATCAGAAATCATTCTAAAAGTCTGCATTCAGCACACTTAGTACAACTGTGACACGCGAATCTTTCCCGCCCGAGAAATATTACCTATCTCTTTTTTCGATGTATAGTCGCCATCAGATATATCGCAGCATATAAGGCGTTCATAAACATATGTGAACATGTACTGTAACGTCCAGTCAATAAGAGTCGTGTTCACATATTTATGAACGCTTTATATGCTACGATATATCTGATGGCGACTGTACTGTGAGAGGGTGATGCCATGGCGCGCGACAAGAGTCGCGAAACGTAGTTGTGCTGGACGGGCCCCAGGTAACAAACAGGCTGATAAGAGCTCATATAGGTTATGGGTTGTAACAGGCTAGATTTCCGCAACTCGACGTCTTACAATGCGCCTATTTTGCGTGATGTATAAGATGATAAACAGCCATTATAACTCTAATTTAAGCTGTATAAAGACTGTATAAGTGCTTATGCAGCCTGTGCGCTACTTGGAGCAGGTCCGAGTCCTGGAAGTTTGTACATACATATCTTTCTACTAAAGCCTGGCCAGAAATATATGAGGATGCGCCATATTGCGGAATATCACCGGAACTTTCTTATACTGGCAATGATTTTATGATGTTTTGTCAACAATGTCAATGTCATTCGTGGTGGTTTCTTTATGAGACAAATATTTAAAAATATCCAAAGAAAATGCCGGAAACCATTCGCAGTCGTAAAGTGTACACGTGTTTACTACACCAAAACAGTCAGGAAAAGAGTGCATTCCATTAAATGATATTATGAGGTTACCATAGGAACTGACAGGTATTTAAACTAATGTCATTATAGTGCGGTTGAGATTTGTTGCAAAATTGTTGCCATATAAATCTTATAAATAGCGCCCTCTTGACAATCCTCATATATTTCAGGTCAGGCTTTACCTTACTCTACGTTTACCTTTCTTCTCTTCTCTGGTCTTCTCATACAGGCCGGGTGAGTCGAAGCTCTGGCTCATAGCTGCTGGCATGTCGCAGTAGGAGTTGGACATTGGGTGTGATGGAGAACTGGTCTTGGACAGCGCCGAGTGGTAGCTCGAGGTCAGGCGGTCGGGGGAGCGGCCCATGTGGCGGGGGGTCATGCGAGCTGAATAATAATAAATAAAAAAATTGTAAGTCGGTTTACATAATTTTAGATCATGTTTCAGTTTGGCGAATCAGCGAGGAAATGCCGCCAGCATCTTCGGCACTATGCCGCTGGGGCCATTTTAGATTTAGATTAACTTTATTGTGTTCCAGTTTATTATCTTGTTTATTTTTAGGTTTAGTTTTAACATAAGTATGTATAAGTAAGTATCTATCTATGTATACAGCTCATTTATGAATTTTACGTGATAACGTATGCCGGCCGATGGAATGGAAGAGAGATAGATGCGTCACAAGCTGAACGCTTAGGCCGATCTTACCTCTATCGCTTGTTCCGCGCTGTCGCTCGCACACTCGGCTCAGGCGGAACCTGACACTGAGTCATGCGATTTCGTGCGTGCAGCCGGCGTTCATCGATTTATAAGACGTTATCACATCAATAATAATAAATAAATATGACAACCTCACACATAAGTCGATCTAGTCCCAAATTAAGCTCAAGAAGGCTTGTGTTATGGGTACTACACGACGATATGACATACTTATATAGACAAATATATAAAACATAGAACAACAAATATTCGAGTTCATGACACAAATATTTGCCCTGGCCGGGATTCGAACCCGGGACCTCAGTAGGCAGGTGCTCTACACACTGTGCCAACCGCGTCGTGAATGGAACGATCTGATACAGAACATAATGGAGGTTAAAATTGAGGGAAGGAGAGAAAAAAGAGAAAAGAGAAGTGACACTTACACTGCAATCTCGGAGATTGTAATTTGGGCTTTATTGGACTGTGGTTCTGGTCTTTCAACTGCTGCTGATGATGTTGTGCCTGTAAAACATTTTTTCTCAATTATGCAACGAAATTATCACATTATGTTCCTTAACCGGTTTGGAAGTTTCGGGTGCAGAGGGGGGCTGCCAGACATCATCAGATCAGATTAAAGGTTTGAGCGTCTGGAAGACCTTTAAGTATACTCGCATATGAACACATATAAACGAGTATAGAGGGTGATCAATCCAAATGGGTGAGTAGGAGGAAGTCAGAAACTATAAGGAAATCTGTTCTAAGGAACCATGGCGTCGATTTTAGATTTAATAAAGTCTGTATTGGTATTTTTTTTAATCGGGTATCAAGCGCGGTCACAGTCTCCATACGCTTCGATTCCCGGTTGTGTATGAGAGAGAAAAATGAATGGCATTTTTATTATTACACCTAAAATGGACACCATGGTTCCTAGGAGCAGATTTCACTATCTCTCATAGTTGACTTCTCCATACTGCCATTTAGATTGATCACTCTGTTTAGCTCGATGTTGGGAGACTGTCGACACATGACCATCATCGTCAGCTGTTTCTAGAAGTTACCTTGCTGAGTATGAGACGCAACTTCCTCTGATCCTCGGTGTCCAGCGCGTCGGCCGTCAGCGGACAGCTGGAGGCCAGATACTCGCACAGCTCCTGGTGTTGTCCGGAGTGGAAGTGCCGGCCCTTTCCCTGGCTGTACAGCCACTCGGCTTTCAGACTGCAATACATGAGTTGGCATTCTATAAGAGCATTTAATCCTCCTTATCCGTTCAAACATGCTGATTGTTATAGACATTTTTCTCTATAATCAAATATGTTTCTTAATATATTATCATGTAACTACGTAGAAAAGGGCTATTGTGATTTATTGGTATATATTTGAAAACTACAGTATAATTTTTTCATTGATAATTTTTGTTTCAAAAACGGAACTAAATTTACAAAATTCTCGCAGAACACTGGTTTCTTTAACTTATTTTCGGTTGCACGCAATAAAAGCATAAAATAGCCATGTTACTATCTAGAACTCAGGAAAAAGTATTATTCACTTCCAAAAGCTGGTTGAAATTATCAATATATTTGTCAGTGTAAAAAAAATAATAATAATTAATAAGCCCTCTTAATAGAATGAACAGTATACAAACTCATCTTGCATAACCAAACATAGTTACCGAACTATCACGCAACTAGCGGTAAAGTCAAAGTTTCAAATTTCCATATTTACCTACTTACATTTTTGACGGAGCGTCCGCGTCTCTATTTCAACTTCGCCACAAAATTTGTTTCGTATGTCCGGATGTTTTGGTTTCCGGCTGTTCTCGGCTACAGACCACATTTCTCGATCAAATCTCATGAAATGTTATGAGTAGGTTCGATAAGTATATGGAACTTTTGTCGATTCAGTTTATAGATTTTTTTCAAAATAGCGTAGAGGAAAACAAACTCGCGAAGGCTACATCTCACAGAGCCACTAGTATTAGAAGGGTGACAATATTCTTTACGTCACCGTAGACCGTAAGTTGGATTTTCTGCCCTAGGGAGAAAATCTCACTTCCTGGCCAAGGCAAGACGTACAACTATAAACAAACCACGGGCGGTAATTCGTGACAGTTTCACTTACTCCAGCTACTCCAGCGCCGCTTGCGGAGCCCTTTGGAACTATTATTTACTGCTGCTGGATACTTTTTCAAATATACTCCAATGAAAGATGCTGCTCCTCCCCTTCTACACTCCATATCCAAACGGTTAAGCAATGCTCACCTTTCTATAGCGCTGACCACGAATCCGTCGATGGATTTCACGTTGAGGATCCAGTTTAGGACAAACGGGCGGTAGTCGAAGCCTCTGAGCTATGAGTCAAGGACAATATCACCACGTTGGTCTATAATTAAAATGTTTTATTCACTATAAGTTAAATTTATTGTATGTTAAAAATGGTTAAGGTGGTTGCAGAGATGTCACTTTCATACAAATCGTTTGATCAATACACACTTAGGCGGTTATGGCTTTAGGTTATTAAACATTCTTAAAAAAATCTTTAAGTGATCTTATACTCGCCAAGGAAATCAGTTTTGCTATAAATCATACAATTACAAAGTTATTAAAGCTTTAAAACCCGTTGAAATATTGTCCATATATGTATGTGTGCGTTGCTTTTACACAACATACAAACGTAAAGCGCACGTAAAGCTATTCATGAACAGTGCGTTCTGAAAATAATATTACTTAACTTATGATTTAGGATAATAAATTTAAATTGATGTTTCGATATGAATGCATAACAGTTTATTTTTAAATGATTACAGCTTTCATTAAACATGTAACAAATAATTGGAAAGATTTGGATTTTAAAGATACCTATTGTGTTTATTTGCTCATAACAATAAAGTGGAACAGATTTCGAACGCACAATCTTGTGAATGAAAATAATGAATTGTGTCAATACTGTCATGTCAATTGTGGAAATTCGTATAAAATTAATCATGTTTGGTTTACATTTTTTTCGTTTCGTGAGTTTTTACTTAATGCAGTGTGAATAATGGAACGTGCATATAATAATAATAATAAACATGTGTACTCAGGACATAGTGATCCCTAAACGATATTGCGATATCATGGGTCAGAAATTGCGGGGAAAGTATTGTGTTTGAAAACATTACAAATCGAAGCGTCCTGCCGTGAAAGAGGTGTCTCGCGCTATTTTCTTTTTAGGCGAAGACAAGCATGGCGTGATGACAACCGTAACCAACCACAAAAACTGAACGCAATCGCTCGCTTTGGGTGATGAAAAAAAACAAAGCTGTTCATAGTGGGTTCATATAGGTAGTTTCTTCTCTCTGACTGAATTGATACCAAGACCTACCCATGTTTTTCAATAGGTGTGGGAAACCAAATCCTTTTGGGAATTATCGATTCAGTGACTAAGTTTCCTCCTTGAAGGATACCTGTAATAACACTAATTACCCTAACACCCTGTAAGATAGGATATGCATACAGCCGTTTCCATTGCTGGCATTTTTGTGACGTAATAAATAATTTCATTACAGATTCAAGGCCAGCTTAGAGCTTCATCAAAAGGGATTACTGCAAGATGATTTCCTTCATTGAATTATCAACAAAAATAATGTCAATTAAAGTTCAAACAGATGAAGGCTTCATCCAAGAAAAGCTGCAGAAACTTATAATTTTCTACAAAACATGCGTGTTGCCTAAAATAATATTACAACGTATACACCATTTCGAATTAAAGCGACGTCTAACAACTCACGCAAACACTAGTATCATAATAAAACCTACACGTAACAAAAATTGTTTTATTTTATTTAGTGGTTGGTGGTTCTTAAATCCATATATGTACATAATAACAATATATTGTCATATATTTTTATATGGCGCGAGCTAGCTCGGGATCGTGAAGCGTGGCGCAAACAACTGGTGCTGCGCTCAGTTAGTAGTAGTTCTAGTAGTTATATATTTTTAGACTGAACATTTTTACAATTAGAGACTCCATGGAACCACGATTTAGAACCACGAAAATCCCAACCCTAATCAGTACCTTACATGATGTCGGGTTTTTGTATACCAGGTCAGAGTATAGCAAAAAGGGCCCGATCTTGTCATTAAGTAATAAAAAAAACCGGCCAAGAGCATGTCGGGCCACGCTCAGTGTAGGGTTCCGTAGTTGCTCATCCTTTTCAATAAACTGCTTTTTTAAGCCCGAGGTTTACGTTAAGAAAGATTTTAAGCTCTATAAAAAGGTCGTAAACGCCCTAGAAACTGTAATCACTTATTACCTTCCGGAAGTCAACTTACGACCTTTTAAAGAAAAAATATGAAATTTGGCGATAACTCAAAAACGGCTCGACCGATTTTGTTCAATATAGTTTTCATTGAAAGTACTTATAAGGCTTCATTAACATGAATTTTCCGATTTTTTTTGACCCGTGGTTGAAAAGTTAGAGGGGGGGGGGACACATTTTTTTTTGTTTTTGGAGCGAATATTTACAAAACTGTTGACTTTATCAAAAAATAATGTTAGAAGACCCCTATTATTTTTACAAGACCTATTCAACGATACCCCACACTCTAGTGTTGAAAAGATAAAAAAAATTCACCCCCACTTTAGGTGTTCGAGAGGTACCCGAAAAAAAAATTTTTTTTTAATTTTTATTTTACCGCCGCCGACAGAACGCGTTATACATACACATACTCATACCAAATTTCAGCTTTCTAGTACTAACGATCACGGAGCTAAGCCGCGGGCGGACGGACGGACGGACGGACAGACGGACATGGCGAAACTATAAGGGTTCCTAGTTGACTACGGAACCCTAAAAAGAGGTATACTTGTGTTTTTTTTTCATCGTAAATTTCTAAGTCCCAGCACAGAATGGATGATTTATTTATTTATTTATTGAAAAACAGGTTACATAACATTACAAGTACATTGATAGTACAAGTAGTCCCAGGCTACGTAGTAATTCTATGGCAATTTAGGACCACTCTAGTTCTTAAACGGGTAAGTTAATCAAACAATTGTAATTTATAAAAGATACTTATTTTAATGTATTCTTTAGTTCTAATTAAATAGTAACAAAAATGAGAAAAATATTTTTCAACAAAATATGTGTCCTAAAATTGGGCCCCTTTGCTTTCCCTTTTGCTGGGTTAGGAAATCTATCATTCAGAAAAACTTAGGACAAACTCAATAACATCACAAATCAGAATCACAATATATCAGAACAGAAACCCAACAAATACTCATTTAATTTCACCACCTACTTAAAAAATATAGAACTACCAAAGATTTGTAATTTCTTCGTATTATTTATTTTGACAATCCAGCCCGTCTAATACAACTAGGCTTCACGATTCTTGCCACGCGACATAGCATCGCCCGTCAGTCTCCTACAGTACCGCAAAGAAAGAGATAGGAAATATTTTTCGCGCGAGAAAGAGTTGCGTGTCACAGTTGTGCTAGAGGTGCATCTTTACTTCATCGTTAAAATCAAATATCATGCCTGCTTATTTATTCAGCGCTTACTATCAAACTGACAGATGATACGCGACCCTTTAATGAATGAATCACCCGCACACACTCACAATTAGTGTCTATTAGTGTGAGTACTTACTGATTTTTCACAAATTGCCAACACATGGGAGAATAACACAATTTATGACGTGCTACTAATACTACATGAATAAAAGACAAATACGCGGACTCGCCAAGATACAAATTTTACTTCAAACTAAAGTAACATACGAAATAATACACAAAAACTACAAATCTTGCTTTTCAGCGCCATCTAGCGTGGAATGTCTAGTTTTGTTTCCTCTGCAACCACCTTAAAATCTGTCAAGCTTGGGTTAGCCTGATTGACTAATAGTATTACATAGTAATATCCAAAATGAGTCTTTTAATCTCTCTTGTCAATCGTCCACTTTTGAACATATGCAGAGGCATATCTCCAGCAAGCATGCTTATATTTCGAATCTATTCTTGATGCGGTGATTCCACTCCAGTCTGTCTAGCATAACTACGGTTCGCGACTCATGTCGCGCGACATAGCATCACCTGTCACTCTCTCACGATACTGTACAGAAAGGGATAGATAGCATATCTCGCACGAGAAAGAGTCGCGTGTCAAAGTTTGTGCTAGAGGTGCCCTGCCGTTTTTTTGATGTCATCCGACCATCTGGCCTGCGGTCTTCCTACGCTTCTGCCACCCGTTCGAGGTCTGAAGTGTCTTTAAATCTCTCAATACTTATTCAGGGATATGAGTCTTTGCATTTTTACTTTACAATGTAGCAACAGATATCCTATCACAAAACAAAAATCCATTACAGTAAACGGCGATAAAGAATGCACATCGGCAATCATCGCATGTCCGAATACAAACGAATGCTAATTTCCATGTACATCAATTATTAGATTAATCGTTCATCAGAATTTGAATTTAGAACTAAGTACTTTATTGTTGTTTTGTTTTGATTTCACGTGGAATATATAGAGCTGTAAAACTCGATGTAATTATATAATAGTTATTGCTATGATGTTCTTGTTGGGGAAAAAATCCTAAAAGGGGTTGACTGAGCATTAGCAACTGATGTTATACTACTAGGATACTTAAATGTGGGTTTAAAGATCGACAAAAAGTGTAATTACTTACATTAACATTCTCATGTTTTTTTAAATTGGTCGGCTTCTGTTACTAAATATTTATAAACATTTCGAATAAATATTTATAAAACAATTTCGCGTGACTGGCAAAGTAACGGCTTACCTTTTTTCCCTATAGATGCCATAGTACAAATTTAATTATATGTAAGTTTTATCAACTCTATATATATATTGACTTGGATATGCGACTGCACTCTCTCGCATTTGAACCACGACTGACAAAACAAACGTCATGGTGTGTGCGACACAGATATCGCTATACGAAGTCGAAATTAGCCGATTGCCTCTTTCCAAAGATCGATGTGCAAACTTTATCGCCGTTTACTGTACAATAATATACTTATTACTGATATAGGTGTCTGAGGTGTCCGGAAAAAATCGGCTGTTATGAATATGAAAACGCACTTATTAGAAAGGATACAGTTTATCTTTCCCAGCCATAGCCACACAGGGGTTGCCCTGCACCGTGAAGCTGTCCAGCTTGCCGAGGTGCACCAGGTGGCACACCTCGTTCAGGTCCTGGATGTTGTTGTGCGCCAGCGCCAGGTGCTCCAGGCTAACGGGCAGGTAGCGGTCGCACTGCCGCAGATCCATTATGCGGTTGCGTTCCAGGGCTAGGTGCTGGAAATTGTTTTTTTTTTATACTACGACGGTGGCAAACAAGCATGCGGCCCGCCTGATGTTAAGCAGTTACCGCCGCCTATGAACGCTTGCAACGCCAGGAGCATCACGCGCGCGTTGCCGACTCTATAAGAACCTATTTATTACCCCTCTTGAAGAACCGCATACTGTAGCCCCCGGGGACACCTCGGCAGGGAGCTCATTCCACATGCGAAGCGTTCGCGGTAGGAAGTGTTTTTTTTTGAGGATATATTTTTCGATTCTATTTTTTATTGGGATCAAATGTCTATATGGGACTAGCTACACTTAGACTGCTCTAAAAGTCAGAAATGACCGTCAAAGTTCAACATTCCTACGGAGCGCTAAAAACGCTCCATACAAATGGCCACCTATGTGTCGTCATTTGTGGATTGGGTACAAATATTTGTATGGAAACAATAAGGAATTTGCCATTTGTACCGTGAAAGAGTGCATTTAAGTTCATGGTTGTCGTACAATTATTGGTTTTTTAAATTATGAGGATTCTGAAAAAAACCAAATTACTTTTGGAGAAAAAAAAAATGCGTACCTTTGAAGTAACATATTTCAAAAAAAAAATTGTTTCATTACATATGGAGCAAATTTTATTCACATACCTACAGTATGTTGTATTTTATAATTCAACATCAGTCAACACCCCTATTGGTTTCCATAAATTAATGTAGCCTCATATACCAATTTTAAGACATAGTTTAATTTTAGATTTAGTTTAATAATAGGTACATTTAGATAGACGTATTTTTTATAAGTAATTGTTAATCTGTTGTGTTGTGTTATAAATAAAAGCATAATGTAGCCACAAACTAAGGACATCAGAAATGCTGCTAGAAAATGTGTCAAGTGGTGGGACTGAGTTATTATTTGGACGATTGTTCTGCATCCTTTTTAACCAACGTCAAAAAATGGAGCTGGTTCTCAATTAGTCGTAAGATTGGTTTTTTATGTATGTTTTCCGATTTTAGAAAAAATATCCGCTTGTGCTAAGAAAACCTTCAAAAGCCATAACTGAAATATTTATATTTCTCACTCAAAATTTGTCCTTGCTGGCATTTCAACCATTTGTTCTATAGTCAGTAGTGGTGCCAAGGAGAGTCAATTACGTTTGAGAAATATTGTGGGTTTGAAAGCTATAATAACAAGTGGGTGGGCAGCGTTTTAAGATGACTTGCAATGTAACAATTGACGCCTAATTTAAGACAATAAATACAAATTATAGTTCTTGTGTCTCAATGACTTGGTTTCTTCATTGGTATATTGTTTCTTTCTTAGTTTATGTGTGCAAAAATGCATTTGTCGGTTTATTGCAGCAATAGTTTGACATGATTTTTAAACCTCCATAAAAAGGGCGTCTATCTGTGGCATTATAGCTCCCAAACAGATAATAATATTATATAAGCCTTTGTCATTGACTGTCTTGCTTTTCAGCATAGGCCTCCCCAAGATTTTTCCAAGCCAATCTGTCTCTTGCTGTTCTCATCCATGTTGTTCCTGCTATTTTCTTCATATCGTCTTCCCACCCCCAAACAGATGGTCCATTATGAAACAGTTTTTAAATCGAAATCCTAGTCTGACTAGATGGTTCTAAGCTATGTTTGGCGAAAATAACCATAGCCGATTCCAAGATATTCAGCTCTGATTCAAACAAGTGACAACACACAAACATATCCCTTGTTTGAGGGCAATATTTAAAATAACAATTCCTGACTAATACTACATTTTTATGCCACTCCTTATATGAGGGTCTCATTATGACCAGCTAGCTACTTGGAACCAGCTTGGAACTTATTGGCGTATAGCTAAGGATAGTGACGGGAGATCGATAAGCTATTTTCTATAGTGACAAATGCACAGTTTATAAAATTAAATTAAATTATTTATTCAGTAATTCACAAGGGCACTTTTACAAGTCAGATTATGAATCTGCCGGCTATGCCCAAGAGGAGACCCCTATTGAGAAGAAACCCGAAAGAAACTCAACAGTAAATCATTATAATTTGTGAATGTAGCAGTCCTTATGGACAAGGCACAGGGAAACAACTTATCTTTAAAAAAAAAATTATACAGGCATCTTTATACTTGCTTACCTTTAAACTCTTCAAATAGCTGATGTCAGCTATGAACGAGATCTGATTGTTGGACAAGTCCAGGTGCTCCAGATGCATATTGTGGTTGAGATGCTCTATTGATTTTATGTTGTTTCCTGAAATTAAAAAGACATTTATGAGCGATCAGATCAGATACTTCTTGTATAGATTCAAGTCAAATACATCATTTAGGGTTATTTTTTTAAATCTAAATTCAATATCGTTTATTCACAAGTATGCATCGCGACTCTTGTCTTGTCGCGCGACACAGCATCGCCCGTCACTTTCTCAGAGTACTGCGAAGAAAGAGATAATATAAACGAGTCGCGAGTCGCGTGTTTCGTATCATAGTTATGCTCGAGAGGTGATAAAGAAGACTTCTACAATTAAAATGAGAATCGCATTTTACTCCATTGCTGGCGTGCGAATATTTACATAAAACGCTTACATGAACCCTTAAGACTAGAGTATAGCATCGCGATCCTAACGAAATAGGTATTTACGAAAACGCATGCTGTCGCTCTGAGCGCTCACACCCCCCGGCATCGCGCACAACACATACAAATCCCCTCACGCACACATCGAGGCAGTGACACAACGCTGCTAGGTCATTGATCATGTGTCTCAATACCGCGCTCAACTTAAATGGCTCCCGATCCGTCAGCGCAGATATTATGTTCTTTGTCTTTTGTATAATGTCCTTTTCATTCCTTCTTCTCCTCCTTACCTTACAGAGAAGTTCTTTTACATGGCGGATGGTAGTGGACATCGCCTGCGGTCAAGTGCGAATCTGGATCTATGTATCCCACTGCATAGATCATGAGATCTATGATCAGAACATGAGTTTACGATGTGTTTTTTGCTGTGCGCGCCGTGAAATTATGGAATAAATTGTCTCCCGCCCTAAGGGGCCATCCATAAATTACGTCACACGTTAAGGGGGAGGGAGGGGGTCGACGAAGTGTGACATTGTGTGACAAGGGGGTGGGAGGGGTCCTAAATTTCGTTACGTCACATTTCAAAATCTATTATAAGCGTTAAAACACGAACTTTATTTAAACTATTACTTTACGAAAACCTCAAAACCTATACAACTATATCTGTGTAAATAAGATACCAATTGTTTTGTCGACCACTCGCTCTACTATCATCGTTTTTTGTTTTGTTAATTGTTTGATTTGATGTTAATTTAAAAAAATATATATTTAAATGGAAATAAAACCGATTTCGGAACCGCTGTTTTCATTCAATAATTTCTAAATGTAAATTTGCAAAATATGTGACGTTACACTAGGGAGGGGGGAGTCTCCAAAATGTGACCAGCTGTGACAAGGACGGGGGGAGGGGCAAAAAATCATGAAATTCGTGTGACGTAATTTATGGATGACCCCTAAGGTAGACGCAGTTCGTAGCATCACTCAAGGGGAAGTTACAGAAATTGTGGCTGTCGAACGAATGATTACTTGATTAGGTTGCTGTTTTTGTTATAATTATGATTATATTTATGTTATATGTATTTATATAGATATTACGTAATATGTTTTACCTACATTGACTGTTTGCCTATCTCTCTCTCATTTGGTTTTTGCATTTTCATTTGTACTATTGTAAAGTTATCGTATTGTACATGTTGCTTGGTTTGTCTACCATTTACTTGTGTTTAATACTCATTTACTTGAAGGTTAATTGGAAGAAATCCCTTAGAGGGATAGGTTCGCTTTTGTACATGCTTATTTGTTTGCAATGTATTTCTTGTTATTGTGTACAATAAAGTGTTTAGATCTTTAGATACATAACATGCAAACAATTAATCTAAATTATTACTTTTGCTATTCATAATTTATTTATTTTTTAGGAGGGCTAATCGAAAAAAAAAACAATCAAGGGAAGAACTCCTCGAAAAGAAAAAAATATACTGTTGTTACAAACGAGTTAGTGATTTTATTTTCATAGATATTTTGGTATAACTAAAATGATTAATAAAACATTTACTTTCTTTTAATTTCCAGTAGGCAATTTCATTAACAAATATTAATTTTTAGCACAAGTAACTAATTTTGGTGTAGATGTACAATTTTGGTGGCCAAAAAATATAATATTTGTGGGCACAAGCAATTTCGGTGGCAGGCAAATTACTAAAATCATAATACCTTTATAACTATTATGTATAACAAAGGGCCATTACTACACAATATTGGTTATGACTTTATTTGTATTATTGATATGTATATAATTTTGACTCTAACATTAAAAATAAAAAAAGCCACCAAAATTAGGTAAATTTCGAGCTTGTTGAAATTCACCCTGAAACTATACATTTGTAATATAATCATAAAAAATATAGTCCTTTTCAAATATCATGTTTGGTGAACCTGGTTATATTAAGTTTGCACCTCATTTGTATACGGCGCCATACGCACCAGGTGCAAACTTAACCAGGCCAGTTAAGTTGGCATAAGTGAAAATTTGTACGGAACCCTCGGTGCGTGGGTGGCTAACACTTGGCCGATTTTTTTAATTCAATTGTAATATAATGATAATCAACCGATCGATCTTTTTCTTGAAACCCAACTAGTGTTAGTAGAAGTTCCTACTCTACTCCCATCATTTTTGAAACAGATTTAGATATCGATTACGCGGGTTAGGATCCTTTTTACTTTTTCATTAACATCCTTGTAAATACGTGATACTTTACTTCCTCCCCCGACCCGCAATCGTGCGATAGAGAGCGTTGCAGCTTACGACTGACAATAGGTACTTTTTTGATGAAATTTGCGTTACGGGAGAAAACGTTTTCCCCTAACTAAATCTTAGCAAATCACTTTGATTTTGATGTTGATCGCTTCAGCATAATATAATCTAGGTTTATAGGTTTCGCTTTTTTTTTTAAAGTGCATTGTTTTTATAATACAAACGGTTTTATTCAACAACGTTTTAATCACAAAAATTTGGTTTTTCAGCCACCTTTAAATTCGAATCTATAGCAAATTTTGAAAAAAGGAAAACCTACAAACCTAGTTTGTCACTGTGTCAATAACATACTAAAAAATGATGGAGATTGGAAAATATTTAAAGGTGGAAAAACGTTTTCTCTTTTTGTATGGACGAGTGCGTACTATACTTCCCTCTTAATTACTTCAAACTCATTATTCAAGTAAAAGGGTCGATTATTTTATCGACATCATGATTTTTTAAGTGAAATTAATAACTATATACAAATACATAGACAGAAACGGTCAATAACTTTTTGACTATGACCAGATTCGAACTGGTCATATGCCATCCTGGGGGGTTTCACTCTGACCAATTACGCTGCAAAAGGTGTGTTCGAATGTTATCATAGCTTGATATTGTTTTCAGATCATTGTATGTTGCGGTTATTAAAAAAGAAAACACTGTTTCTATCTTTGTATTTTATAGATAGATCTTTTTTGCTCTCTTTATATATATAGGGCTAATTATTTTCTATTAACACTTTTGTTGCAGTTGTTCACTTTCGATACAAACCATCATAATACACTGCCCTCATAAGCCCAAACACTGTTAAGTGACTGAAATATTGAATATTTCCGAATATTGTCATAATGAGATTTGCATGAAAGACATAACAAACAAATACACAAAATAATTTTAATTTCAAAATGACTCCATATCATATTTGATGACAGATAACATCAGCTACAGATTATAGTCCATAACGTTTTTTCATCCTATTTTAATGGGCAAGCTTATTTTTACATTTCCATCTCAATTTTTTCACCAAAGTTGATAGAGAAAGCATGCTAAGTTTCCCAGCAATAAAACGATGGAAACACATAAATATGTATTTTTTATGAAATATCAAAAACAAGCTGTCAGCATCCTTGACGTAATAATTACTACCTCAATGGTCAGCATGAAGTTTTTATGAAAGAATACTTATTTGTGACTTTATAAAAACTAGCTGTTAAAACATATGCTCTTTATAGGTTCTGCATTATTAAGGTTCACAGAGGCGGAGTAGAGTGTACAGTCTGGCATAAAAGAGTAGAAATTAAAAGTGGCAATACTGCAGTGTCGTCTCTTTCTATTCAATCTAAGAAAACGGGGACGACACTACTGTATTGCCACTTTTTAATTTCCACTCCTTTTGTCAGACTATTGATGTGGAAAATGGACCAATCACATTCCTTAGATTTAAATGGTCTTCTTTTGGGCTTCATAAAGAAGCAACCTGATTGGTTAATTTTCTCCACTTCACTTCAGTGGAAGCATGAAAATACTGTAATGATAATTTGTCCAAAATTTAGTAGTATTTGCTTCTGTTATTTTCCGTATTTTTTAATATGTGTGATAATTTGTGATGTTTTCAAGTAAGACGTACCACTTTGTGACTTACCATACATGGATGTATTTTCATAGAATCGTTTTATCGATTCTATTCTTTGTTTTAATGTGGAAATACCACATTTTTTTTTATAAATTTATGACACAATGGTAAATTTAATAAAGAAAGAAAAATTTAATGCAATCTACAACAATCTAAGCAGCATGAACCTGCGACCTCTACGTTTCCGGCGTATTGCTCTCCCAACTGAGCTATTAGATTGCTACGTCAATCACACCAAATCTTTCATTCCATAAATCTTACGCTGCTGGAGCGCCCTATGCGGTATATGTGTTTGAAAAATTATTTGGTATAAAGATGGAAACCAATTTCATCTTTGCAGTAAGCAACAAAGTGGACTTTTGGTTGAAACATAACAATTCATTTAGCTATGGTGAAATACCTTATTTAGAAGTTTAGAACAATTGAAATTAAATGGGCCATGCATTTCTGCAGCTCACTGTACCTATAGTATAAGGATTTAGTAAATAAATACATGCATTATTAAATAAAGTAATTCTTCTTAATAGATGTCTCTTTTCTTAAATTGATTGATGATGATGATCTACTTAAAAATTATGACACTTCTGTATTTTTTCTTCTACTTACCAGCAAGCTTCAGAACTTTAAGGTATATCAAGTCCTTGAGTCCCTCGATTTGCAGGATGCCGTTGTTGCTGAGGGCCAGGATGCGGATGTTGGTGAGTCGCGAGACACTGTGCATCCGCAGCAGGAAGTTGTTGCATATTGATAGCTGAAATATTGAACACATCATCATCCTCCTAGCCTTTGTCCCATATTGTAGAGAATGAATTCTCAATCGGGGTCGGCTACCTAAAATCCCAAGATGTGGCGTAGGCACTAGTTTTTATGCAAGCGACTGCCATCTGACCTTCCAAACCAGAGGGGAAACTAGGCCTTATTGGGCTTAGTTGGTTTCCTCACGATATCAAATGTCATTTCGTACATAAGTTCCGAAAAACTCATTGGTACGGGCCGGGTTCGAACCAGCGACCTCCGGATTGAAAGTTGCATGCCCTAACCACTAGGCTACCACCGCAGAAATATTGAATACATATTTTTTATAAATTAAATTTACGCAGCTTGGGAAGGCCCCAAACAAGGTGCACTTAAAACCTGGTTAGGATCATAGACTGAAATTGGATGAGGGCGGCTCGAGACCAATTGTTGTGGAGAACTTTGTCCAGCAGTGGATGTCTATAAGCTGATAATGATAATGATGACAATGAATTTTACACAACGTTTTCACTCCTAGAAGCAGCTCTCAGGCCAGTATGGCGGTGTCAACTGTGAGGGCAGCATTGGTTTCTTTCTTGTCAGTTGCCATTTGGGACTTGGGCTTCGCTTTTTCAGGTGAAGCGGAGATACATACAGTAGACCACTGAGACAAGATAAGGCATTAAACAAATAAGATTGGCAGGTCTCAAATCGATAAACTAGGCATTGCTCTTAAGTGTCACATTTTATAAAGCAAATCTATTTTAACTCAATTTTTTCATTATTTGAATTATGTTTGAATCTGGTGTTGAAAATAAATTCATTGAGGAGTTCATCTGAGCAAAGGTCAGAGGAAGGTCCACCCTATCTTTTTCTGCACAGTATTGAGAGGATGACAGCTCTATGTCATGTGACAAGAGTTGCAAAGTATACAATTTAGCCGAGCCCTAAAATAGGGCTATCTCTATAAGTAACCCACAGATGTCCACTGCTGAATATAGACTTCACATAGCTCGCCTCAAATGCGATCCCGTGCATCCTGCATCCATTGATTCCCTGATACCTTTACAAGGTCATTTGTACATCTAGTCAGGGGCCATCCCACCCCGATCTTGAAGTAATCAATCTTAATAATGAGGACTCTGATGCAAGGAGGTTATAGACTTGATTATTTAATTACAACTGCTTATTTCTTAAATTCTGTACAAAAAAATTTAAAAATTGTTATACACCAATTACTTTCTCAACAAATAACTACTTAGCTTGGTTAACAACATGCATACACACAAATATCTATTTTCTTTAAAAGAATTGCTGCATAAATTACTCAAGTTAAAGCCAGTTTCCAATTAGCATGTGGAATGTGATATAGTTGTTATAAATGTGTTGTTTTCTGTTAGTATGCAAGAGGTGGCTTACGTTTTCGACGCGACTGTACGTGTCGATGTTGTCGAGCCTCTGCAGCTCGTTCTGGTCGAGGATCAGGTTTATTATCGTTTTCCCATCATCGGCGGGCGCTTTCTCTATTTTCTTCAACCCACGCCTCGAAAGGTCCAGTGTTTCGTTGTTAGACTCCTCTGTTAACATTATAACGGTTACAAAAGCAAACCAAGCGAAACCATTTCCGATATCGACAGCAAACTTACCCATAGTATTGTACTTTATAGCATCTTTTATTTATTTAGAAATTTGATGCAGTTTTTCACAAAAATCAACATTCGTAAATTCACGTTCTGAATATTAATTATAATTATTGGTTAACTGTCAACGCCCAGATATTTACAGTAAATATTTTTTGGTAACAGTAAAAATATACAAATTCTTTAAAATTACATCTATCTCATTAGGAAGGTTTATTTATATATTCACTTAATTTATTGTGTTACTTTTAAATAATCAATCATAATCACAAAACAATTCTTTGTTGACAATTTTTTGGAGGAGAGTTTCGGAACCCATTGTTAATTTGACGTTAGCGCTGAGCGAAACTGATTTAACGGCTAATACCGGTTATTGGTGTAAAAAAAACCGTTAGCTTTACAAAAAAAAAGCAAATAACATAAAATATTAAAGACACAACTATTTTGTGTTTTTTTTTTGTGTTACAGTTATAAAATGAGGAACTGAAATGAAATTTACCAGAAACATATTATCACCGAGAGCTTGGATAAAAACCGGAAACCGGAAAGTTTTATTTTATATATTCGCACAACACTACTACGCGGCGGCGGGCTTGTTGTTGAGGTTAGTGAAATTTTTACGATATTTTGTTTTCCTACTGAAATGTCAACAAATAACAAATTTTTTTACGTCTCAATATGACCAATTAACAATATCCAATCATTATATACCAAGTAAATACTATCATTCATTCATTTTCAGCGCTAATCGTAGGGACGCGTTAGTTGACACTTTTTTCCATAAAGTTTGTTTCGCTTGATAAACTCGAGAACTTTGAGGTTTCTAATTGGATTGTTACTTGAACCGTTACAAATCTGATTCTAACTTAAATAACGTTGATGTAAACAAGAATTATATTAAGAATCGAGCACATTACAGCGATCTATTTATAGCATTATCACATGTAACCTCTTTCGTTTAGGCGGGAGAATGGCTCTGCCCTTTATTGCCAAGGGCCTGAGGCCCTCGCAGGTGGTCTGCGCTATAGTTTTCGTGAGGATCCTGTCTGTGTTCCTGGTGCAGACGTGGTATGTGCCGGATGAGTACTGGCAGACCTTGGAGGTGGCCCACAAACAAGCATTTGGATATGGAGCTTTGACCTGGGAATGGCAGAAGGGAATAAGGAGCTATCTTTATCCCAGTGTAGTGGCAGCATTGTATACTATTCTGAAGTATACAGGACTAGATTACCCGGAGGCAGTGGTGAGTGTTTATTACTGATAAGGGCTGATAAACCATTTTTTGTAAATAATAGTCATCATGAAAAAACAATTTGGGGTAACAATGAGGGATATTATTGCCTAATCTAAGAACTTGTAAGGTAAACTTGTGATAAATACAGGAAAGTTATACAAATGTTGTAGGAATTTCAGTAACTGTTTCCTTATTTAACTTTACTCTATAATAAAATACTCTACAAATAATTTAAATATTTCTACAATAAAGAAAAAAAGAAAACATATCATTTGGGAAAACATGAATGAAAAATAATATAAAGTGTGTATAAATTACTAAATTTAACAGTTTAGTTATTGTTAGCAGATCAACAATAGTTAGATTACTATTTATACTATAAAGGTTAACTGGAAGAAATCCCTTACAGGGATAAGTTCGCCCTTGTACACATGTATTGTTTTTGAGTTTTTGTTATTATTGTGTTATGTGCAATAAAGTGTTTACATACATACATACATTACATTACTCTTTAATTCCAGATTCTTCTGCCTCGAATTTTCCAAGCCCTAATCAGCTCAGCAGCCGACTACAGCTTCTACAAATGGACCGGCGGTCGCAAGTGGTCCCTATTCCTGATCCTAACGTCTTGGTTCTGGTTCTACACGTCCGGCCGCACTCTGCTGCAGACCGTGGAGACAGCGCTGGTTGCGATCGCCTTATCCAAGTTCCCTTTCAAGGATGGAAGGTTGAGCTACTATGAAAAAGGTTTGCTTTAAAATTGTATATGTCCATATGTATACCTAAAGAATCTCATTTTATTGTGCTCTGAATCTTCCAGCAGCTTTACATTACACAATTTTTTTTCTCTTTATACAGAAATTTTTAGTGTTCCATACCCAAAGGGTAAAAAATGGGACCCTATTACAAAGACTCCGTCTTGTCTGTTTGTCTGTCCGTCTGTCACAAGCCTATATTTCATGAACTGTGATAGCTAGACAGTTCAAATTTTCACAGTTGATGTATTTCTGTTGCGCTATAACATCAAATACCAAAAACAGAATAAAACTAATATTCAAGTGGGGCTCCCATACAACAAACGCGATTTTTTTTGCTTGATACTGTCACCAGGCTGTATCTCATATACTATGATAGGATACAATTGAAATTTACACAGATTATGTGTTTCTGTTTTTTTTACTTTCATGGGTCAAAATCAAGGGCATCGTCTAGCTATTGTATAATATTTCAGAAAGCAACGCCTGGATATGGCTGGCCTGCGTCAGCGTGTTCCTCCGGCCGACGTCCGCGCCGCTGTGGGTGGTCCTGGGCGCCTACAACCTCGTCACCACCAACCAGGAACGTCTGAAGCTGGTGACTCGCGCCTATTTGCCCATTGGGTAAGTACACATGTTCCTACTTAACATTGATTTGGAGTATCTATACTTCTTTACGTGTACCCACGTAATTATAACACAAATTTAATGTAATTGTTTTGAATATTATTTACGAAAAAATTACTTACTGTTGAGTTTCTTTCGGCTTTCTTCTCAACAGCCGTCTCCTCTTGCGAAGTGCCGGTAGATTCATAATCTGACTTGTAAAAGTGCCCCTGTGGCCTGCTTACTGAATAAATTATTTCATTTCATTTCACAACTAAAACTATACCTGTGTTAGCGATTTGGCATTTTGGTCTTTATATAATTGTGGGTATATCAAAAAAAAAGGAAAATGGTGGGTATTCTGCGAAAAGGACGATGGCGACGAATTTTGTATTTTTAAATACATTTGTTATCTGCGAGCTCGGCCCGGGAGCTCGCAGATAACAAATGTATTTAAAAATATAGAATACAATGAAGTAATTACAATTATACAATTTACTTAAGTACATCTTTCATTGTGGAAGCCCTGGATCTGTAATACCTGGTTGTCACCAAATTCAGGCCTAAGAGTGTGTCTCCACTGAAGTGGACCGGAGACGTGCGGAATAGACCAATCACCGGAGTTGAAATCTGTATCTCAGCTCCACTTCACTTTTATTATTGGTTGGTCGATTTGTATTGGGGCCATAAACAACCGTGATTGGTTGTGTTAACTTTGTACCTCATTTGTATCCGGCGCCATACATACCAGGTGCAAACTTAACTTAACCTGGCCAGTTAAGATGGGACGTGTTTTCTCTTTCAAGATCAATGTCGTTTATTTCAGCCTGGTATCTGCAGCGGCCCTGATAGCCCTGGACTCGTATTTCCACGGCAGCCTGATCGTGACTCCATGGGAGTTCTTCCGGTTCAACGTGCTACACGACATCGCTTCTTTCTACGGACAGCATCCTTGGTGAGCATTGGCGTATCTAAGATTATTTTTCACACAGGGCCTGGCCATGGCATTTGAAATGAAGGTATGAATTTCTATCGGTAATCCAAAATCCTGGGGTCGGCACTAGACCATATTGAGATGGGCAACCAATACAACAGACATGCTTTTGCCGTTTTACTGGTCCTCTTCGTGCGTGAATCCGACTCGCACTTGGCCGGTTTTTATTAGGTGATTTGGTATCTTGGAGCTGATCTAATGAAGGTGTTCATAGGAACTCCTAAACACAAGATGAACCCATCGTGTTTGGTCTGTTTTGAATAGTCTCAATGAGCAGTTAACGTTTTAAGTGAGAAAGTTCCGAATAAAAGCGCGTCTCAAAAAAAACAAAACTTTTTACGAAAGAGTCAGTCGCAAAGAAGAGACTGGCTGCGGGTTGGGGACCGCTGAGATAAGTGTATACAGGGTGACTGGAAATTCGACGTATTCCTTCAAAGGGGTTATTCTATGGTTCATTTGCAATGATTTAAGTCCAGTCAACTAGGGGTCAAAACTCATTGGTTTTCAAGTTATTGGAGTTTTTAGATTTTTTTGGAAAATACCCGCCTATCGACCTACAAGTGGTATTTTTTTAAAAACTACTTCAATTTGGATTTAAAAAAAATCATTTTCTTTTAGCCAATGAGTTGCTAATTACGATAAATAACAAAAACATGCAAAAAATGCAAAATTTTACAGAAAAAAAAGGATTTGAAGTCACCAGTTCTTGATTTTATTTCCAAATTTTGTAACATTTTAACACATAACTTTAAATAAAAGTAGCACACTTGACGTACAAATTACAGAAATAAGTTTCTAAGTTCATAAGCTTTCTAAAAAGGTACAATGGTCGACATTTTTAGCTCAATTCTTAAAATTATTATTAATAATAGCAGAGCCGGTCTTGACTTAGCGTACTTGGCCCTTAATCGGTTCGGCGACACAAACAAACTAATTAAGGGTCATCAGGTTAATTAGTTTGTTAATCACTTTAAATTTGTTTCTGCGTGGGCTTTATTTGCCTTATCTTAGCAAATTTTTATGGGCTGGCGGTAATTTCCATGGGGTGGGGTTGGGACTAACCGAGGTTTAAATAATCTTCATGTGTAAGTAATCAGTTATTCCAATCCAGACGACTGATAATTAAGTTTCTTTCTCAAATGGCTGCTTACCAATTTGCGGAATACGCCGATATCTTTTATTGTTACGGGCTCTGTGACGGTGATGCCGCTGCAGCTAGAAGAGAGTACCAACGTCGTTTCCCTAACCGCCGTTTACCCCACGTAAGCGTGTTTGGTACAACGTACCGTCTTATTCGGGAAAATGGAACAGTTAAACGCCGCCAAGCCGATGCTGGAAGACCTCGACATTACGATCCTGCTGAAGAAGAACAGATCCTCCAGATTTTCCGGGCAGACGGCACTACCTCGACGAGAATCGTAGCTAACCAGCTCGGTCTGTCTCAGTGGAAGGTATGGTTTACCCTCCACTCAGCTCGGCAGTATCCATACCATTACACTCCAGTACACGCAATTGAAGAGGGAGACCCTGCAAGAAGGATGGATTTCTGCAGATTTTTAATTAATGCTGACATCGAAGATCCCGAGTACCTGAGAAGAATCTTGTGGACAGATGAATCCAATTTCGACCGCGATGGGATAACAAACTACCACAATCTGCATTTTTGGGCTCCTAAAGGTCAAAACCCAAGGAAATCAAGCGAAGGAGCTCATCAACGAAGATTTTCTTTGAACGTGTGGATGGGCATTGTGCACAATCATTTGATCGGACCCTTCTTTCTGCCCGCGAGATTAACCGGCATCGCGTATGAAAATTTTTTGAGAGATGAAGTACCCATGCTACTGGAAGATGTGCCACTTGCGACGAGACTGAGTATGGTTTACCAACACGATGGCTGCCCTGCTCATTATTACGGGGGTGTGCGACAGTGGCTGGATCGAAACTACCCAAGAAGATGGATTGGTCGAGGTGGACCAATCCCTTGGCCAGCCAGGAGTCCAGATTTAACTCCATGTGATTTCTACATCTGGGGTCACATGAAGGCGTTGGTCTACGACCGACCGATACGTAACGTAGAAGAGTTACGTCAAAAAATTATGGCAGCTGCACAAAAAATTAAAGAAGAGCTTTCAACGCGAGTTACAATCACTGAAGTACGAAAAACGCTTCGTGCTTGCATACGAAACCAAGGCAGGCAGTTCGAGCAAAATTTGTAATTACAAACTGGTTTTCCTTATTAAGATTAAATTATTATTTGAAACTTTTTTTTTATTCTTTCCCCAGTTTCTCCTTACCTTACCTTACTCATCAAGTCAAGTCCTCAGCCTGCTCAGCTATTATCATTAATAATTTTAAGAATTGAGCTAAAAATGTCAACCATTGTACCTTTTTAGAAAGCTTATGAACTTAGAAACTTATTTCTGTAATTTGTACGTCAAGTGTCCTACTTTTTTTAAAAGTTATGTGTTAAAATGTTACAAAATTTGGAAATAAAATCAAGAACTGGTGACTTCAAATCCTTTTTTTTCTGTAAAATTTTGCATTTTTTGCATGTTTTTTGTTATTTATCGTAATTAGCAACTCATTGGCTAAAAGAAAATGATTTTTTTTAAATCCAAATTGAAGTAGTTTTTTAAAAAATACCACTTGTAGGTCGATAGGCGGGTATTTTCCAAAAAAATCTAAAAACTCCAATAACTTGAAAACCAATGAGTTTTGACCCCTAGTTGACTGGACTTAAATCATTGCAAATGAACCATAGAATAACCCCTTTGAAGGAATACGTCGAATTTCCAGTCACCCTGTATGTTTTCAGGATATCTAGCAGTAAATATTATAGTAACACATCCTAAGATAAAATTCGTCACTTTTTATGGCTATAGTAAGATTAAAGAGTCTTATCTTGGATAAGGAGACAAATGTCTCCTTATAAGTTTTGCCTATCTTCTTGGATCTTCTCTGTTCTCTCTCATTTGCTCAAAGGTTAACTGGAAGAAATCCCTTACAGGGATAAGTTCGCCTTTGTACATATCATTAGTTTAATGTCTTTATAATTATATTTTAATGTACAATAAAGAGTTTACATACATACATACATACAAATGTATGTTAGGTAAACATCGTAGTATAGTATTCTTAGATAAAATTTGACTGTTATAGTGATTCATTTGAAAATAAGCCTATATTGGTTTTAAGTAAAGAGAATCGAACCGTCACTGTATTTCGCTTGACTTTCATTTATTATTATTTTCTACTAGAAAAGTAACTTAATGTTTTTAAAGTCCTCATTTTGTAGAATATGTATGTCTGATTGTATCTTTTAAAGTAACTATCAACACATTAAACTGTATTATCCATAGTGATGGATATCTTAGATAAAAGTGACCAGCTTGGCACCATTGCGGCGCCAGGTGAGAGTAGTTAGAATATTACTGCAGATGCGCGGAAAGAATGGCTTGCCAGGTGAATACGAATAGTGATACGAAGCCGGCAAGCCTTTTATCCTTTTTACGTCTAGGCATGTATAGTGCCTTTCTCAATCATGCAATGAACCTGTCAAAAAAATATAATACAGCTGTTTAGCATGTTCATGAACACACAAAGTTTAGTTTTCTCGAGTTGTTCCGCCCGAATCATAATACTTCGACGCATGTTTTAAAACACTATGCCGACATTTCTTTCAATGTTTGAGAAAATAGTACATTACTGCAGACGGGCGATGTACGGGCGAGTGGGAGTGATACGAAGCCGGCAAGCCCTTTTCACGGCTTATTCAGTGAAATAAAAAAATACACCACCCAAAATATAATTCAGCTGTTTGAGAAAAAACCATTGATTGTATTCGTTGTTGCAGGCACTGGTACCTGTCGCAGGGTCTGCCGGCAGTCCTCGGCATCAACCTCGTCCCGGTGCTGTGGGCGGTGTACTCCATCCTGCGCCGGCCGAGAGAAAACAAGACTGGCCTGCTTCTCCTGACTGTGGTCGCCGTTCATGTGGCTTTGTACAGGTGAGATTCTACTTTATAAGTAGGTACTAGGTAGCTATTGCTAAATTGTGCCAGCAATATCGTCAGTGCCGTATTTTTATCTAGGCCCACAAGGCCCGGGCCTAGGGGCCCCGGTCTCAGAAGCAGAACTTGCACCATACTTATATTTCTTAGGGGTGGGGGCCCCAAATGCCAAGTGCCTAGGTGCTCTGGACCTCTAAGTCCAGGCCTGATCGTCGGCCTATAACTCTTTTCTTTACCTTAGTTGGGTGAAAAGTGCGATGTTTGGATGTCCAGCTATCCCTGTGCTAAAGTTGGTTAAAATCTATCCAGCGTGATGAGAACACCTCTCCATCGAGAACAGATTTTCAATACAATTTTGTAATAGTATGCATGGTTGCCAACAAGGTGGACCGACAACCTGATTAGGATCGCGGGCAGAAATTGAATGAGGCCGAGCGTTGTGGAGAACTTTGGGGGAGACCTTTGTCCAGCAGTGGACATCTATCGGCTGATATGACGATGATGAAAGTACTCAATGATCTATAATCTATTTCAATGCATATATAAATGTAATTAAATTACTGTTAATTCACTTTACTTTAGTACATATGTATTATGAAATGTCTAAATGTTTTTCATTATAGTTATTTTTAAATTTTCATTTCAGTTGCATCCCTCACAAGGAATTCAGATTTATGTTGCCGCTGCTGCCGATTCTGCTGTATTTGGCCCAAGACGTTATCGTACCATGGAGCAGGAAAGCTAAGAAGTAAGACTATCAGAATACTTAACACTCTCACATACTAAACATACCTAATCAAATATGTTTGGATATTTGCTAAAACATGATATTGTCTCAATAACTTCCTGAGAATAGTTCTATCACCACACGGTGATTATTCGAGCGTTTTAACCGCCTACATATGATCTATGGCGCCATTTTATGTAGTCTCGTAGAAGACGCAGATTTTTTTAAGTAGTTATCAAAATAATGTTGATGGCTTTAAAAATAAAAGGCTTTTAAAACGCTCCGAATAATAAATACCGCTGAGTATTGTGTTAAGGCTTCTTATCCGTTCAAAAATGCTAATTGTTTTAGACATTTTCTCTATGATCAAACATGTTTCTTAACATATTACCAACGTTACTACTTAGAACGGTTACTATTGCGATTTATTGATAGTTTTTGTTTTAAAAACTACTCGAAACTGACAAAATTCACTCAGAGCACTGTTTTTTTTTTCAACTTTCCAATTGCACGCAATTAAAACATGAAATAACTATGTTACTATCTAGAACTCGGGGAAAAGTATTATTCACTTCAAAAAGTTGGTTGAAATTATTAATATATTTGTGATAATATAAGGGCAAATTTTTATTTACTACAACAAAATAAAAATTTGCTCATAAAATTTTTTTTTTAAAGGAATACGGCACCTTAAAGTTGTTTTTTTAGCCTCATCGTGCCAGGTATTTCTTAACCCTTTACCGCATATAGGAAAAAAATAGTTGTTTGAATTTGAACCTTGACCTATGCCAATAACGTCCAAGTTCATATCTGCCATATATGGCTTCGTATGCGGTAAAGGTTTAATACCATATTGGTTTTATTCTCCAGGTGGCAACTGTACTTCGTAGCCGCAGCGATCTTCATCGGTAACGCAGTGCCAGCTTTATACTTCGGTATCGTCCACCAAAGCGGAACCCTTAATGTCATGCCTTTGTTGAGAGAGGCTATACCTAACAACAGATCGTCGGTGTTGTTCATGATGCCCTGCCATTCCACGCCTTTGTACAGGTGAGAATCTGACTAATATTACACAAAGTGACAGTTAGTGAGTGTATTTATGTGTATGTTTGTTACTTCTTCACGCTCAGACGGCTGGACCAATTTTGTCAAATTTTGGTAAGAAGGTAGCTGGCACCCTGGATTAACACATAGGCTACTTTTTATCCCGAAAAAATTTAGTGTTACCGCGGAATGAGCGGGAAACACCGCGCGACATGGCTAGTATTCTATAAGTAACTACTTTGTAGCCGCAGCGATCCTTATTAGTAACGCAATGCGAGCCTTATACTTTGGTATCATCCACCAGAGTGGAACCCTCAAGGTCTAAGAGAGGCTATACCTAGCCACCGATCAACACTTCTGTTAATAATGCCATTTTATGCCTCTGTACAGGTGTGAGATTCAGTGATTCTCACTAAAAAGCTCTAAAGCGATGAACTGAAATGGGCGTACAAATTGCTCACAGTATCGTTACGATTGTGAAGGTTCTTGACAGGCGGCCGGTTATCGGAATAGGCCTTTTAGTGCTGAGTTTTATTTAATTACTTTTTTGCAAGTCACGATTTTTGGTTGTCATCCGACCATATGTGATACGAAACGTGATGAAATGTGTTCATCAGGAGCACTTGTGCAAACAACGGTAGTAGTCGCTTTGTTGATATTAATAATCAGTTAAATGCTTCTTTGGAAATGATCATGACATATGTCGTAGTTGGATTATATAATCCGCCAGAATGTATTCGACGCCAAACACGGCTAGCTGTAATATAATACAGCGAGTCATTAGCCGCCTCTTCCTAACCTAGTCTACTTTACTGCTAGCAGTACGGGTCTGGCGCTTCGTACGATGCGGCTAAACGTGGGCCGCCTTATTGAAGAAAGTATCGCAATGACAATGTGGCTAATCATTGAACCGCCCCATTGAAATGCGGGGTTATTAAAAACAGCCCTGTTTTTAATAGCGGCTAGCCGTGATGTAATACGGCGGATTATACAATCCGACTACGACATATCGCCTGGTGACAGCCAATAGTCACTAAAGTTTCTGCCACTAATCTTCAAAACCTCGTATTTAGTAAGTAGATTGACACCGAAATACGAGTTTTTAAGTAGGTATTTGTTACTTAGTGAGTTTTGGTGGTCAACAGACGATGAAAATGAAAATTAAAAAGTTTATTTCGTTTTTCTTATTACGCTAATAAGGGACTTCCTAGTAAGTATTATCTACCTGTAGCAGGAAGTCCCGCTCTTCCATTACACTTTAGTATAACCTATTGCAGAAATAAACATATCAGTTATTTAGTTTATAAAACAAAACAAAAATATTAAGAAATAAATGAAAATACAAGATTCGCAAGTGAAATTCGACTTAATACATTTTGATCCCATTTGCAAGTGCGCGCGTGTGTGTGTAAGTGTATGTGTGTAGTAATGTGAGTGTGTATGTGTGTGATTGCGCGAATGTGTTTATACTTTAACTCTGTATGTGTGTAATAATTCTGTTTCTTGTCTCTGTGTATAATTTAATTGTTATCTCATAATATTATTCATATTTAATAATTATAGGGCTGTACTAATTTCTCCGTCTCTCCGATATACATCTCGTTAGAGATTCTTGATAAACAGCATGTTGAGTATATTTATCGTTGCAGCCACCTGCACGTGAACATCACGACGCGCCACCTGAACTGCGACCCGCCCATCGGGCAGGCCGGCGAGTCCTACGAGGCCGAGGCCTTCTTCCACAACCCGCAGCGCTGGTGGCGCGCCGAGTACGCGAGCCGGCAGCCGCCCACCCTCCTCGTCATGTTCCACGTGCTCAAGGGACGGGTCGACACTCTGTTGGCTGGATATAGACAGATACACGAACTGCCCCATACACAGGTAACATCTTCCACAACCCGCAGCGCTGGTGGCGCGCCGAGTACGCGAGCCGGCAGCCGCCCACCCTCCTCGTCATGTTCCACGTGCTCAAGGGACGGGTCGACACTCTGTTGGCTGGATATAGACAGATACACGAACTGCCCCATACACAGGTAACATCTTCCACAACCCGCAGCGCTGGTGGCGCGCCGAGTACGCGAGCCGGCAGCCGCCCACCCTCCTCGTCATGTTCCACGTGCTCAAGGGACGGGTCGACACTCTGTTGGCTGGATATAGACAGATACACGAACTGCCCCATACACAGGTAACATCTTCCACAACCCGCAGCGCTGGTGGCGCGCCGAGTACGCGAGCCGGCAGCCGCCCACCCTCCTCGTCATGTTCCACGTGCTCAAGGGACGGGTCGACACTCTGTTGGCTGGATATAGACAGATACACGAACTGCCCCATACACAGGTAACATCTTCCACAACCCGCAGCGCTGGTGGCGCGCCGAGTACGCGAGCCGGCAGCCGCCCACCTTCCTCGTCATGTTCCACGTGCTCAAGGGACGGGTCGACACTCTGTTGGCTGGATATAGACAGATACACGAACTGCCCCATACACAGGTAACATCTTCCACAACCCGCAGCGCTGGTGGCGCGCCGAGTACGCGAGCCGGCAGCCGCCCACCCTCCTCGTCATGTTCCACGTGCTCAAGGGACGGGTCGACACTCTGTTGGCTGGATATAGACAGATACACGAACTGCCCCATACACAGGTAACATCTTCCACAACCCGCAGCGCTGGTGGCGCGCCGAGTACGCGAGCCGGCAGCCGCCCACCTTCCTCGTCATGTTCCACGTGCTCAAGGGACGGGTCGACACTCTGTTGGCTGGATATAGACAGATACACGAACTGCCCCATACACAGGTAACATCTTCCACAACCCGCAGCGCTGGTGGCGCGCCGAGTACGCGAGCCGGCAGCCGCCCACCCTCCTCGTCATGTTCCACGTGCTCAAGGGACGGGTCGACACTCTGTTGGCTGGATATAGACAGATACACGAACTGCCCCATACACAGGTAACATCTTCCACAACCCGCAGCGCTGGTGGCGCGCCGAGTACGCGAGCCGGCAGCCGCCCACCCTCCTCGTCATGTTCCACGTGCTCAAGGGACGGGTCGACACTCTGTTGGCTGGATATAGACAGATACACGAACTGCCCCATACACAGGTAACATCTTCCACAACCCGCAGCGCTGGTGGCGCGCCGAGTACGCGAGCCGGCAGCCGCCCACCTTCCTCGTCATGTTCCACGTGCTCAAGGGACGGGTCGACACTCTGTTGGCTGGATATAGACAGATACACGAACTGCCCCATACACAGGTAACATCTTCCACAACCCGCAGCGCTGGTGGCGCGCCGAGTACGCGAGCCGGCAGCCGCCCACCCTCCTCGTCATGTTCCACGTGCTCAAGGGACGGGTCGACACTCTGTTGGCTGGATATAGACAGATACACGAACTGCCCCATACACAGGTAACATCTTCCACAACCCGCAGCGCTGGTGGCGCGCCGAGTACGCGAGCCGGCAGCCGCCCACCCTCCTCGTCATGTTCCACGTGCTCAAGGGACGGGTCGACACTCTGTTGGCTGGATATAGACAGATACACGAACTGCCCCATACACAGGTAACATCTTCCACAACCCGCAGCGCTGGTGGCGCGCCGAGTACGCGAGCCGGCAGCCGCCCACCCTCCTCGTCATGTTCCACGTGCTCAAGGGACGGGTCGACACTCTGTTGGCTGGATATAGACAGATACACGAACTGCCCCATACACAGGTAACATCTTCCACAACCCGCAGCGCTGGTGGCGCGCCGAGTACGCGAGCCGGCAGCCGCCCACCCTCCTCGTCATGTTCCACGTGCTCAAGGGACGGGTCGACACTCTGTTGGCTGGATATAGACAGATACACGAACTGCCCCATACACAGGTAACATCTTCCACAACCCGCAGCGCTGGTGGCGCGCCGAGTACGCGAGCCGGCAGCCGCCCACCCTCCTCGTCATGTTCCACTTGCTCAAGGGACGGGTCGACACTCTGTTGGCTGGATATAGACAGATACACGAACTGCCCCATACACAGGTAACATCTTCCACAACCCGCAGCGCTGGTGGCGCGCCGAGTACGCGAGCCGGCAGCCGCCCACCCTCCTCGTCATGTTCCACGTGCTCAAGGGACGGGTCGACACTCTGTTGGCTGGATATAGACAGATACACGAACTGCCCCATACACAGGTAACATCTTCCACAACCCGCAGCGCTGGTGGCGCGCCGAGTACGCGAGCCGGCAGCCGCCCACCCTCCTCGTCATGTTCCACGTGCTCAAGGGACGGGTCGACACTCTGTTGGCTGGATATAGACAGATACACGAACTGCCCCATACACAGGTAACATCTTCCACAACCCGCAGCGCTGGTGGCGCGCCGAGTACGCGAGCCGGCAGCCGCCCACCCTCCTCGTCATGTTCCACGTGCTCAAGGGACGGGTCGACACTCTGTTGGCTGGATATAGACAGATACACGAACTGCCCCATACACAGGTAACATCTTCCACAACCCGCAGCGCTGGTGGCGCGCCGAGTACGCGAGCCGGCAGCCGCCCACCCTCCTCGTCATGTTCCACGTGCTCAAGGGACGGGTCGACACTCTGTTGGCTGGATATAGACAGATACACGAACTGCCCCATACACAGGTAACATCTTCCACAACCCGCAGCGCTGGTGGCGCGCCGAGTACGCGAGCCGGCAGCCGCCCACCCTCCTCGTCATGTTCCACTTGCTCAAGGGACGGGTCGACACTCTGTTGGCTGGATATAGACAGATACACGAACTGCCCCATACACAGGTAACATCTTCCACAACCCGCAGCGCTGGTGGCGCGCCGAGTACGCGAGCCGGCAGCCGCCCACCCTCCTCGTCATGTTCCACGTGCTCAAGGGACGGGTCGACACTCTGTTGGCTGGATATAGACAGATACACGAACTGCCCCATACACAGGTAACATCTTCCACAACCCGCAGCGCTGGTGGCGCGCCGAGTACGCGAGCCGGCAGCCGCCCACCCTCCTCGTCATGTTCCACGTGCTCAAGGGACGGGTCGACACTCTGTTGGCTGGATATAGACAGATACACGAACTGCCCCATACACAGGTAACATCTTCCACAACCCGCAGCGCTGGTGGCGCGCCGAGTACGCGAGCCGGCAGCCGCCCACCCTCCTCGTCATGTTCCACGTGCTCAAGGGACGGGTCGACACTCTGTTGGCTGGATATAGACAGATACACGAACTGCCCCATACACAGGTAACATCTTCCACAACCCGCAGCGCTGGTGGCGCGCCGAGTACGCGAGCCGGCAGCCGCCCACCCTCCTCGTCATGTTCCACGTGCTCAAGGGACGGGTCGACACTCTGTTGGCTGGATATAGACAGATACACGAACTGCCCCATACACAGGTAACATCTTCCACAACCCGCAGCGCTGGTGGCGCGCCGAGTACGCGAGCCGGCAGCCGCCCACCCTCCTCGTCATGTTCCACGTGCTCAAGGGACGGGTCGACACTCTGTTGGCTGGATATAGACAGATACACGAACTGCCCCATACACAGGTAACATCTTCCACAACCCGCAGCGCTGGTGGCGCGCCGAGTACGCGAGCCGGCAGCCGCCCACCTTCCTCGTCATGTTCCACGTGCTCAAGGGACGGGTCGACACTCTGTTGGCTGGATATAGACAGATACACGAACTGCCCCATACACAGGTAACATCTTCCACAACCCGCAGCGCTGGTGGCGCGCCGAGTACGCGAGCCGGCAGCCGCCCACCTTGGTTTACCCTTGTTTGGTCTAATAATTTTTTGCCTAATTTCATTTTGTCTAAAATTACTTTGCATATTTATTCAGTTTGCCTAATATTCGTTTAGTCTAAAGTCGTTTCGCTTAATGAATATTTTGCATAATCTTGTTTCGCCGAATTTTCATATTGCCTAATTTTTGTATATATAATTTCATTTTATCTATTATTCAACTAATATAATTACATTTCCTATAAACGCCATTTTGCCTACTACAATTTTTGTATAATTTCAGTTTGCCTAATTTGCACAGTATATTATTTTACGTTTTTTTTTTATTACACATTATTTATTTATTTGTTAATCAAAGTATACACCTTAAATATATTCAATTCCCTGCAAAACTACCTACTTTACAATATCCACCGTAATATATAGACTCGTATAATAATGTGATAGGTTTTAATAGTGTTTTATGCGGCCGCGGCTGTCGCTCTCGTATCGGGCTATCCAGCCATCTTCGAAAGGGCCGCAGTTTATTAGACGCTGCTTAACTCATCTGTTATAGATGTAAAAGGGTAATGATGATGATGATGCTTAACCTAACCTAACCTACTTTACTGGCAGCAGTTCGGTTCTGTTGTGGTCGCAGTTCTAACCTAACCTAACCCATTAAGTTCGGTTCTAACCTAACCTACTTTACTGGCAGCAGTTCGTTTCTGTTGTGGTCGCAGTTCTAACCTAACCTAACCCATTAAGTTCGGTTCTAACCTAACCTACTTTACTGGCAGCAGTTCGGTTCTGTTGTGGTCGCAGTTCTAACCTAACCTAACCCATTAAGTTCGGTTTTAACCTAACCTACTTTTCTGGCAGCAGTTCGGTCCTGTTGTGGTCGCAGTTCTAACCTAACCTAACCTGGTCGTTAGTTAGAATAACATTCGGCAAAATAATCACTAGTTAAAATAACATTCGGCAATATAATCAATAGTTAAAATAACATTCGGCAATATAATCATTAGTTAAAATAACTTTCGGCAATATAAGAATTAGTTAAACTAATATTAAACGAAACAAACTTTATTTGAAGTGATGATTAGACTAAACGAGTTTCGACAAAGTGATCATTTATTGAAACAATAATTATGAAAACTGAAATTAGGCAAACCGTTGGTTATACTAAAAGTTGTTAGGCAAACTGAAATTAGGCAAATAATTTTTAGACAAAACAAGGGAATACCAACTGCCCCATACACAGGTAACATCTTCGCAGATCATCTTAGCACAAGTGTAGCATAACCCGCGACATTAGTGACAATGGCAACACGCAGGCAGCAGATATTTTATGTTCTTTGATGTGATGATTTGACGACTCCTTATCCGTTCAAAAATGCTGATGGTTTTAGACATTTTTCTCTATGATACTACTTGGATATATCAATGTTACTACTTAAAAGATGGCCATTCCGATATATTTGAAACCTACTGTTTGAATTTTTCATTGATGTTTCAAAAATTACTAAAATTTGACAAAATTCACGCAGAAACTGTTTTTTCTTTTTAACTTATTCTCGCTTGCACGCAATGAAAGCATGAACTAGCTATGTTGCTTTCTAGATTTCAGGAAAAATATATTGGTCATAATCTGAAAAAAAAATGAAAAAAGGCCGCAACATATAAGGCCAATTGTATCAATCTTATTCAGTGCATCAAAGAAAGTATTGGCTGGACCACTGCCAGCCTACATTCTAAAATGCTTTTAAAAAATGAATAATATTGCTTTAGAAAACATTCAGAGAACATAGACTGTATAAGAGCTGACACAGCCCTTACACAGATGTAATAAACTCTTACGCACCCATCTGTTATATGGGATGGATCTTATTATTGCACTATATGTTACCAACATGTTGGAATACTTATGAAGTACTCTATAATTGTTAGACAAAAAATTTGGTACCTCCTATATTAAAAAAATATGAATATCCTTTTAATTTCCAGTTCCCCGAAGGCGAGGTGAGCGCGAACGTGCTGGTGTTCCAGAAGAACGCGCGCCCGCCGCCGCCCGACGCCGCCGCCTAGCCACCGTCAGTACCCTCACATCATACACTAGCCTTCTGATATCAATACATAGGGTCTTCAGCCCCGGCAGTGTGCTCTCAACGCATTAGACAGATTTAAAACTGATCAGTGGACAGTTGCATGACCTTAAGGCCATAGGTGTGAACAGAAGGTCCGAGCGCGCAAACGAGCAAAGTTACTAACGGAGGGGGAGTACTAACGAACCGTCAGTACCCTCACATTATACACTAGCCTTCTGTTATCAATACATAGGATCTTCAGCCCCGGCAGTGTGCTCTCAACACATTAGACAGATTTAAAACTGATCAGTGGACAGTTGCATGACCTTAAGGCCATAGGTGTGAACAGAAGGTCCGAGCGCGCAAACGAGCAAAGTTACTAACGGAGGGGGAGTACTAACGAACCGTCAGTACTCCCCACATGACACACTAGACTTCTGTTATCAATACATAGGATCTTCAGCCCCGGCAGTGTGCTCTCAACACATTACTAGTACATTACTGCAGACGCGAAGACAGAAGGAAGGGCTTGCCGGATGAGTAGGTATAGACGGCCGACCGTAGCCGTCTAGCCCACCGTCAGTACCCTCACATTACACTAGCCTTCTGTTATCAATACATAGGATCTTCAGCCCCGGCAGTGTACTCTCAACACATTAGTAGTACATTACTGCAGACGCGAAGACAGAAGGAAGGGGTTACCGGATGAGTAGGTATAGACGGCCGACCGTAGCCGGCAAGCCCTATTCACGACTAAGGCATGTACTTATAGTGTTTTTCTCAAACATAATCCAATGAAATAAAAAGAAACATAATTCAGCTTATTCAGCTGTTTAGGCAGCCCATGAACACAGACGACATGTTTAAAAAAAAATTAAATTCCTTTAAAGTGCTCTCGAGTTGTTCCGCCCGAAACGTGAGACTTTGAAGCCTGTTATAATGCACATTATGTTGACATTTCATTGCATGTTTGAGAAAACTGATTTAAAACTGATCAAAGGACAGTCGCGTGGCGTTATGTTACGAGCGGCGGCCATACGAGTGAGAGAGATGCCGCGCACGGACCTTCCGCTCCCACCTATGGCCACTGCTCGCCGCTGCCGCTAGCCGCCGAAGTCGGGGCTGAGCCGTAAATGTTTTATTTTATTAAGTGAATAGTGCTATACTTTATTATTTAATTTATGACATGAGTTTAATGACACAGTTTATATGTGCAATATTTTGTGCTTCTCTATCAGTTCGCGAATTGTCTTGAGAACCCACTACTTACGAGCAAACAATAGAGGTTCTACGCCGATTATATAATGCATTTGAACTCAGTGCCAAGAGTGAGGTATAGAATAACTTATATTAAGATCGACTGTATGGGAATTTTGCCCCATCCTATGCTTTAGAAAAATTAGATTCAACGGGGATGCGTACCGAAGAATTAATTGCGAAGTTGATACCGCAAGCGTTATTGAAAAGTTTGGATTTCATTGATTGGATAATGTATGGCCAGTAATGGTTGACCAATAATGTGTTCTTTATTCGATATTCAAGTATAATGATTATTTAGATTTAAATTTCTTTATTTCAATACATAAAATGTCAGTATAAATTACACTAAGTCAATTTACATCTGTATTACAGCAATATATAAGGACAACAGAATTAATTACATTTCAAAACACAAATAAATTAAGATTGAAATGCCTCCTTAAAGAACAAATCAATTTTAATCTCCCAATAAGGATCGAATAATAACAAAGTAGGTATACATAATGTGTGAAGGAATTAAGTCCTCTTTCAACACGCTGGTTTTAGTCGTAAGAAAGAGACAGCTACGTGTACTTCCAGAATTTTACTGCCGTTTTGACATTTTGAAGTATAAACTGACGACGCAATAGTAAAATACTTATGCATTTGCGCGTGTTCTAAAAAGTATGAGTTATTAACTATTGCCGAAGTCTAACTTTGAAAAGATAGAAGCTAGAAGCCGCAATTTTTCTGTGGCATTTAGGACGTTTTTTCAGTGAGAGCGGCATCAACACCTTATTTCTCGTACTGTCCCCAATTTTTGTCTCGATAATGAACTACGAACGTAGTCCAAAATTAATGTATGTATCGTGTATGTGTTCGTGTAGTTTTTTCTTTCATATTCTATTTCCCATGACTGGAGAATTGCGAGACGCAAGTACAAATTATGTCTTAATTACATATTTTACTCCCTTGCCAAAGCTAGGAACGTTTTATGTAACGACTAACATATCTTATGTAATATAATGCGGGAATTGCGTTTCGTTTTTGCACACTTAATCTGTATTAAAATAATAGAAATGTCCTACATTTTATTCGCACGGCTTAATCTTATTGAAACTTTCGTGAGACATGTTCAATTGTTGTATTAAGCGGTTTACACTCACGTGAAATTGTCACAAACGGCCCGATATGTTCGAACGTATCTGATGAAGAGCTCCGTACGAGTTCCAAACATGTCAGGCCGTTCCTGACAATAAAATTGCACGTGTATGTAAACCGCTAAAATGCAATAATCTTGTGAACGCAAAGCGGTAAAGCAATTCACCGTGCACCTGACGCCACAGAAAAAAATGAAAAAGTGCCCCGAAATCGAAGAAATGTGAATGATAAAACATTCTTTACAAATCAATGTAATTGTGTTCTTATTTTTTTTTAGACTTCTATTTGTTGTTATTTTAGTGTAAGAACGAAACGCAATGACGACACGACCACCGATTAATAACAATTGAAAAACGACATTATTTTCATATTTGCTATAAAATTTATTTGGATATATTTAAATAGGCTTGATATGTATGATTTATTTGCAATGGAATTTGGATTTCTTTTTTTCTTATTTAGACATAGATTTGATTATTTGCCTTGCTCAAATTGTAAAGACAAGTAAGTATTTTAAGATCTCTTTTATGCTTGGATAGAAATGCGTGAGGAATTATCCATCACTGACTTGCACCCCTTTTGCATGGTTGTTAATATAATAGACATAAAATATTCGTATACATTACCCTTGCCTATGATCTGCCTAAGGAAAGTACTAGAATTGCTGTTCGCTTTGAACATTAATTACTTAATGACCAATTATATATAAGGGTTTCTTTATTCCTCATACTTTTCTAGCCAAGCGATGTTGTCTTGTAATAACTAAGGTGCATTCGAACAGGAGCATTTACACAATCCTATATATTTCACTGAAACTGTAGATATATAGCGCTTAAAATATCGATTTTATACTGTCTTCACCGTTATCAGTCGAAAGACGTTTATAACTTGGATATAGGTACCCTAAATAACGTATACTTGGTCAGGTCATCCGCAGCCTTCGTCAAATCATCGGTCCCTCTTACGGGAGCTTACCCGCGATGCGTTTTTGTACTTCGTTCTATGTAAATTCAAAATCGAATAAGAGGCTAGTTGTGATCGTCTGTGTCTAATGTAATTGAACATTTGCAAGAATGTTACAAGCCATCTATGGTGCAATAAATATTTTTATCTACACCCATATTGCTCAATTATTATAATAATTTCAGATAGATAGGACATGGACAGGAAAGACCTACATTACTTGGCATCGAAATCAGAGATGTAATTTCATAACAGTGTCATAGCCCAGTATCAAATTTTATACTGTTAAGGTGAGCACGCCCCCGCGGCGTGAGGTCACCTCATTCACTCCTCAGCTCCGCGGACTGACTGGCGGTACCGAATACTTCATATCTACATAAAAGAAAATCTATGATAATGATCATTAATATGGGTGTAGATAAAATAATGTATGCAACTCTACATAATTATGTAGGTATTAAAACACTTGTGCGATACTATTATGAAAAAAGCCGATGGCGAGTGTCATAAAACCACACTCGTGTTTAAAGACTTCTTATTACGTAACAGTTGCATAAACTACTATAAAAAGCTTTTGCTTGTAACGTGATTTGCGAAAGCTACCAAGAACAATTTACAGAAGTGCTCCTGTACGCATGCGCCAAGGGCTTTCGGTTATTAGGAGATACTTGCAGGAGAGATGCGACATTAAGCGACATAGGTACGCTCACCAATATATTTTTTTATATATGATTTCTTTTTTTCATAATATTGAAATTACTCTTAGTCTTTTTCGCAAAACCAATGGCTCTGACATCAGGTTCGGTGGTCTAGTTGGTAGGACCCCCGTGTTGGCCCGGAAAGCCGTTGGTGACGCAGGTTCGAATCCTGCCTGAACCATTGAATTTTTCAATTTTTCGCTTCATTGTAAACATTTGGTTTACGTCAGCAGACGTTACTGCGTTAATAAAAATAATTAAATTAAGATTAAATTAACCAAAATATCTCCTTACACTTTAAGGAGTTTGACAATTTAAAGGATTGTCAAAATACATAAACTAATGTAATGCTGTAAAATAGCGTTAATTTTATCAATTGTCATTTGAGTACCATCGTAGAACTCTGTCGCAATAAGAACCACTGTCACGCAAATTTGAGTGATACGATACCTTTATTTCAAAAGGGGTTCTCTTTAATATCAACCATATATACTTAAAGCTCAGTTTTGTAGCCGTGTCGAACCCTGTAAGATTACCTGATTAGTGCCACGTTTCGCATCTCTTCTGTATTTTTAATGAACGAAAGACCTTAGAGTAATATAAAATTGCATTTACCATCTAACTGATGTAACATCTACAATCACTTAGTTGTGTAAAGGCTAGTATGTATTATTTATTAAGAACAATATCGAGCAATATTTCTTGGTAATTAGTTTGTTATTTCCTAGTGTAAGTTAAAGCAATTGTCTTCTATAGAAATGTGAAGTGTGAATTTTTAAATAAAGATTTTATTTTTAATAAGTTCTGCTGGTAAGTGTTTTATTTACTTCATAATGAATTTGCCAAAAAAAATATCACAAATCTATCAATGTATGTACACGGAATCAGATGTTTTATATTTATAATTTGAATTATCTTTATTACATGACTGAATACAGCAAGTTAAAGGCCACAAAACAGCCTATTACTTACATAACAGGTTGTCTTATCGCTAGACAGTGACCTATTCCAGGCAACCTTGTCATAGAAAGATTGCCATTCAATTATATGGTCTTTACGATGAAACGGTAGTACCATTAAGTACCATCGCAGTAAGTGTAATCAAAACATACGATAAAAGAATACCCAAATCCTTAGATATCGAGTTTTCATTACCTTCCGTTCCAACAAGTAAGCCCTAATTAAGATTTCAGTGCTCTTTTATACAGTTTTATAGTTCTTAATCGATAAGGTTTCATTATTTTAACTACTTATAATCTTTTTAGGGTTCCGTACCTCAAAAGGAAAAAACGGAACCCTTATAGGATCACTTTGTTGTCCGTCTGTCCGTCTGTCAAGACCCTTTTTCTCAGGAACGCGTGGAGGTATGAAGCTGAAATTTATATCAATTACTCAGGTCTACTGTCCCTTGAAGCTGTGAAAAAATCAAACTTCTAAGCCAACGCAATCAAAAGATACAGCCGTTTATGCCGCAAATTTTCGACACTTGCAAGGGAATCAAAACCTACAGGGTGCTTCCCGTGAACTCAGAATCTTGAAATTTGGTACGAAGCAACGTCTTATAGCATAGATAAAGGAATAATTACGAAAACCATAATTTTTTTTTTTAATACCTAACTTTGCACCTAATTTATATGGGGCGCTATACATACCAGGTGCAAACTTAACTTAACCACTTAGGGATGGAAAGTGTTTGTACGGAACCCTCGGTGCGCGAGTCCGACTCGCACTTGGCCGGTTTTTTTTTAATTATCTACTACGACTTGTAGCTGTTCAAATATGTTGTGATGCACTAAATTTGCCTAAACATATACTATCCGGAGCAACCTCTAAATCGATGACCCCTTCCTAATGATTGTGTCTCGTTCAGAAATTCACTTAAACACGTCACGTTTAAGTTGTGATCCAGTTAAAGTTTAATTTAAATTAATGTCCGCTCATAATAATGCGATAAACTCGCAGATAAAAGATCAGTGTACTTACAACTCTAGGACAGTTGACGTCGTATCCAGTGTTACGTTCAACCATGTATAAAACATGGTTTATATTACTTTTTATGTCAAATATGGGACTTTCTTTCAGTTTAAACGAAACGAAAGTGACCGACGATGATAAAAGCAGTTTGGTGTTTGTGTTCGATACGACGGGATCCATGTTCAATGATTTGAAGCAGCTAAGGGCTGGCGCGGAAATGATTTTGAGCACGGCCCTGGAAGAGAGTAGTATCATTGCTGACTTTGTGTTTGTGCCTTTTCATGACCCTGGTAAGTTGTTTCATACTATTCAGATTTCAGCAGACATATAAGGCCTTAATTGGTAACCAGGCCCTTCGGACCGTAGACCACACCTTACCATAGGTATATGTTACAAATTGCATAATGAATAAGTGTCGAAGCAGAGATTGCCTCCTTGCTAATAGTTTCTCGAGCAGTCTTATTCCCCTTCCTCTTCTTTTACGGTTCCTTGTCTCATGCTTGACTGGTAGTCATTGTTCAGTCTTTTCCAGGCCACATTATGGGCGTCTCATGGTTGAGCGAACTTAATTGCAGAAATTAGGTATACGCTGTTTGACCTACTTCAAATAAAAACACAGAGTTTCTATTCTATCTAAGTTTTCTTTCTGCGGTCTTTGAGTTATTCATACTAAGGTCACGACACGATATTCATCGATTAATTTAATGCGACCGTGATCTAATTTAAATGTTGATAATTTTTGTCTCAATTGCGATAACACTAAGGAAATAATAACAACATAATTGAACCGGGGAAGTCCCTAGTTGTAATTTAAATATTTGAGAAATCACTTAACTTCCACTTCGTTCTATCCTATTATCATATGTTTGGCATAGCGTCGGCTACAGCTGAATATAGGAGGCCTAACTCTGAAGGCGAATCTGTCTTGATGGCCTTTGAAAATGATGTGTATTGTCCAGTTTTGTTACCTTGTCGACTATAGAAAATTGGTACTGTACTGGTATTAAGTTAGTGCTGTTTGGTACTGTAAATTGGTAGAAGGTGTACTTAGCCCTGCTGATAATAGCTTTATAACTCGCTATACATTTATAGTCAATTGTAAAAAAATTGTATACGTATGCCTTTAGGTGTTGGCCCAGCAACAGTAACCAACAACAAAACCATATTCAAATCTGCCCTCAATATCGTCCGAGTATATGGTGGGGGAGACTGCCCGGAGAAGAGTCTTACAGGTCTTCAACTTGCGCTGAACGTCAGCAGGCCACGCTCGTTTGTCTATGTATTCACGGATGCGACGGCTCATGACCACTGGCTGGTGGGGAAAGTGCTGGATCTGGTGCAGAGGAAGCAAAGCCAGGTATAAACAGGTCCTTAAACTATTAAGCAACGTAAAATACAGAAATCAAAAGCTCGTAGTTGCATTTGTGCATCGCGCTGTCGGTTTTTATTATATTAGAACAAAACAAGAGTTTAAAATTCAAAACTCATACCTATCCATTCCAGTATGTCAATTGTATTTATGTACACAGAACTTACACATTGTAAAATACCACGGTTCAGGCTCTTGACAAAATTGTGGAATGGGGCCCTTCCTCAACAAATGTAAGAAAATTTAACCAATCCGTGTTCACGGTCATCCGGGTTCTTCCAATGCAGGGGCTCGTTTAATTTTGCCTGTCTCACCTCCTTGTTGTTACGTTACGCCCCTGGTTATACAATGTTCACGGTGTTTGGATGAGGTTTGACAACCGATCACTTGTAGCTTCCAACCTTGACGCTGGCAGGATTGTTCCAATGGACAATAGCCATTGAGTTAAAAATTTAATTGAATTATAACAAATAAATAATGCTTGTACCTTGTCAGCCATGTCAGAAGTGGGATTGACTGAGAATGTTTACAGGTAGTGTTCGTCTTGACCGGACACTGCAACGATTTGACGCGGCCAAACTATTTGGTTTACCAACAAATTGCTGCCGCCAGTTCTGGCCAAGTGTTCAACTTGAACAAGACCAACGTTCATAAGGTAATTACTTATTATGTCCGCATTTGACGTGGACGCGAGTATGGACGAGGCCGATATTAATTTTGAATACTACGACAGTGGCAAGCATGCATGACTGAGATATTAACATTTTCACGACCAGGGAAAAAAAACTACCCCAGCGGCGTAATCGCACCCCAGACGCCGACAGAACTCGCCAGGTGGGTGCTTTGATAGTCCGCCGCAAGCTGGGGTTGCAGCTGAGTATAAGATGGTATAAGTTACGAGCGCCCACCAGTCGGGTTGTTGGTCGTGAAAGTGTTAGGTAAGCTTGCACTTACCGCTGCCTATGGACGCTTGTGACGCCAGGAGCATCACACGCGCGCTACCGACTTTTTAGGAACCCATTTACTCCCCTCTTAAAGAACCGCATACTGGTGCCCCCGGGGATAAACCTCGGCAGGGAGCTCATTCAACATGCGGAGCGTTCGCGGTAGGAAATTCCTCTGGAAATGCACAGTTCTCGGCTATTTTGGCTCCAGTGTGTGAGGATGAACACCCTGCCGGTGGCGAGCTAGATACAATTCAATCATAACTAGGTCGATGCAGAGTCAGCCACCGGCTAAGCTTGCACCATAGATTGGAGCGGTTTTTTTTTTTTTTTTTCGAAATTTTCTCTTCGTCACGACCTAGCGAAATTTAATTTGTGTATTTTAAAACAAAAATTTCTAAAATCGGCTGAGAACTCGCTGAGATCTGCGCATTGTTACAAAGTCCATTCGAGTCGATCCATGGGAGCTTCGCTCGCTTCGCTCGCTCCGCTCCAATTATCTCAGACAAGCTTTCTTTACTGATTAAATAACTCGTGCTATCCGCAGCAACTTTGCACGACAGCGGCAGCGGTGTAGGTACTTGTGTCTCGCTCACTCGTATGACCGCCGCACTCGGATCTCGCTCAACGGCTCGCCGCGCCGCTGGTCGCGCAAAGACGTGGCATCTCCGTTAATCGGATTGACGATCGACCGCTTTGAGCAATATCTAATTAGCAGGAAGGCATGATACCGAGTACCGACTTCAAACGATGAGTATCGGAGAACAGGTCCCAATACATGTAATTATTTACGATGTTTTATTATTGATAAGATATGTGCATTTCAGGTTTTAGATTTTGTGAGAAGTTCAATCAAAGCAAGATCGGTTAATTTAGGCTCGGTCACTAATCCAGCCGGTTATAATTATACGAGAGAGGTAAGTCATTACCAATATTGACCTCCTAAGAGTTAAAGTATAATGTGTCATCAACATCTGCAAACAAGTTCACCTTTGCGTAATATTTGAAGGGTTCCTATTTCTCAAGACTTAAAATGAAAACCAAAACGACATATCTAACTAACGCTCAGTAATATTCTATAATTGCCTTTGATTCAAAACAGTGCCCGTAGTATACTGCTCAAAATACACATGCTGTATTTTAAATCAGTATCAAAAATTATTGGGCCCTTGCATTTTTATGACTAGTATAGATATCATTTTATAGGCTGAAACTATCTGAAACTAGAGATGTGCCGCTCGAGAACGGCATATATTTACCTAAAAGGGTTTTTTATTCACAGATTCCAGTAGACAGTAGCCTAAATGAGGTAACGGTGTCCGTGTCTGGATCAAAACCACAGATTCAGGTGTTTACTCCGACGGGCGAACAGCTCACGGGTCCGCCTAAACTGGTCACGACCCTAGACTTGGCAGAAATTATGGTGAGTTTATTTGTAGAGTTCTGTAGCCCATCGTCGCTTGTTAAACCTGAAACTGGTATGTAGCAGCGTATAAAAGAAAAGAATGGCATTATGTAGCTAGTATCCTATATCTTAATATTATATGACTTGGTATAATGCCTGTACCGAGGTTATTTGGAATTCTTAGCTTCAATATTGGATCTTGTCACTTGTTCCAATAAAGGCGGTTCGTGTTTCCACTAAATATAGCTTAGAAACATCTCGAAGGACAAGTCTTTCGATTAAATAAAACTGCACTCAAATTGGTCCATCCGGTTGGGAGCTATGATGCCAAAGACAGACACACACATCCCCTGTTTTTTTCGTCGGGGTAAAGAAGTGGAATCTAAGTAAAATAAGAAGTAATGTGCTATTTTATGAAAAACTACAGCAAGAGAAGACCTTAATTAATACAAATTCTTCAACGTAACTAGTGTTTTTTTTTGTTTCGACATTTGCATCGTGTGTAGGTAGGTATACACACACGTATTGTTGTACACCCTTCCCGCACCAATAATGTCTCTGTTTGACCTTGTGGTTGACTGGTAGAGAATGCCTCATGGCATTAAGTCCGCCATTTGTACTTTTACTTATGTATTTTGTGCAATAAAGTTTAAATAAATAAATAAATTCTTAGATACTGGTGATGACAGTTTATATCTTACTTTGCAGGTAGTAAAAGTGCTCCAACCAGAGCCTGGCAACTGGTCGATCACGGTGGGCAGTGAAGCAACGCACTCCGTCAAAGTGGTCGGGCTGTCCAACCTGACGTTTCATCACGGGTTCTCTGTGCAGCGTCCTAACTCACCTGCGGAAACCAGCTATAGGCCTTTACAAGGTATCTTATAAGGACTTTTTCAGGTACAATTCGAGCCTGGAATCTTTTTCTGTAGTTAAATAAGGGTGACGCTTGCTGGTGATTTCTTCTAGAATCTTTAACTTAACTGCTGAGACATTTTGAATAGTTTCCTTTGTATCATTAGATCCTACACTCAGCCTTATTCATCAGTTGGTTTACCTTCATACAAGTTCATAAAAGTGCAAAAACTGTCGCCAAATGAATGGGTAAGATGAGGCTTATGTTTACATATAAGAATCAAGCCGCCGAGAAATAACCCTATAGCTTATTTTTACCCGACTACGGCGAAGCAAAAAAGGAGGGTTATGATTCTGACCGGGTGTCCTATCATAGCTCTGAAATATTGTTTCCCACCTGTTTCGCCTAATTTTAATTTACCTATATATATTTTTTTCTATTTTAATATTAATTTGAAACCCATAATATTATCAGGGTTTATAAACATCGTTTTAAGGAACCCATTAGGGTTGGGTTAGGTTTATTTTATTCTGAAATATGAACAGTTTTACAATAAAATGACTTTCAGGCAAATTATGGTGAAACGTTACAGGTGGGAAGCAAATATTCGCACTTACGATAGGTAACCTTTTCATCTATATGTATGTTTACTTATATTTTTAATGTAAGTTCCATGCAATTATCTATTAAAGTTTTTTCCAGGCACATACAACTACATGCTGCTATCATTAACGCAGACAGACAGGTCGGTCCACGTGTCGCACGCGGAGATCCTCGCCCTGAACGGGACGACATTATTCGAGGTTCCGTTGACGGAGGTCGATCATGTCAACAAGAGATACTTGGCAGACGCATTTATCCCGCCTAATGAATTGTTCTATATTGCTGTAAGTATTTATCATCGTCTTCATTGAAGCGAGGCGGAGCGGAGACGAGCGGAATAGACCCATCACCTGGGTTGAACTGTATCTCAGCTCCTTTTGTGATTGGTCAATTCCGCACGTCTGCTCCACTTCGCTTCAGTGAAGACGCACCCTAACGGCCCGGCCACTACTTCGGTCTTAACGGCAGCGGTGCGTGGTGCATGTGTCTCGCTCACTCGTATGGCCGCCGCTCGGATTTCTCGCTCAACCGCTCGTCGTGCCACTTGCGGCTGAAAGTCGTGGCATGTCCATATTGTCCATTATAGCTATAACCTCTAACGAAACGTAGTAACTATAAGACGCTACCTACTAAATGTTTACTGTCCTTTTCCAATCACTTATAAACTTAAGTGATTGGGAAAAGTACTTATAAACTTTTTCCTAGAAATAATATGTTGCAAATTTGGAACTAAACAGCTGAATTATATTTGTTGAGAGGTTTTATTTTTTTATTTCATTGCATATGTTTCGGAAAAGCACTATGCATGCCTTAGCCGTTAAACGGGTTAACCGGCTTTGTAACACGGTCCAGTCTATACCTACTCACCCGGCAGGCCCTTCTTTCCTGGCATCTGCAGTAATATTATTGTCATATAAATTGTAATAACTTATTTTAGATAAATGGAGTGGATGCAGACAGTCAAGAATTGCGTAGAGTCGGCGCAACGGCTATCCAGGCCAAAGCTCCAGGTGAACTTTATTTTCTCGTTTCACCTAAGTATTATAAATAACTAGTGACCTGCCCCGGGTTCGCACGGGAGCACTGCTATATTATGCATGTATTATGCAACCTTCCACTTGAATCACTCTATCTATTAAAAAAACCCGCCACAAAATCCAATTCGTAGTGTTAAAGATCTAAGCATGCATAGGGACAGACAGACAGCAGGCAGCGACTTTGTTTTATACTATGTAGTGATAACAAAAGAATAAATATCGGACAACCTCACACAAATCGATTTAGTCCCACAGTAAACTCTAGTAGGCTTGTGTTATGGGTACTAGACGACGATATACATGCTTATATAGACAAATACATACTTAAACAAATAGAAAACATTCTCGACCCAGGAACAAATATTCGAGTTCATCACACAAATATTTACCCTTGCTGGGATTAGAACCGAGGACCGTCGACTCAGTAGGCAGCTGCACTGGCGACTGCGTACCTTATTGTATCAATCGTTTTTTAAAAAATGTGATGCTTCCACATTAAAAGTAATAAATCCTTTTTTCGCAGATGTTCCATATTTGACCGCCACAAAAAAGGTTTGTTGCGTTATTTTTTATTTAGATATTAATCCTCATGATATATATAACTGCTTTCGGTAGTGATGAATTGTTGTACCTCTTTGATAAAGTGATACTTTTAGGTGCAAGCCTTTCGTCACGAGACGGTGACAATTGAGTGCTGTGTGGAGAGTATGGTACCTGTTAATATCTTGTGGACGAAAGACGGCACTAGGATTCAGCCGCAGATTTCTAGCGTGTAAGTTCATATTCTATTTCATATTATCATAGAACCCAAAACTATTATTTTTATTTGGTTATATTGGATCCCTAAGAATCAGCACTCAAATGATGTCACGTTGTGGAAAAATGACAGTTGCAAACTATGAAAATATCAGTGGTACAATTTTTATACTTCTTATATTTTCAGGCAAAGTACATCGGTCCAGCACGTAATAAATGATTTAAACGAAGAAAATGCCGGCACGTATACCTGCGTCGCAAGGAACGTGGCTGGAGTCAGTCAAGTCACTATTGATGTAGAACTGTTTGGTAATGATAATGATAGATTATAATACACAAGATAATACTGTAGGCTCTGGATCTGGCTATCTATTAATATCAATATTGTTATTACTTGGGTATTCGATAGTTTTATTAAATTTCGAGCCTATTTGTAGATTTCTATGAAATAATTTATCATTCCACTATTATTGATCGGAATCGACAAAAATGATGCGGAAGAACCGAGTACATAATGGCCTACTTGTTCCATATATGGAACATTGGCCATTATAAATAAATAAATAATAATATCGGACAACCTCACTCAAATCGATCTAGTCCCACACACACAGTAGTTAGTAGACACTAGACGACGATAAACATATTTATATAGATAAATACATACTTAAATACAAATAACATCCATGACCCATACATAAATATTCGAGTTCATCAGACGAATATTTACCCTTGCCAGGATTCGAACCCAGGACGCGTCATTAAACAGTTAATTTTAATATATTCTAGTGGAACCGCCGGTCGTAACAATAACAGCCAGTAACACGACGCTGATGGCTGGAGAGGATCTTTCAATACACTGCACTGTTGTCTCCGAGACAGCTTTGACGAAGTATCAGCTGATATTCATCAGGGAAAACAATCGAAATGGTAAGACTCGCAGAACTGTCACTCGTAATTTAATTGTATGCCGGTTTCATAATTTAATAATTGTAAGTTGTGGTTACCTATTTATTAGATTAGCATCAGCCGTGATTAAATGATATGAAGATCAAAGCTTAAAGAAAATTTAAACGAGTTACCTGGTGGAAGAAACCGGGAATCCAACCCGGTACCTCTGGATTGCCGGTCCAGCGCGTTAACTTCGCCACCTAACACCCAAGCAACCTATCGAACTTTCCTTATGCATTGTGTGTCGATCTTTACATTATCTATTTGAAATGCTTTAAGTACACCTTAGCGCTTCTTTAAGCCTTGATCTTTGTATCATAGATGTTTCATAAATGTATCAGCCATGTTTGTTACACTTAAATATAAAGACATGTAAGAGTATAATATGTTGGTAATTCTGAATAAATAAGTAAAATAAAAATTAAGCTAAATTACCCAAAGTGGGATATTAAATTGAGTGTCTTTCTTTTCTAGAAACCGATATAGCTGTGGAGGCAAATGATAGAGGAATATACGACTTTACGAAAACAATTCTGAAAGTAACTGAGAAGAATGGAGGGGTTTATTCGTGTTTAGCTTCGCATGAAGGTACCTTATGTTATTAGTTGAAATTAAGCAGTTGATCTTATGAGGATAGCGGGAACCTGTTGGATGCGGATAGCGCAAGATTGGTCAAGATGCTATTGTTTGGCATTGGACTGTATCAGGGCTGGTTCGCCTTCACTACCAGTAGTCGTGTGGGAGTATAACCCGCTAATGGGATTATATCCGCGCCCCAGGGATAGTGGACATTGGACGTAATTCGGATAGGTCGTTAGATATAGAGCTGATCCTAAAGTTTGGCTTTAGCATATTATAAAAGAGGTATTTTCTCAAACATGCAATGAAATGTTGTCAACGTGCATTATAACAGGCTTCGAAGTATCACGTCTCGGGCGTAACAACTTGAGAACTGTAAAGGAATTTCATACAAAATTGAATTGCCGGGAAGTATTTTTTAAACATTATAGCGTCTGTGTTCAAGAACAGGCTAAACAGCTGAATCATATTTTTTAAAGTGATGTATTTTTTTTTTCATTGCATATTTTAGAGAAAAGTATTATACCTGCCTAGCCGTGCAAAGGGCTTGCCGGCTTCGTATCACTATTCATACTGTCTATAACTACTCACCCGGCAAGCCCTTCTTTCCCGGGGTCTGCAGTAATGTATTACTAGGAGTTTAGATAGATAAATAAATAAATAAATAATAATAAATATCGCACTACCTCGCACAAATCGATCTAGGCCCAAATTAAGCTCAAGAAGGCTTGTGTTATGGATACTAGACGACGATATACGTACTTTTTTTTTTTTTTTTTTTTTTTTCACATTTATTTGTAAACATAGGTACATAATCAGGTCTTACATTTAATAAAAACAGTATCACCATGTCTAGCCGTTAGGCATACAAATATTTCAAGTCAAGATGGAGCATGCAGTTATCTATATAAATAAAATTATAATTCAAAATCGGATAAGTATTCTCCTACTGAATAATATGCTCTATTTACTAAAAGTGCAAATAAGCTTTTTTTAAAATCTAAAGTATTTTCTAAGCTAGACACATATTTTGGCAATTTATTGTAGATTCTAGGTGCCATTCCAAAGACACTTTTGCAGAGAAGAGCAGTTTTAGTAGGCTGAATTTGAATCTTATTACATCGGCGAGCACTGCTAACGTTAAGGAATTGGTTGGTATTTAAGTTGTTTTTCACATACAATGCGGTTTCATAAATATATAGGCACGGTAATGTTAGTATGTTTAGCCTAATGAAATGCGGTTTACATGATTCGGTTTGCGGTATCCTACATACTGAACGCAAACATTTTTTCTGAGCCTTGAAAGCTAATTCTCGATCAGTGGAATTCCCCCAGAACATGACACCATATCTTAAAGTTGATGTGACATACGAATGGTAAGCAGTTAGTACTGCTGATTGATTAACTATTTTATTAAGATTATATAGTGCATATGAAAATTTGTTAAGTTTATTACATACAATGTCAATATGATGTTTCCAATTCAACTTATAATCTAAACTTAATCCTAGAAATTTCGTCAGATCTGTGTTCTCGATTACGTGTTCCCTATATGACACAGCGAGGTTTGGTGTTTTGTCAACTCTCTGTTTAAAACTCATGACTTTTGTTTTATTAAAATTTATATGTAAATTGTTCTTTTTCAACCAATCAACTACTGTCTCAAGTGTTTTGTTAATGCTGATCTGTAATGAAAGTGGGTCACTTCCTGTAAATATTATTGTGCTGTCATCAGCAAAAAGAATCATGGAGTGTTCGGTGGTTTGTGGTAGATCGTTAATATATATTATGAAAAGCAACGGACCTAGAACACTGCCTTGCGGTACTCCGTATTTAACTTCTTTATAATTAGATGTTACCGACATTTCCGTTCTTGATTTTGTGCATATTTTATTCATTGATACCATTTGCTTTCGACCGGTTAAATACGATTTCATAAGATCGTGGACATTGCCTCGTACGCCATAGTCATAAAGTTTATTTAACAATATATTGTGGTCAACGAAATCGAAAGCTTTGGACATGTCCATATATAAAGCACAAACTGGTCTTTTTCCATCGATCTCTTTCATAATTGTTTGTAAAAGTTCAAAAATTGCCATGTTAATTGACCTTTTTTTCCTAAAACCTTTTTGTTCTGGTGCAAGTAAGTTATGAGTCTCGAAATATTGGTATAAACTTTTATGAATTACCTTCTCCAGTATTTTTGAAAATATGGAAAGAAGTGCTATTGGCCTATAATTGTCCATATTTTCCCTATCACCTTTTTTAAAGAGTGGCTTCACTATGGCCATCTTAAGCATTTCCGGAAACTGGCCCTTCTCAATACACAGATTTGTTATGTAGCTAATAGGCAGTGATATAATAGGGGCTACTTCTTTTACAATTTTACTTGATATGCCATCATAGCCAGTACTATTTGTGTTTTTTAGGGATTTAATAATAACTACAATGTCTTCAGGGTTTATGGGTTTCATAAAAATTGAATTAGTTGATTTAAATGTCATGGTATTATTAATAGGAATTGAATTGGAATTACTACAACTATTAGGCATGTCAGGTAAAATGTTTACATTATTGTTAGATGTCACATGGTTAATGAAATGTTCGTTATATTTTTCTGCAATTTCGTTCAAATCATTTAATCGCCTGCCATCGTGTTTTATGTGTGCAATATTATCCCTTAAGTGATTATTTTTGGAATTATTTATAACCTTCCATGTAGCTTTACACTTATTTACGGAGTTTTTAATGTAATAGTCATTTTGTGATTTTTTGGTAAGCGATATAATATTTTTAAGTCGATTAGAATAGGCTTTAAAGTAGTTTTTGTCTCTCTCATTAGGGGATAGTCTATATTTCCATAGTAATGCCCTTTTTTTCCTACAGCATTTACGAATACCTTTAGATATACATTTCGGTTTTTTATAAGAAAATATTTTTGTTCTTATAAAGGGAAAACATAAATCATAGAACAACTGAAAATGATCTATGAAGTATTCGTATGCCTCGTTGGGATCATTAGCCATGTAAACACCGTTAAAACTAAAATTTTGTAAGCACTCGACAAACTTTGCATTATAATTTTTTCTGTATTATAGTCTCGTTTTCTTATATACCAGAATGGCAAAACGCACGTTTTTTTTAACTGGACATTTAAATATTTGAGATGTATGATCGGAAAGAGCTAAGTCTATAACCTCTGTTTTACTACCACGCAAGTTATGCAAAATATTGTCAATACAAGTATTGCTCTGTAGGCGGGTTACCTCTTTCACAGCTAATTTAAGGTTGTAGCTATGTATTATATTTTTGAAAAGAATAGAATGTTTGGTTCGTTTTAATATATCGATATTAAAATCACCACAAATAATTATTTTTTTGTTTTTGTGACATAGTTTAGACAGGATAAGTTTCAATTTATTTAAAAATATTTCTAAATTGCAATTATCATGTTTTGGAGGTCTGTATATGGATATAATAATAATTTTGTGATCCTCTAATTCGATAGCCGAACACTCAAAAACATTAGAAATGGAAATCGATGAAACGTCTGATAACACAACATATTTATGGGTATTTTTTACAAGAATGCATGATCCTCCATTTCTATTTTGCCTCGAATAACAAGTTGTTAGATTATAATTAGTAACAAAAAGTTGCTCTTCATCGCCTGGCTTCATATTGTGTTCAGTTATACATATTACATCGATTTGTTTATGTGAGTTTCGCAATTCTTCTAAGTGGACATTTAAGATGCCGGCTTTGTGCACTAGACCGTTTATGTTTTGGTGAAGTACAGAGATATTATTGTACACGAAAAAGCTCGTCCTATGGGCTGTGTTGGCTCTGTGAAGTGCTATGGTTTTGTCCATTGCCAGCCGGAATCTGCGAGTTTAGTAAGTCGTTACAGTCTTTTGAGTCCGTGGAAAAATCTCTCGAGTCCTGCGTTGTTTCTTTAAATTCAGATCCATTGATGTAAAGACTTCTATAGATAAAGATATATTTAAATACATAGAACAACCATGACCCAAGCACCAATATTCGAGTTCATCACACAAATATTTGCCCCGGCCGGGATTCGAACCCGGGACCGCCGGAACAGTAGGCAGGTGTCTACAAACCGAGCCAAACGCGTCGTCGGATAGATAGATAATCTTCTCTTGTATCATTTTTTTCAGGTGGTCAAACATCAAAATCTCTAAACATTACTATTATTCCGCTACCCACAGCCCAAATACTAGGGCCCCATACGTTACCAAAAGTTATTCACTCTTCGATACAACTAGACTGTGTGGTAGAACATAGTACTGAAGTGCAGTGGCTGTATAATAACGTTGTCGTGGAGAGACGAGCTGCCAATGGCAGTGATAATCTCGTGTTGGATAGCGAGGTTGATGGAGATGGAGTTTGGACATGTTCTGCTTTGAATGGAGATTATAAAGGTATATTTATAGCTTCTAAGATTTGATGTCCCATATCTGGAACAAGTGGCAAACCCCAAAGAAAGGGGTTCTGTACGCAAAGGGTATAAAAACAAGTAACAGAGTTCCGTTGCTAAATTACCAAGGCTCCGTGGTCCGACTGTCTGTCTATCTGTCCATCTGTCATCAGGCTGTACCTATCTAATGAACCGTGATAAGTTCATAACTAGACAGTTGTAATTTTCACAGATGTATTTCTATTGCTGCTATAACAACAAATACTAAAAACAGAATAAAATAAACATTTAAGTGGGGCTCCCATACAACAAACATGATCGGTTGCGTTAACTTTGCACCTCATTTGTACACCAACCAGTGTGGTGGCACCATACATACCAGGTGCAAACTTCTTAATCCGTCCAGTTAAGGTGGGAAGTGTTTGCACGGAACCCTCGGTGCGCGATTCCGACTCGCACTTGGCCGGTTTTTAAAGGGTTACCAACATAAGATCGTTTTTCATTTGTGCTCTTTGCATATAATTTGGTCTTTGAGTTTTGATTAAAAAATACATATTTTACAGTATCTGATTCCATTGAGGTAATAGCATTAATAAAACCGGAAGTGGAAATAGAAGGGGACAAAAATATCACATTGTTGAATGGCACAGAATACAGTATCAGCTGTCTAGTGAAAGCCAAACCGGAGCCTCGAATATTATGGCATAAAGAAACGGAGACTTTTCTTAAAAACACGGTAAGTTTATTTATTTAAAGTGGTTTTTTTTTTCGTCTTTTAACAACCAAAACTCACTAATTAACAAATACCTACTTAAAATAAAGCTCTTATCTCCGTATTAATCTACAAACTAGATACGAGGTTTTGAGGAGTCGTGACTGAAATTTTAGCGAGTTTTGATTATCACCAGGAGATTTGTAGGTAGACATTAATAGGGTAGTCCAAAATAAAGCTTAAGATGATATGTAGATTAATTGAGTGTCAGCTAGTTATTCAAGAAATTAAAAGTAGGGGAAAACTAGCCCTACTATCAAATAACATATATAGCTAGAAAGAAAGAGATAGAGATAGATAATATTATTCTTCTTGAAGTCTTATATCCAACTCTGATAGAAGATTTTTTATGTTTGAAAATTAATTCTAAAGGCTTCTGTGTCCTTTGACATTGTAACGGTGCGTTTCCATTGAAGCGGATTTGAAGTCAGGTCCGCTTCACTTTTTTTTTTTGTTATATGTCATAGGGGGCAAACAAGCAAACGAATCGCCTGATGGAAAGCGATTACCGTCGCCCATAGACACCTGCAACACCAGAGGAGTCACAAGTGCGTTGCCGGCCTTTCAGGTGGGAATACGCTCTTTTCTTGAAGGTTTGAAGGTCGTATGGGTCCGGAAATACCGCAAGCGACAATTCATTCCACAATGCAGTCGTGCGAGGCAGGCTAGAAAAGCGCACAGTCGTGGACTGCCAACTATCTAAGTGCTGAGGATGAAAGGATTGTTGCGTAGAACGATGGCGGAAAGAAGCGGCAGGAATCAATCCGAACAACTCCTCGAAGCACTCCCCGTTATACAAGCGATAAAAGATGCAGAGAGAGGCTACATCTCTACGTAGCGCCAAGGAGTCAAGCCGATCTGAAGTTCGCTGGCAGCCGACGATACGAGTCGCTCTCCGTTGAATACGATCTAGAGGGAGAAGCTGGTACTTGGGCGCCCCAGCCCACAGATGAGAACAGTACTCCACTTTTGTGATTGGTCTATCCTCCTGACGACCAGCATTCATAATTTGTCAGTTTAATTTTAGCTTTATGACAAATAGTTGGCAGTTAACTAATAATTGAAGTTTATGTACTATGTGTCGGACACTGGAACTCAGGAGGCTATTCCGCCTCGCTTCAATGGGGACGCACCCTAAACTTCGAATGTTTTGGTTTGATAGTGTTTGGTAAGCCCCTATAAAATATTCCAGGTATCTTTGGTGTCCCCTAACGTCTACAGAAGCGTGTTGAAGCTCAACAGTAAGACGAGTAAGGTTGAGGGCACATACTTCTGTTTCGGGGAGAATGCTGTGGGTATTCACCAGGACACATTGACTGTCAGCGTTAGGAGAGCAATGAAACTTGTACATGGATTTTCAGGTACAACTTTAATTGAACATCAACTGGACTGCAAGGCAGAATACGTTGAAATTGCTTTGTGTTTTATTAGTAGATACTCTGATAATATACTTGGTAAATTTTTTGGATGACAATAAAAAAAAAAATATTCCGTGCCGCATATATTTTTTTAATTAACACTGCGGGTCAGTACGCCTATTTATAGACGTTCGCTGTAAAGGCTTAACAGCGGTAAATTGAAAGTAGTATAGTGAGAGCAGCCTATATTAACGAACTGTCAAATTGTCAATAAAAAAAAAACATGGTAAGTAACAATAAAATGAATGACCTGCAGTGCGTCCACACGCTTGCCAAGCGTCGGCAAACCTACAGACGAAACAACGTCATGCTCACTCTAACATATAACTGCGTCTTGTAGGTTTGCGCAAGAAACACGCTTGCCAAGCAGCGTGAGGACGCGGTATTACTTGTCATTACTTTTCTTTCTTTTATTCCAGATATTTCAACTCAACTGTACGCCGACGTGACAATAAGGTGTCAAATGGATTCATATCCGGAAGCCTATATAAAATGGTATCACAATTCCACCGAACTAAATAGACGAAATATACACAGGTCTGAAGATAACTCTAGTATCACTATTGAAAGGGTTGATTTTGACGACCTAGGGATTTATACTTGTGAAGCCAAGAATGAATTCGAGAAAATGTCTATTAATGGAACTTTAAGTGTATATGGTTTGGGTAAGTTTTTAATTTTAATAAATATAAACAAGAATAAATCGGTCGGTTAGCTTTTATTTACTTGAGGGCAATAAAGTGTATATTCGTCGTCCGTATTTTTGGTTTTGCATGTAACTAAAACTGCGTATGTAAATGTATATGTAAACCTCGTACGTAACCTCTAATGTTCCAAATATGGAACAAGTTGCGTTTAATTGATTATTGTTAAAAATATTTGTTTTTCCCAGAAACTCCTGTGCTGTCCAAGGGGCCAGTCTCAAAAATCTCACAGAAAGGCCAATCTACAATTTTAACATGTAGGTGAGATTGTGTATCGTTAACAAAATCATAAATTAGGACCCATTACACATTTGTAAATGTAAATTACAATGAAATAATTACTACTGATTAGAATAATTTGACCAAGAAAGTCAAACACTACAATTATTTTACTGTCAAATTAGTGGCGTGCCATACTTATTCACATTTGTATTTTTCAGCGTATTAAAGGGCAACCCCACACCGAGATTGACGTGGCAATTCCGGCCCAATTCTTCCGAAGAATTCGAAGACCTGTCGAGTGATGTGACCACGAATAACAACCGTTCTGAACTTACCATACGGAATGTCAGGGTTCAACATACGGGAGTCTATCGATGCGTCGCGGGAAATGTACTGGGAGCAGATTATCAAGACATCAACCTAGTTGTTCAATGTAAGTTTTGAATTTAGCTTTAGCCCTCATAAAGTATGGATCAGATAAGATCAAACAGTATCCGGCTCGAAGGACCAATATATATGTACTTACTTATAAATGTTAATGATATCAATGCCAATTATTCTGATTTTAAATTTTTTCGCCATTTCATAGTACGAATCTTTTTGAATCTGTGTAAGATTGTACGTGAATCAGGCAGATCACTCAATTAATTTACACTTGTAACACACACACCCACAAAGACTAGGTGATCTTGGTGTATTTGAAGCGGCCTCAAAAAAAAACCCGCAACCTGTTCCAAATTAGGAACAAAAATCTACCATCATCATCATCCTCCTAGCCTTTGTCCCATTTTTTTTGAGAATGAATTCTCAATTGGGGGTCGGCTACCTAAATCCCAAGATGTGGCGAAGGAACAAAAATCTACCGATGACAAATATTGTTTGTTTTAATATATATTTACCTTCTAACACCACATTTACTGCCAATCCCACAGACCCTCCAGAAATCGAATCCAACGAGGTATCAACAGTTCCTAAACCTTTGGAAATCGAGGCGGGCCAGTCGATAACATTTTCATGCCAAGCACAGGGCGTACCGAAACCATTGGTTACATGGACAAAGGACCAAATGCCAATAGGTTATGCAAAACATATGTAAGTACTATATTTCTTTGTGTTTTATATTTGATATTACACGTGTGAGATGTAGGTACTTGCTATTAAGGGTTAATATCAAGTCCGTCCTAGTTTAGTCCAAAATCTTGATGACTATAACGGTAACAGTTTTGGAGAAGTAACATCACTAGATAAATCTGTTTTAAGCCGTGTTTTCTGGCATTGGATATAGCTTACTTTCGGACCTTGGTCGTGCAACAGGTCAGAAGGCCGTACATTGTTGTGTTTTATACAAATATCTCAATAGTTAATATGACATCGCATCGGAAGTAATGGTAGAACTGCCCAAATCCCCTCAGAATCAAAAGTCTCTTAGACAATGCTAAACGAAATATAAATCGAATAGCGGTTGAATCTTGGAGATAAATCCCATAGTGCTTATCATCATCAGATGCCTCCATTGTAATCGGCCTTCTGTCAGCCATTCACAGCCGAAAAGGTCACCCCCAAAGTTCTCAACAACCCTATGTGTCTTCCGAGGTACTATGGCGTATAGTACTTATATTATAATATGTTCATAATTCCTAAACATGTTTCTTTTCTAGATATTTAACTAACGACGACTTGAAGATAGAGAAAACAACTGAATATGACTCCGGACTATATTCCTGTAATGCTTTTAGTGCTTTGGGCACGTCGCAAAAAAACTTTTCAGTGATTGTTTATGGTAAGTTCAGGTTACAGAAATGCTTTATGTTATCGTCTACCAAATGTTGATTCCTCGTGTCCGCAAGTGCGTTTGCAAGCTTATCCTAACGATACGTGGCTGTGGGTTTATTTGAGCGTTTTAACCGTCTTATTTCTCTGGCCGAAATGTTGATGAACATATATTAGTTCTCTGCCTTGTTCTGCCTCTGATCTTAAAATAATCTTAAGCACTAAATAATTTCAGTTCCTCCGAAGATTACTCCGCCGGAAATCGAACCTGAGCACGAGTTCGTAGAAGGACAGCTAGTTGAACTGCCATGCCGTGCCCACGGCTCGCCTCGTCCGGAAGTGACGTGGCTGCAGAACGGAAACAAAGTCACCGAAGACAGGAAATATATTGATGAATTTGGAATCAGGTATGATGTGGATGGAAAACTTGCGAATTCAAATTTCGGTGGATTTGAAAGTCTCTAAAACTTAGGTAGTTATATATTTCATTTATTTATCTACCATAACGCAGTGTTTTCCTTGCCCAGTTTATCTTCCCAATGGTATTTAGATGTACCTAATTTTCTTTGTGTGTGAATTTCAGATTCGTGGCTAATTTGACGGACTTTGGTGAATACACCTGTATTGTTAAAAACAAATATGGAAATTCTAGTTTTACCTACACTGTCTTTATTTGGGGTAGGAATTTTTTCCATATTGTTTACAGTCCCAATGTTTTGAATCAATTACTTACTTTATAATTTTTTGTCATCTGCATCTTTTTAGTTCCTCCATCAATTCAACCTCCTCTACAAGTAGAAACATTTGTCCTGATTGGTTCAAATGTGAGTTTAAATTGTGACGCTGTTGGATTTCCGGTTCCTGTTATATACTGGGAATTTAATGACACTATCATGAAGGAAAATGACACGAATTTAAGGTAAGATACTACAGGGTGGACTAACACTTTTACAGCCGATTTAGTAGCACTTTTTACAAGTCAGAAGTGGGATAGTTGTTTGGTTTGTTGACAAATAAAGAATCAATGCGTGTCGAACTATTTAGCATAATAAATCATTATGACTATATTATTGGATGTGAAACACACATTCTCGGATGAGAGACAGATAAATAGCGAAAGTTTTATTTCCAGTTTCAACGAGTATGGAAGTATTAATATCACCAAAGCAAGCTCAAAACAAGAGGGTCATTATGCTTGCGTAGCTGAAAATAATCTTGGTGCTGCTCGGAAGGTTTTTGTCTTACATGTTAATGGTATTATTTTCTATTACATTTATGTAAAACTTTCTTTTTTCGCGGCTTTTTACTGGGCTGATTCGACGAATGTGGAAGTACGTTTATTCATAGTATTATTGTCACATTTCTATACATAGGCTGGATCAAATTTTTCTTGTTGTTATTCTGTCCCGTCACCCAGAAGGCAATGGTCATTAAACTTCTTAGAAAAGTATTGATAATTTATATATTTTTCAAGAGATATTCTAAATAAGAATGGGCTTATTATAAATGGGCTTAGTAAATTAGGGCTGCTGCAATTACAACATTTTTGTTGAATATTGCCGCCGAAAATCGAAAGTTTTAAAGAGTAACCCAGGGGACATCACCATGGCAACAAGCAACAGAAAAAAGTTGATTGACCCATGTATCGTAAGTATACCCTAACTTATGCCGAATAATCGGTGCGTGTTATGCTTATGGTGACTGGCTAATATAAGTGTAAAACTTAGACCATGTCTAGATCTATGAAAAAAACAAATTTTGTTCTATTTAGAGCCGCCGAAGATTCTAGATGACAACTATACGGGACCATACATTGCTACGGAAAAGGATCTGCTACTGAAGGTTTCCTGTAGAGTTATGGGCAAACCTACCCCCTACGTTCTTTGGATGAAAGACAATGTGTATCTGGATAAAGGTAACTCGATCCTACCGATTACGCCAGTAAAATAAAATTAGACCTTTCAAAAGTTTTCGTATATATTTTAAAGAACTTAATAATTGAGGTGATATCTAATTGCAGATACTAGATACGATATGGAATTGGATGGGACTTTAACAATAAAGGTGCCAACGGAGGAACTGAGCGGGTTATATACGTGCATAGCAAAGAACACTGTTGGTGCGGTCAATAAAACAGTCGTGGTTGAGATATATCGTGAGTATAATCTCACAATTCCATAAATTCAATGATTTGTTATTTTTTAATCATATTGTAAGTACGAGTAAGTGCGTCTCACTCATGGAAATATATGGGTCTTATCTGTTGGGACTTAAGTAAATTCAAATTTAAATCACAGTAAAATTACTGATAAATTTTGATTGTGCCCTACTTTTATTTGGTTTTAGCTCTGCCAGCAAAACTCCAGGCGGACGAGTCTAAAGCAATCGTCACGTTCCTTGAAGGAACTAACGTTTCAGTGGAGTGCCCCGTGACAGCGCGCAATAGCTCTGTGACATGGTATAAGGTTCGATTCCGTTATCAAGATATGCATGAAAAGCTCGAGCTCAATTACATACATAATTATTGCCAATAGCTATATATAGCTATTTTATTGCCAATATTAATTTTTGAAAACGCGTTGGTTGTTTGGTTACTTTGACTTTTTCCATATGAGTAAGTCGTAGACTCTAGTTTTACAGTACATTAAACAACATGAAATTTCTGCAAATAATATTTATGGCCTATGTTGGTTGTTTACGCGTTAAATAAATGACAAAGCACCCGTCACATCATCCTCCTAGCCTTTGTCCCATTTTTTGAGAATGAATTCTCAATTGGGGTCGGCTACCTAAATCCCAAGATGTGGCGTAGGCACTAGTTTTTACGCAAGCGACTGCCATCTGACCTTCCAACCCAGAGGGGAAACTAGGCCTTATTTGGGCTTAGGTGGTTTCCTCACGATGTTTTCCTTCACCGAAAAGCGAGTGGTAAATATCAAATGACATTCCGTACATAAGTTCCGAAAAACTCATTGGTACGGGCCGGGTTCGAACCCGCGACCTCCGGATTGAAAGTCGCATGCCCTAACCACTAGGCTACCACCGCTCTCAACTACGATACGGTATGTGCTCCAACTTTCTAACTAATTGTTTCAGGATGCCAAACTAATATCGCACGATCCGCACGGTAAACTCACATTTCCGAACATAACACGTCTCAATGACTCCACATTCGCCTGTGTAGTATCCAACGCCGTCGGTTCCACTTACGCCAAGCTACAAGTTCGTGTAGAAACGTCGCCGCGGTTTGTAGAGGAGGTGGCGAGGGAAGTGGAAGTGGTGCAAGGAGGTGACAGATGGTTGGAGTGCGGGGTGGAGGCCAAACCTAGTGTTACGGTAAGTTTCATCATTAAGTGAAATAACTGCACTGCTGATTAAAGACTTCCCAGACTTCACGGAAGCTCTTTTTGGGGTACCTGTTCTTCGACCCTCACAATGTCGTCATTCCTTCCCATGTTGTGCCGTCCAGCTTCTAATCACCATTAGGGAAATGCTATTTCTAGTACAACGGTGAGTTTTAATTTATTTACTAAAACTGGTCGTCTAAGCTTTTAGTAAAACTTTTGACGACGCGGTTGGCGCAGTGATTAAGCAGCCGGCGGTCCTGGGTTCGAATCCTGGCAAGGGCAAATATTTGTGTGATGAACTCGGATATTTGTGCCTGGGTCATGTATGTTATTTGTATTTAAGTATGCATTTATCTATATTAAGTATGTTTAATTTATCGTCGTCTAGTGTCCATAACGCAAGCTTAGAGCTTACTGTGGGACTAGAATGATTTGTGTGAGGTTGTCCGATATTTATATTAAAACTATACTCTAACGTTTTCGGAATAGACTCATAGGTCTTCGTATATTACCTGTCCTACTGACTGCGCCAATACAGTTAAGAAAACAGTAGCTAATTTGTATCCTTTAAAATGTATTCTTGTATGGATTTAGATGTCTAACCGGTCTTAATAATTTGTGAATATCAATCGATGTCGATTGCAGATAAAGTGGATGTTCAATTCTCGTACAATGTTGGGCGAAGACAAGCCACAACTAAAACTGATAAACTTGCGACTGCACCACACTGGAGTATACAAGTGCGTAGCGACCAACAAGCACGGGAGCATATTGAGACAGTTCAGCTTAGATGTGCTTGGTACGTACGATTAGAAGATTACAAAATATATACAGATTCGTCTGATTTTCGTATATTGTTATATGTTATGTTACCGGCTGGAAGTTCTCCGAATTCTTAGTGTAAATTAAAATGTAACTTGTACTGTGTTGATGTGTATTTATCTAATTAACAAATATAGTAGAGTTGTTAGTCCGCTGTTTTCTAACATAATTGTGCGCATCGGGTTACAAGCATGAAATTTCTACCACAGATAGAGTGTTCCACGGTGATTATTTTCAGATGTGGAGGGAAGTCAGATTCGTCCCCTGTCAGGCGGGAGAGCGGAGTGAATACGGCCAAGTATCCCTCTTTTCTTTCTTTATTGCTGGTCAGTTAAGTATACCAGGACGTGTTTGGTATCGTTTCCATGTAAAACAAATATCAGAAATTCATTTTTTATGTTATTTTTATATGGGTGTAATGGCCGAAAAGGTAAAAATCACAACAATTTTTTTTATTCAGTGAGGTAAATTAGTTCAATTTCGTGAACATTTTCAAATTATTATTATTATTTCACAAAGTTTATTTAATCTGGTTTCTAAAAATATATGCATGTGGGGCACTTCTCATACAAACAGTAGCTTAAAATATATCTTTACGTCGGCGTAACCAACGTAAATCTCCGAACGCATCCTATTTCGCTTCATTAAATACATTAAATAATGATTGTTAACCATTGACGTATTAATTACATGGACACACAATCCAACGGAAAAAATGGCACCCTCCCAACTAATGCAAAATCACAAATCGCATTAGTTGGGCGATCAGTCTCGTTTAGACCATGACACGTGACGGGTCTCAAAAATGACTTACTTTTCAGTGAAAAATTGCAGGAATAACAGCTATAAAGGTCGGAATATTCTTTTTTACGCAGATTCTATTGATTAATTAACGAATCCTATGTAAAATCATAGCATATTTTAGATTAGAATTATTAACTTTGTCCCTACAAAATGCACCTCATCACAGAACAAAAATCTAAGGAGTCGCTATAGTTATATATTTTATTAATTAATAAAGGAGTGCAATAAATAATTCCTATTTTTTTTATTAAGATTCCCGCGATCTTAAGCAACGTGAAAAATTGAGGTCACGTTTAGTAAGAGACAGACGTCAAGAATAATTTCAGCCAAATAATTCGTCTCTCGTGTGTTCGTTCGGCATAATCATATATTATATATTTTTATGTTTAATCAAAAGAAGCCTAAAAGTCTTTCACTCAACGCAGCTTTAATATCTCAATAAAAACGTAAAAAAATGTCAATGTATACAAAAGAAGCGTAAAATGGTTATGTAGTGTTTGTGGTAGTAGGTATCTATCTATACATAAATAGATATACACTGTCTCAGGCGCACGTCACATAGGATGCTGCGTATAGTTACATGCGAGTTTAGGGCGAGAGTGGACGCATGACATTGCTATGTGTGCGGCGGCGAGTGAGCCAGTGTTATGAACATATGCCTTTTACAGGCAGATCCTACAGGTTACATTAATAAATTAATAAAAAAATTGCTCTGTTGTCATTGTTTTATTTTGTCACAGAGTCTAGACACTGTCAGTTTAAACCTTTGAACGCCAAGAACACCTAAAGACAATGTGTGCTGCCGTGCATACTACGCCACTGACTTGCACGCCACGCCATTAAACTTTAAAGGGTTAAAAATGTTAATATTTTGCACTTGCCTTTACTCTCATTTCACATACTAGAACAAGATGAGTTGAGAAATCATAATGTCATTATTACTGATCCCTTCTATGCAGTTTCGGGACCCTTTTATGCAGTTGTTAAATAAAAACGTAACTTAATTTGTTATTAACAATTTACGAGATTATTTAGTTCAAACAACAAATATATTTTAATACCTAAATAAAATAATAATGAAAATATTTTTAGTATGTAAAACTATTAAAATTGCTCCATTCGTGCCATGTTCCAAGTTTGACAAGAGACATGAGTCAGAATACGCTAAAAAAGTTAATTTACACGAAAAATATTTGTGGTAATAAGTACGTAAGCCAATTTGACACTTAAACGTTTGAGTAAAGAGTTATTTTGTACGAAGTAATTATGTTGTTGTAAATTATAAATAAGCGTTATTGGCATCTACTTGAACATGACAGCAGTGCCACTTTTTTCGTCAAATTTGTTCGGGTCTGTGGCTCTATTATAAATAATACCTCAATGTTGTTAACATGCTTACATACATACATATAATATTTACTATATACGTCCAGGAAAAACAAATTAATGTAATTAAAACAAAATATTTTTTTGCTAATGTATCACGAGCACACGGGCTAATCTCAACATCAACAATTTATTTAAGTTACTGTTTGTATGAAGAGTGCCCAATATTTATATATTTTTAGAAACTAGATTAAATTTGCTATTATGAAATATTTTTCTTAGTTGTAAATATTCAGGAAATATAACAAATTTATCTCCCGCTTCGATTGCAGTAGATCGCATTCAATTTTTCTTTCTTAATTTACCTTTGTGTCATATATATTATTTATAAATTTATCTCCCTGAATAAAAAAAACTTGTTGTGATTTTTACAATTTCGGAAATACAACCATATTTTTATATGGTACTATGAATAAATAACATGAAAAATTAATTCCTGATATCTGTTTTATACGAAAACGACACGACACAAGTCCTACTAGCGTTACCTGATCAGTAATATAAAAAGAAAAAGAGGACTCCTTTGTCCTATTCACCCCACTTTCCCGCCGCACAGGGGACGAATCTGACTTCTTTCCACATCTGAAAATAATCACCGCAGAATACTCTATCTGTGGTAGAAATTTCGTGGTTGTATTTCGATGTACACAATTTCGCGACTTAGCAAAATGTACTAGAACCTAGAACACGTAGGCTAAGCTTAACATCAACATTTTTTTCAAGGTACTTTTTGTAGCAGATGTGCCCAATATGTATACATTTAAAATCAAGGTTAAATTTGCTGTTTAGTCATATTTTTTTAAATTGTAAATATTCAGGATAGATAACTAATTTATCGTTCTGAATAAAAAAAACTTGTTGTGATTTTTACCTTTTCGGGAATAAACCCAAATTTTTATGTGAAACTATTCTTAAATAACATGAAAAATTAATAGCTGATATCTATTTTACACGAAAACGATGTCGCGCAAGCCCTAATAGCCTTAACTGATCAGTAATAAAAAAAAGAAAAAGAACAGTACTTGGTCCTCTTCACCCCGCTCTTCCACCACACAGGGGACGAATCTGACTTCCCTCCACATCTGAAAATAATCATCGTGGAACGCTCTATGTGTGGTAGAAATTTCATGCTTGAATTTCTATTTCTTTCTACCCGATGCGCACAATTTCGCGGCTTAGCAACTCTACTAATAAAAGAAATTACTGTAACTAACTCACTTTTAACTATATGCATGGTTCATTCGTACGCATTTCATCACCATCAGCTACTGAACTAGGACAATCCCCAAAGATCTACAGTGGAGATTCTCTACCATAGTCGGTATTGCACTACCCGCATCCAATTTAAGTTTATCAGTGCACCTCGTGAAATATAAAATAAAAATTACCTATGCTGTTATTTCATGGTTAACTTTTTACCGCGTGTAAACGAATTCTCCGCGTAATATCTATTCTTGTCTTTCTTTCAAATATTTAGTTACTAAGTAGATAGCCTAGAGTCTGGTGCGTCTATATTACTCGGCCTATCTGTGAGTGTTGATCAAGTGTGTGCGGTTCCAAATCTGCAGTACCCCTCCGCCGCGCCGGCCACACCACAGCAGCTTAATTTGGTGAGACCGTTCCATTTTCTAATGCCAATTGCAATATTATTATACTCCTTGTCTATGCCGCCACAAGGAAAGCTAGGCGAGCCCAACGGTTTGAGTTTAAGCTAAAACCAGTACCAAGTTTAGATGGACATAGGGCCAAGCACGGCCCGTATAGTAACAATCTTTAACTAACGTCAATTATGCACCTTTTCTTGGAAATCAGGCCACACTTCATCAACCTCTACCTGTGGACCAGCGTAATATAATACGACCAAGCCGTCTCATGGTATTCGTCAGAACAACACCGGGAGTTGTTGTAAAATATATACAACAACTGTCATTTTTTGGAATCGTTAAGTATTAATGTAGTTTTAGGTCTTAATCACTGTAATTTCCATTACTTAGGTACTTTTCCTACCCGAGGGACGTTCCTTTACTTTATTATTTGTACTACTTTCCCATAAAACTTATATTTCTAACCGTAATTAAATTATATTAGGGCTAGTAGGTGATTGTGGACAGTTTATAATTCACCTTGGTGAAATAACAAACTAAAACCTAACCTATCCGTCAGTTTACAATGTCACTGGTTAGTTTATATAGTCATGATTACTGTAGTGTTTTATCCTTTCATGTTTTACGACTATAATCGAAAGATTCCGACGTGCTTCTTGCTAATATGACCTACTTCGGTGCGAAGGTGTAATTAATGCCTGGTAATCTTGTTTAAGTAAGAAAGCTCTCTGTAAGGGACGAAGAGCTGAACGGCCAGCTAAATAATTATTCGTTTATATTTTTGTTCCAGTGTATTTTTTTGTATATTACACTATAATTATGCTCGTTACATTATGTAATACCAAAACTATACTAAAAGTCCTGCCTTAAATCGAATATTAACCAAGTGTAGTGTATGATACTCATCTTGAATTTTTGCCGTAGGACTTAAATAGCATAGTTTGGGTAACTTACAAATATATATTAACCGTTCAACAGTAATAATTTCGTTAGAGGCTACGTAATGAAGAAATGCAATAGCTTGCAAGCAATAACATCCTAGAACAAAGAGGTCCCTTTTTTTCATGGCTCTTAAAGGCCAGGTCACTTTGTCCCGAACACGTGCGGACACCGCCAGCTAGCAACAATTAGCCATTGTCAAAAAAAAGGGACCCAACATAAACATAAGTGCATCGCCGGCTCATCCATAACATTAAACTCAACTGTCTTCATTTACCACGGAAAATTTAACAATTCCCAAGGGATGCCTCCATTGTCTGTACCTACAAGGGCGATAGCAAACCAGTTGAAAATCGTGCTGATACCAATTTCGACCATCGATGGAGGTTCGAGGATTGCTCGCTAATCACGTCTTGTCCGACGAGAAAAATAACAGTCAAATCCAATTAGAGATTAAATGGCAGTGTTTCAGACTTAATGTCTCCCGGTAACAATGCTCCTGCCTTCGCGGAACAAATTGATAACACATTCGGAACCACTTTAGAAACGGATTTCAGGGTGGAGAAAATATGATTATATTTGCCGCCGTGGGTCTACGGTAAATATCTATGTGCATATGAATCATCAGCGACCACTACAATATATACACCCAATGCCAAATCTTCGTGTCTTCTACGACTTCGCGGAGCTCCGTCCACTTCAACAGTCCTGACACTGAAGCATCATTGATTCAACAATCCAGGTCTGACCAAACCACGACCGATGTAATGCGCAGCTACCGATTAATTGACGCACAACCTAAAATAAACTAAAAACGCATGCTATCACGCTACCTCACAATAACAGTTATGGTAAAGAAATATCAAAAGGAAGTGAACCGTCATGAAACGGCCATAACCACGATGTCACACGGTGAAGAAGAATGTGTCTAATAAGAACCCAATATGGGGCGAATCCAACGAGAACTCATACAGGCATCAAATAAGACCCCGCCATAGAACTTGATTTGGCTCGCGACCAATTATCACTAAAGAAACTTCAAGAAGTTACCTACAAATACGTCCACACACACGCAATATTATCTGAACCCTAACTTTAATCTGGATTATACCGTTGAAGGAAAGCAAAAGTAAACTTAATTCACTAGAGTAATCAGCCAGAACGAAGTAATATTATCCCCAGAACATGGACCCGACACGGCCACTTGGATGAAAAATCTAAAATAGATAGAAACAGACACGGAATCAAAACTGGAGGATAATTACATACAAATAGCGACGTCTCAGCGACATCAACCTACAACACAAGAACTTATCCTACGTGATAACTGGAAACTTTGGACGACGAGACGCAGTCCACTATCCTTCCCTGTATATATTTACACAACTATCTGTCTATTTCCCTTCTGGCTCGATGCTAGTATTCTTGTCGGATCTCTCCCGTCGGTCCTCATCCTGACTGCAAAATAACCTACACTCCCAACCTGTAAACTTCTGGCTCCCCGGTGCCTCGGATAGGAGGGCCAGTTGATCTTACCGGAGCGGCAAAAGATGGAGGGGAACACGAGAGGACCCGGATACGTGCCCTGTCTCAGAACCGAAAGCTCCGGCCAGGGAATGTTAAGGTTTCTATACTACCCTGAACGACTTTCGGTATTGTGCCAGTATGCGCTTCTGAGTCATTTCGCTGAGCTTCTTTGTCTTTCCCTCTCTTGCATGCTCAACGCCTCCGCGTCCTTGCAGCAGAACTGCTGGCTGGGTGTAGTCACCGAAACGAAACGAAACGAAACGAATTACCTATGCTGTTATTTCATAAAATTGAAATATTTTCAGTTCCGCCTTCCATATCAGAGTTTGATGTGTTAGATGTCCAGCTTAAGGAAGGAATGAACGCTACACTAGAATGCAACGCCAAAGGATCTCCCCGACCAGATATAGCATGGACTTACAGGTAAATTTTGTCACTGCGTGTTTAGGAAAGCGTTCATTCTTAAACATGACTTTTGCAAGGGGGGTACAATACTATATAGGAATACAGCAATACGGGAACGGCATCACACTTTCTCATTGCCGACCCTAAGTAATATATCCCTCAATAATTTTCAAGATCACAGGCCAATGACAAAATTATGCTTCCAATTTTTAGCAACCCCAACTGGCAAATAATGAACTCTTCGCTGACGACCACAAACGTGTCGGTCCTCTCTGAAGGCCTGTTCCGTTGCTCGGCGCGCAACGCCGCCGGCTCTGCACGTCTAGTTTACCGTGTAACAGTAGCGTCTCCGTCCGCTATTGAGGAAATAGTGCAGTATAACAATGAACAGGGAGATACTGTAGAAGGAAACACAGAGCTAGTGGTGAGTGCAGTTATTTAGTACTTCACTGACGATTACAAACGTGTATCTCCTCTCGGAAGGCCTGTTCCGTTGCTCGGCGCGCAACGCCGCCGGCTCCGCACGTCTAGTTTACCGTGTAACTGTAGCGTCTCCGTCCACTATTGAGGAAATAGTGCAGTATAACTCTGCACAGGGAGATACTATAGAAGGAAACACAGAGCTAGTGGTGAGTACAGTTATTTAGCACTTCTATAACGGTCACAAATGTAGCCTTCTCTCAGAAGACGTAAATACTGAATAAAACAGAGCTGACAGTGAGTCAAGTATATTTAGTTCTTCGCTCGGAGGGCTTGTGCCGACTTCTGACGTATATAATTTTTAAGTCCGTTAGTGTTAATTTCTATACGAATATGCGAGGATTTAAGATCCACTACCACCCTTAAATATTGTTGATATGTAGGTATACATTATTAGGACGCTGGACGGCCACAGAAAGGCATACCTTTTCCCCGAACATTATAACTTTGGATCTCTTTAAGATAAGAGTGAATGAGCACTAATAGATAGTGCTCCAACATCGGCTTCGTCGTCACTTATGATTTGCGATCAGGTCATATTGAGGACAAATCTTTAACTAATTAACACAATTGTGAGACACAAAAAAAATTGTGAGAACAGTTTTGCCACTTGTGATAGGTACAGCTGCCAACTATTACTACTATAATATAATTATATTATTTTCAGCTCGGCAATAAAGCAAGGATATCTTGCAAAGCTTCAGGCCGACCCACTCCCAAAATACAATGGATCAAAAACGGCAAAATACTCAGCGAAAACCTCGAAGGCATCAGCTACGCGGACTTATTATTTGAGAACGTGAATACCAGCAGCTCGGGCATTTATTCATGTGTGGCGAGCAACGACGGGGGCATGGACGATGGGAGAATCAAGGTAGATGTGCTAGGTGTGTAAAATGTATATAAGATATCCTAGGGTATGGCTAATGCGCATAAGCATTTCAAACACACATGACGCAGAGGGCGCTCCAGTAGCGTAAGAATTATGAAATGGAGGATTTGGTGTGATTGATGTAGCGTAGCGATCTAATAGCTCAGTTGGGAGAGCAATACGCCGGAAACGTAGAGGTCGCAGGTTCAAGTCCTGCTTAGATTGAAGTAGATCGCATTAAATTTTTCTTTCGTAATTTATCTTTGTGCCCATATATCGGTCTGTACTGTATGGGAAAGTAACTATAAGAAATACGAAGATCTGTCCTTAGGAACCATGTCATCGATTTTAATAACAAGAAAAACTGCATTCATACTTAAAAAAAACCTGTACTCAGCTCGGGAATCAAACCCGGACGATTTGAAAAATAAAACTAACATTATTTCTACTCAGATATCAATTGCGTAGGTCATTATACATAGTATCAGGCTTTCCCATATAGGTCGATCTAAATGGGCCATCCTGTATAAGAACTGTGGAGTAAGGTCACCTGAGGCTATTGCGACTATGAGGCAAATGCGACTTTTGATGATATCATAAATGCACAACAGTTAAAGATCACCCATACCCATACCCTTACTGCCTAAAGTGCTAACTATCAATATACGTAAATAAAATAGAGAGCACACTGGTAGGTAAATAAAGTGTTGCGTTTCTATGATATGATATGAAAAGTCGCAATAGCCTCAGGTGTCCTTTACTTTTGCCTTTGGTACAGAAGCTGGTTTGTAAGGCTGCCTGTCCACAGAAGGGGAGCGGAGAAAATGAAGCCATTAGGCTTTTTGTGAAGCCCAAAAAATGTGCATTTAACTCTGATGAATGTGATTGGTCCAATTTACACATCTTCGAAATGTTTACAATGAAGCGAAAAATTCAACGGTTCAAGCAGGATTCGTACCTGCGTCTCCAACGGCTTTCCGGGCCAACACGGGCGTCCGACCAACTGGACCGCTGAACCTGATGCCAGAGCCGTTGAATTTTTCGACCAGTTGCTTCTACATGCCTTGGGGTGGCACCGTAACTCCATCTACCGTAAAGAGTTAGACCATATAATCGGCACCATCGTCTCAAATTATGTTGAGACTTGAGAATCGATAGCAACGATGTGCTACACGCAAATTAATTATTTTTATTAAAGCAGTAATGTCTGCTAGCGTAAACCAAGTGATTACAATGAAGCAAAAAATTGAAAATCTTCGATCCCCTCTGTGGACAGCTACAGGCAGCCTAAGAAAGAGCTTGCAAAGCTTGCTTAGACTTTACGTGTCAAGAAGTCTCTTTATGCCTAGACGAATGTAATTTAATGCGCGTTGGAATAAATGTGTTCAGATGTTTACCACTTTCCAAGTTACAGAATATTCAGATAAATAAAAGATATTCTTCAGAAATGCAACGGGTGACGTTAGGATAGCCTCATTTCTTATTCATATTGTTTCCTTGCATGATGTGTAGGTATTTCTTATAACTAATGATTGTGCTATACCCACCAGCTTTTAATTTTTAAACAATACAATTTTTTAAGTATAGAGCATTACGAATTTTATTGACATAGCGTGCATTTATTTTAGAGCCGCCTAGAATATTCCAAACCCTATTCCAAAACTGGAACTCGACGGAAAAGGAGACGAAACTAGAGGTTATATCCGGCCAGGCGTTTTATCTACATTGCCACCCCTATGGCAACCCCATGCCTGAAGTATACTGGTTTAAAGATGGTCTTCCTCTCAGGTAAGGTATACATTTATATCATGGATATTTCTAATATTCATCGCTGCTAGATTTTAAGCGAGGTACCGTGAAAATCTTGTACGTATTAGCAATAATTTGAGTTATGTACGGTCTTAATAATAATAATAATGTATTATGCTCACATATAAATGTAAAGGAACCCTAATATGGCCAGGTGACAATCAAAAATCATTAAAATTTCTGTCACTGCTCTTCAAAATCTCGTATCTAGTAAGTGGATTGACAATGAGATACGAGCTTTGTTTTAAGTAGGTATTTGTTACTTAGCGAGTTTTGTCAACAGACGATATGTAGATGCAAATGTTTAAATACGTCTCAGGAGATCATCGGAGACAGCTGTGTTTTCGTGAGAGGTGAACATTTACTCGTAAATTAGAGTTGACCTTTAGTCAGCAGTAAACTTCGGATTGTAATTATAAAACGACTGTCATTTAAATAATTCCAGATTATTCTACGACAGCATGGTGTCCTCTGACTTCGGCGAAGTGATCCAATCTCATGAGGCGCGGCCCGAGCAAAGCGGGAACTACACGTGTGTGGCCAGGAATAGAGTGGGAAACACCAGCGTTGTGTATTTAGTCCACGTTCTAGGTAACGAATAACAAGATACTCAAAGGGATTACCCTTGTTTTATAGACAAAGGTTTCATCTAATTGTAATTTCATAGAAACTTTATTTCGACGAAAGCCCTTTTTTTTTGAAACCTTAAAAGATTTTGGATGATATAACGCAAACCTATAACCTAATGTAATCTATAGGTTGACATTTTCAAGATTTCTGAAAAATGTATGACTTCCGACAAAAAAAATTGTCTATGGAATGAAGCGTTCGTTGAAGTTTTTTCTATAAAACAAGAGAACACGCTCATTCTGGCGTCAGTTCCGTCCATCGATCTGGTTTGTCATCCATTAATTTTCACCAGTCCGAACCGCCAGTCCTAGAGGGTTACATTATCATTTTTCTTTATTTTGCCCAGACTGATGGACTGAAGTGACGGCAGACTGAGCGTCTAAGCGCTGTCTAAGTTGTTCTCGTCTTCTTCTTTCTCTTTTGTTTCGTGCCTTTTGATACGTGCCAACACAAATCATCTTTTTTTTTAGTGCCACCACCAGTGCCCAAAGAGGCGGTACACTCCATACTGATTCGAGTCGGTAAACCTCTAACTTTAGCATGCCCTGTGGAAGGCAGCCCCATACCTTACGTAATGTGGCTGAAGCAGCCGTATACGGAAGTCACCAATACGTCGAGGCTCAGCCTGTCTGATGATAATGTCACTTTAGTGAGTCACTGTTTTAATCTTATTAAAACTTTCGTGAGACTTTTAATTTTTCTATTAAGCGGTTTACACTCACGTGAAATTGACAGAGGAACCTTGTCGCGCCGGTGTACGGGTAGCAGTCCCTAATGAAGAGCTCTATACTAGTTCGAAATATGTCGGGCCGCTCCTGACAATTCCAATGAGTGTAAACCGCTTAATACAATAGTCACTGTTTTAATTTCCATTTTGGAAACTCAGACACAACTAAGAAAAGAAGGCAGTCAGAAGGAGGAAAGCTGATTAACGAGAACGCATGTAACCGTTTATTGTAGAAGTTTTTGGAGGAAACCTATACCAAACCTACTTAACTACCCTGACCTGACCCCGACTACATGCTTATCTAAACGTTAGTGAAAAATGTTTTCCAGATCATAAGCAAATCCGAGGTATCCGACACCGGCCTCTATTCCTGCGTGATGACGAACAAAGTCGGCACCACAGAAGTTATGTTCGACGTGACTATCGAAAAACCTCCTTCCATTGCGGGGAATGTAGGCGCCAATATCACTGAAACTCGAGTGGTGCAGTTACGGAGAAGCCTTGTACTCAAGTGCGAGGTGGATGGTCATCCCATGCCGAGGATTACTTGGTTGAAGGTATGATGAAGCTCAAATCTTAAGTTATGTTCGATGACTATAGCGGGCAATGTAGGCGCCAGTATCACTGAGACGCGAATTGTGCCGTTGCGGGAAGAATGCCAAGAATCACATGGTTGAAGAGCCTTCTTTTGAGGAAGAAGTTAATATTAACATAAGATGTAGTCATAGTTCCATGGTTGAAGGTAAATTTTCGGTGTTCATCAGCTAATTATTCTTGTGTTGACCCGATCAGTGGTTCTTAACCGGTGGTCTGCGGACCACTGGTGGTCCCTGGAAGCATTCCAAGTGGTCCGTGGAGCCATCGAAATAAAGAAGAAATGCGAATTAGTGAATGGCAATCGTAAAAAACATTAGCCTTAAAATATGTTATGCGTGTTTTCTTTATAGATACGTATAACAACCCTTCATGTATTTACATGTAGGTACTGTAAATTACCTTCAAATCAGTAAACCAACTGGGTGGTCCATGGCAAGACAGAAATTTGTTAAAATGGTCCTTCATGACTAAAAGGTTAAGAACTAGATACCGCCCTATTATGTCCCACCACTGCTGGGCAAAGGCCCCCCCCTTCTTCCATCTGTCGCGGTTTTGAGCTGTATCTGGCCAGTCCTTCGGAAATGAGTCCAAGTCATCCCGCCATCGCCTACGGGGTCTGCCACGTCTCCGTTTCGAGTTGCGGGGCTTCCACTCTGTGGTTTTTTTGGCCCACAATTCGTCGGGCATTCGACAGACGTGACCAGCCCAGTCCCACTTCAACACTTTAATATGTTGTACAACTCAATATCCATATACCTACCCCGTTGGGAAAAAGACGTGGTTTTATGTATGTATGTATGTACAACTCAATAGTATGCCCCTTTTGGTGTAGGACACTCTGCAGTTAAGCGACAACTCCAGCAGCATCCAGAGAGTTTTGGGAAACAGTCTTCTAGCGGTATGGAGCTTGTCGCCGCGAGACGCCGGCCAGTACATCTGCGTGGCCGAGAACAGCGCGGGCAGCGCGCACAGGAGATACAATGTGATGGCGCAAGGTAATGTTATCTTATATGGGACACTATACTTTTTCACTTCCATTAACTTCTGCTGGCCTTCATGCCCATCATGTTAACTTACGACCCCTGGATCACCCATACTGCCGTGCTAGGCGACCTTTTTGTATGGAACTCCATAGCAAAAGGTCGCCTTTTACCTTAGCAGCATAGGTAAGCCGCACTCATTGGCCCGGCATGGCACCAGCGGGTCAGACGTCCGTCTCAGCCGATGGCTCTCACGTGACTGCCTTTCCCACCCGTACTCTCGAGACAACGACATCCAGATCTACAAACAATACACTTACAAAAAGCTTTTTTAACCCCCGACAAAAAAGAGGGGTATTATAAGTTTAACATCTGTATCTGTGTGTCTGTATGCTGTATGTGACTTTGCAGCTCCCACGGATGGTCCAATTGTCTGTCGTGATGGTTCTTAGCTAAGTTTAGTCGGGGGTTTTTTAAATTTTGCATGTAAGTAGGTTACTTAAGAAAGTATTGCTATCTTCAGTTCCAGGCAAATGGGGCGCATGGTCTCAGTGGAGCTACTGCAACGCTACCTGCGGGCTGGGACACCAGACCAAGACCAGGCTCTGCCAGTACATCGACGATTATGTTACTGTTGGTATGTTTGTCGTCCACTTTTTAACCTGCAACTACCCACTTCCAATACCGTCTTCACCATAAGGGCACACGGGGCCCGTGCCCAGGGCCCCCATTCTCAGGGGGCCCCGAAGGACCGACAATTTCTCTCACATAATAAATGGTCATACTTAGTAAAAAAATGTTATTATAATTCGCTTTTTTGACTTTCCAAAAGGGCCCATATTCTTGTGTGCCCAAGGGCCCCAGCCTAGTTTAAGACGGCCCTGCCCACTTCTATAGTCGCTGTATTGTCTTTGTAAAGTACAAACAAAGACACTGATAACTGTACATTTGTAAACTAATATAAACCTTAATACAACGTATTAAGGTCTAGGGGTGTATAGTTAACTGTGTCTTCGTTGGTACTACTCGTACCATTTATAATGTTCGGCTTTATTTTATTTCTTCCTTTTATTTAATAAAGATACTTTAATAGCGAATTCGCTTCTAAGACTTCATGGGTACGGATGGCACCTTGTCTGCTATTTTAGCTACTGATATTTGACAGTGTTGTTCTTGATGCATGACTTGGATTTCAGATGACAAGACTAAATCGGACAGGATCATCCTTGACCAGTCGACATGCAAGGGACCTACATTAGAGCAAAGAAAGTGCCATATGCCGGCGTGTGAGGTAACATTAATATTTCAAATTGTACTATTTCGTTTACTTAATGTGTATGTGTTTTGGCTGTATACCGTGCACATACTCATGTTGGAAATAAATAAAATCAGAGAGTAAATAAAAGGAGATGTCTTCTCTTATTTCCTATTAACGCAGCGTTTTAGGTAAGATTATCTAAATAGGTACATCAGCTCGGCCCTTGCTAACCGCGCTACCAAGCCGGTGGCCGCGTTTGCGAAAACATTGTTGTCTTACATGAAACTGTTTGTATAGTCTGTTAAAGACTGAAAGGCGTTTGACTCATTGGGTAAGATTGTCCCCTATTTGTTTAATGTTGCAAGGACGAGGATGGTCCCGTGTGGTCTGCGTGGGGTAAATGGTCGCCTTGCTCGTCGTCGTGCGGCGCCGGCACGCAGGCGCGCACGCGCCGCTGCCGGCGCGGCCGCTGTGTGGGCGACAATGTGCAGGTAACCAACACAACTCTGCCGTGCTAAGATAAAAGTTGACCTTTTAGTATGCTCCATACGAAAAGGTCGCCGTTTGTCTTAGCACGGCAGAACTGCTCACTATCTTGAATTAGCAGCTTTATTGCCTTTGTAAACAGGGAAATATACGAGAGCTAAATAGATAAAACCATTTCTTTTTCCAAGCCTATAGCTGTGACGACGCGGTAGGTGCAGTTTGTAGTGCACCTGCCTACTGAGCCGCGGGTCCTGGGTACGAATCCCGGCTGGGGCAAATATTTGTGATGAACTCGAATATTTGTGCTTGGGCCATGATTGTTCTATGTATTTAAGTATATATTTATCTATATAAGTAGTAAGTCGTCTGGCACCCATAACACAAGCCTTTGAGCTTAATTTGGGACTAGATCGATTTGTGTGAGGTTGACTTAAATGAATAAATACCGTCCCCCGTGTGGCAGAGGGATTCAGTCCCGAATAGGACTACATATTTAGCCACGAGCGCAAGTGTTATCGCGATGCTGCTTTGCTGCTTAAGTCATATGTTGTAGATGACAAGGCCTATTATTATTAAATGGATAAAACCGTTTCTTTTTCCAAGCCTATAGTTATGTCCCACTGTTGGGTAAAGGCGTCCCCTTTCTTGCGCCACTCGTTTCTATTTGCATGATCCCTCCACTCGTTCGTGAATGCATGCAAATTTTCTTTTCGGTCTGCCTCTGGTCCGGTAGCCTTGCGGTATCCATTCGGTAATTATTCTGGCCAATCGTTTCGGATGCATGCGGCAGACATGTCCAGCCAAGTCCCACTTCAGCTTTTAAATCCGTTTAACAAGGGTAAATTTGTAGCAGAAATCCTCCTCTGTAGATGTTGTATTTCGCTAATCTTTCGCTCTCTTCGGAGAGTAAATATTTTAATTTCTAATGTACTTAGATATAATTTCCTCAACAGATCAGAAAATGCCCGGACTTGCCTAGATGTGATTCGTCAGAAAACGAAGTGGTCAATGTTAGTGGCGAAGATGATTTTGAAAATGTAAGTAGATACTTAAGGTAAATGTCCGAGTGCTCGATACGACTCACTTTGTATGGTTTGACAGTTCATTTGCTTGGAACAGTTAGCGTGATTTGACTCTATTATACCAAAAATTGGCACATTCAAACTTTAATTTAATAGCGGTGACAGACAGATTGTTTCAATTAAATGTTATAAATCGGATGTCGAACATTGGTACGTTTGATTAGGAAACGTATAATTTAATTGCTATTTGACAATAATCGGGCTATGACATCCCAAATGTAAAATTTCTGACTGGTCCTTGTTATTTTAATATTAACTTTCTAGAATCCGTACACTCCAGAAGCAACCTTCGAATTTGAACCAGAAGCTGTGAACGCTGAAGAATTCTACGATAAGCCTGGTAAGAAAAAATACATAACAAATATGAATTCACATATTTTAAAGTCAAAACATTGAATGCATATCACATTACATAATTTTCTAATTAGTTTTACTATAAGTTAACTACATTTTTGTTTTCGCAGCATCATCCCAACCGGCAATATACGAGGCGCGATTACTACCGAACCCCAGACAGGGTCCTTGTGACCTAGGCTACACGCACAACGACACCACTCAGACCTGTGACGGTATGTGCCAACTTACCTATGTAGGAGAAAGAGTTGCGTATAGGTATATCTTAACACTACTATTCCAACTGAAAGTATACGAGGTGCGAGTGCTACCGAAACCGAGACAGGGTCCTTGTGACCCGGGTTACACGCAATACGACACCACACAGGTCAAATGTGACGGTATGTACCGGAAAAGTTACGACTGTAATATACCAGGTGGTTTAGTTGTTAGGGAGTAAAAAAAAACCTTAATGTGAATAATATTTTTCTTGTTGGTGTGCAATAAAGTATTGTTTTTATAGGTCTTAGTAAGTTTAATAACGCCTTTTCTTGTAATGTTTTTTGGTATTTTCATGATCATCTCCTCAACCAAAAGTTTATTTATCGACAAATATGGCCCAAGCAACTTTTCGACAGCCGGTTTCACACTATCCCGTCTTTTTGCAAGTAGAGTTGATATCGCTTGAACCACATATGGGGACCGAAGTCTGATTGATATTGATTAGAGTCGTTGGATAAATGGATAGGTATGCAGGAGATACCTATCCAACGACTAAAAGTTGAGAGCACGAAGTTACGATATCAACTCTATTTACTCCATTTCAAGCAAAGCATTGGTTTGGCCTTCAAAGGTATTACCCACAGCTGGACTCCAGCGAATGTAGTCACAACTGTCACAACAATACTTAAATATTCCGAATGATTAGGTTGCTGTTTTTGTTATAATTATAATTTTATTTATGTTGAATATTATGTATTTGTATTTATATAGATATTATGTAATATGTATTATATTGACTGTTACCTATCTCTCTCTCTCTGTTGGTTTTTGCATTTTCATGTGTATTATTGTATAGTTATAGTTACTCCTTTGTATTGTACATGTTGCTTGGTTTGTCTACCATTTACATTTGTTTAGCACTCATTTGCTCAAAGGTTAACTGGAAGAGGTCCCTTAAAGGGATAAGTTCGCCTTTGTACATGCTTATTCCTTTGTAATGTGTTTTTCTTGTTTTTATGTACAATAAAGTGTTTACATACATACATATTCCCATTGCAGATGTCGACGAGTGCTTGATAGAGAACAACCAGTGCCACTTGACGCAGATGTGCGTGAACACGGCGGGCGGGTACCGCTGCGGCTGCCAGCGCGGGTACGCCTCGCTCGGCCCGGGCCAGAGGTGTCTAGGTAACAAAGTATTAAGAAAAATCCGACATATGTCTATGCGACGACGCGTTTGGCTCGGTTTGTAGACACCTGCCTACTGAGCCGGCGGTCCCGGGTTTGAATCCCGGCCGGGGCAAATATTTGTGTGATGAACTCGAATATTTGTGCTTGGGTCATGGTTGTTCTATGTATTTAAGTATATATTTATCTATATAAGTACGTATATCGTCGTCTAGTACCCATAACACAAGCCTTCTTGAGCTTAATTTGGGACTAGATCGATTTGTGTGAGGTTGTCCGATATTTATTTATTTATGTAGTTTGTACTTACTCTGCTATAGGTTCGCGGTATGAGTCTTCGTTGGTGGCTACAGAGAAGCGAGTGGAGATGAAGAAGAATGATTGTGGGAACTCCTTTTAAAATCGGTGTGGCCATATCTCCGCGACTGGCATTTACTAACAAATTTAATACATTCGTATCAAAATGAAAATCTTAAAAATAAGTACGTATAGGAAGCCTTCAGAGAAAAGATGTTCGTGGGGTGGCTAGCAGCATCCCAACTGAAAGAGATATTACAAAAATAGTATTCAAAATGCTTAATTGCACATCAAAATAAGTTCACAAATTAAACACAGATACAGTAATGTTATCGCTAAAGAGCGACATTAATATAGATTGATATGATGATTTTATAATTGTCTAAGCGGACGGTATTCTCTCTTCTGGCGTAAGGCGACTGGTAAAGAGTTCCATGGACAATTCAAGTCAGAGTTAAAAAAAACCATCATAATTTCAGATATAAACGAGTGTGCGCAAGACATCGACGGGTGCGAGTACGCATGCGTCAACGTGGCCGGCGGCTTCGTGTGCGCCTGCCCCAAGCACCTGCGCCTGCGCGCCGACCGCCGCCGCTGCTACACAGGTATTTAAAAAAATATAGTTTATTTCAGACCACAGACAACCCCCACTAGACGGAGCATGTGGCGACCCGCGCGCACCAACGATATGGTACGGCAGAACATTAAAGTATCAACACGGCGGCCACCGTTTAGTTGCGTTCATGTTTATGATCCATGCGTACGTCAACGAAAAAAGAAATTAAATAAATAACATGGTAAATTGTAGTGTTAAGTGGTGTAGAGAGACCTCATAAACATGGACGCAACTAAACGGTGGCCGCCGTGTTGGTACTTTAATGTTCTGCCGTACCATATCGTTGGTGCGCGCGGGTCGCCACATGCTCCGTCTAGTGGGGGTTGTCTGTGTTTCAGACCAATGATCCATAAGATGTTAGTAACAATTATAACTTAATAACTATGTTAGTAGGTACAGAAACAATATGACATAAGAAAAAAGTATAGTTGCCGGCAAACCTTTTGAACAAAAATGGCGGATCTGCGCATGTACATTTGTACGTAAATCGGCTACTGCGCAGTCGAGGTTACGCTCTAAAAGTTTGCCGACAGTTGTAACACTCATTCTATACGAGAATAAGGTATGGTACTCCGGCTAGTGAGACTTTCTACCTCACTGATTAATAGTCGCCGCTTTATGGTAACAAAACAATTATAAGAAAAAAAATGTTTGCCGCCAGTCGTATAAAAAAATATATGCATTTATGGGTGAATCAACTTTTTCGTGCTGTTATTCTGTCTCGTGATCCAGGGGACAATAGTGATTAAACTTCTAAGAAAAGTTGATAATCTATATTACTGGTATTTTCAGGAGATAGTCTACATAACAATGGGCTTATAACTGCTTAAATTACAAACCTTTTGCTAAATATAACCACGGAAAATCGTGGTTTTAAAGTGACCCAGGGGGCATCACCATGGCAACGAGTGGCAGAAAATAGTTGATTGATCCTTATGCATTACGATTGTCATGTTCTTTGACTAAGTTTTATTATTGTCGTAATAATTGATTTAAAACACTCACTCCCATTTAATGGGATTCATACAGGTAACAAAGGAATCGGGGAGTATTATGATACACCACTGGCAACGCAGAAACGGATTGATTGAACTAACCAACCAATCATAGCGTGATGCCGTCTCCAAGTGTCACTTGCCGGAGTGCAATACCTTTTCTTATACAATACAATACAACAATACTTTATTGTACACCAATAAAAGTTTACAAAAGGAAACAAGACAAATACAATTTATAAATAACGGTAGACAACAGGCGGTCTTATACCATGCAAACAGTCTTTGAAACTTGAACTATGGATGAGTGTAGACCTGTTTTGCGTTCTGCTTACCGAATGATAACCTAGCCGTTGAACCCGTAATGCGAATTCATTATATCCGCCATTGACGTTCCTATGGGTCATTATACTCTCTCTCTTCTGCATCGCAACCTCCTGGTGAGTCAACTTCAGTGCCCTTACCATGAGTTAACGTGGCCGTATTCATTTTCGCTAGCGTGTGCGGTCACTGGAACTATTGGTACGGTACAGTAAACTCATATGGTAAGGGAGGTCATTATTTGCGATGTTTTCAAGCAGAAAGAGCGTCCTTATGGTGAGCGACAAAGCGGACCCTTTTGATTGGAAACTTCACATTTATGTATACTTGTACATATATTTTGATATCGTTACATCACCTATTATAACTAGTATTAAACGATTGATACAAAGATCAAAGCTAAAATAAATATTGAAATGCGTAACCTGGTGTACGAGGCCGGGAATCGAACCCGGCACATCTGGATTTGCCGGTCCAGCGCATTAAAACCTTTCCACCACCCTAACACCCAAACAACCTTTCGATTTTTTTCTTAAGCTTTGTGCTTATCTTCCTCTTCTTTATCCTTATGCTTATCTTTGCATTGTATATTTGAAACGCTTTACACCTTAGCGACCTCCATGCGAATACGTTAATATTCACATCTTACCTTACTTTACAGCAGTCAACGAGCAAGCGAGAGAGGGCGCTGTTATTAATATTAAACGATTATTTACAACATTTGTTCGCAGCTTCTCCATACCGCAAACCATATGAAAATCCAGAAAGGGAATACTTGAGCGCAATGGTAGAGGCCCCGGCCAAATACAAGACGAGGAATTGAAACTACAACACATAGTGTAACACCTTTATTTATACATATTTAGATATTGTATTCATGTTACTGCCTACTACTAATATTTGTAAATAAAATATTTTTGGGATTTTTTTGTTTTCACTCGGCGGAAATTCTAAAAATTTTCCACACTACATTTTAAGAAATGTCCTATAAATATAAGAGACATAAACCAAAGGTAATAGAATCGTATGTTGCCGCCAGGATTTGTTTGAAACCGTGAAACATGTTTAGGGTTTCGTAGGGAAACCTTATAGCGGCTCCACACTACACGCGAAGTTGGGCGAATACGTCAGTGTGGAGTAGCACTTCCCATACTTCGCCTAACTTCGCGAGTAGTGTAGAGCTAGAGTTACAGTAGCCATCGTTTTGCGTATAAATTAATCAGTTAGTGTTTCTGGATTTTGCAACATACCTTTGTGTTAAAGTTGAATGAATCTGGTTTTAGGGTAAATCAATAAACTCAGGCAAAGACTTTCGATGTAAGATAAGATAAAATAAAATGGTCACAACCCTGGTTACCTGCTAACATCAAATTAGACGTATTCTTATATCAACTAGAAGTAGTTGGAAGTAGGTATTTGCCTCTTTTTTATGTCCCCTTTACTCATATACCGTAAAAATATTGTATTCAATTATGACATTTTGTATAAGTATATTATTATTCTAAACAGGTACGTCTATTAGTGCTGGCTTTGCCTTCTACGAATATATATCTATATTTTTGTGGTGTATGAGAAAAATAACATTTTTGTATGTATTCCCGTGAACGCTGCAGACAGAAGGGATAGCTACACATTACGTCAACTCTGCACTGGACACTGGTTTATTGTATTTGTTGTAAAAAAAATAAGTTTCGAGTCGGCAAAAACGGAACCCTTATAGGATCACTTTGTTATCGGCCTGTCAAGCCATACCTAAGGGCATCAAAACCTATAAGGGTTCTTCCCGTTGAGGTAGGAGTATGAAATTTGTCAAAACGCAACATCATGTAACACAAGTATATGAAAAAAATCCGAAAACTACAAATGTTTATTTAATTAGTAACTTATTAACAGTTGGTAAAGTAACCCCGACCTATAATCTATGTATGGGGACGAATAGTTTACTAACAGCAAAATTAAGTTTGTTCCGCAATCAAGTTTAATTTTTCGTAAGAGCAATATTCAGTGCTTTCATAAAAGTTTGTACCGAACCTTCGATGCGCCAGTCCGACTTGCACTATTGATACTAGGCGCTCATCTCAATGCGAAAATGGCGGGACTTAATCTTAAATTAACCTAAGGTACTTGCGCCAAAGATGGCCTTCCTTCCTAGAATGATAGACTTCCTAAGTTAAGTCTATGGTACTAACCGAACATGAGCGCGAAATTTTAATTTGTTCGAACGGTTATAACTATAATATTTTGAAGTGGGCTATCTTAGGAACCGGGCCATCTTTGGCGCAAGTACCTTATTTAGTAACATTTTCACAATAAAACCGACAAAATCATATTTAACGTGTCTTTGACTGTATACATAGAGTTATACTATTCTAATCAGTGAGGTGGTGAATGAGTGGTGACGCACATTAGGTGGCGATGGGGGCCAGGCGCTCGTGAGCTAGGACCTTCTTGATTGGTCCTCGCTTGGCGTCCAGCACTCGCTCGTCCGCTCGTCGGCCGACGTTTCTAGAACGTCATACCCACAGCGGCGATCAAATGGTTATGCGGCGTCAGATACACGGGTACAATTCCTTCTAAGCCGCGACCATCGAGATGAGATAAACTTCTCTGACCAACAATTGACTTTTTCTCGCGGCAAGCATTTTATTAAACACGGTATCTCTTTTCAATCCTTTCAGTGAGGTATCGAGACGAGTGGCGACGTGGCGACCAGTTATACTAGATCGGCTAAGTAATCTAATTCATCATTGTTCTCTTCATCACTCTTTTCGTAGAATTTGCTTATCTCGACTCGATAAACGCGATATAGATGGGACAATTCGGTGGATCAAATTATACTGGTGGGTAATATTATATTTTTATAAATCGAACGCCATAAGTCTGCCAACCAAATTGTCTCGTCTAAAAACAACTTAATCCACAGGATTAAGAATCGATCAAAATGTTTCACTTGTAGTTTCACATCTAATTCCGACTGTACACTCTTGCCGAGACAAGCATGGGGTCCTTATCCAATTTAATAAGTAAATAAAAGACTACCTGCACATCTCGCCCTGTCTTGACGAGAGCGTACAGCCATAAGGACTTGTTAAATAATATTTCTCACGGCCAATTCGGACACTGTAAGTTCGCCTCTAAATTTCTTATCTCTCTGTTATAGCCCTAACAGACGATCGAACGGTCCGGGGGACATAGGGACGTAACTATCTGTTAGAATGAGAGATATACATTACTATGTCTTCCTAACGGATAGCTGCTTCCCTATCAGTCCGCCGGACCGTTCGATCGTCTGTTAGGGCTATTAATAAAGAGGTTAAAGCAGTCCTAGATTCGTGAGTCTCTGCATAAAGAAGACGCCTTCAATATCATATGAACCGACATGATGATGAAACGCAGACATTCGATGAGATATAGGGAACGTGCACAATGAAGGTGCTAGTACCGATAATCCGAATCTTTTACCTTGACATATTGGCGTTGACAGTGTTTGCTACCTATAGTGCTTGCACGATCTGTTACTCAGCGAAGATGCTGCCAACTGAACAAAAGATACAAATTACAATAATAAGATACTTACTGCCAGTACGAGCTGTTCCTCTGCAGCCGCAGGATGTTGTTCTGGCAGATCATCAGCTCGTTCTGCAGGTACGTTCTCTGGTCGTTCACTCGCACGAACAACTGGAACACATTTTGTTTCTAGTAACATTCCCTTTAATGTTGACTAACAAGGAAAGGACCCAACTGTCCGACTCCGACTAGAGTAGTCTAAAATAGTGGACACGTATTTTTTTTTAGGGGTGCTTATGGAATAGAATAGACCACTAAGGCCCCAACTGGGCATTATCCAATTTCAGTAAACACATATAAGGTCGATGATAAAAGGTCTCTAAGATCTTGACACGTGCGTAACGTAAATAGTGATTACCTTGGACTCGGAATCCAGGCGCCACTCCTTGCTGCGGAGCGTGCTGATCAGGTCTGTCTTGATCCTCTCGAAACGCTTCACTGTGCGGAGAAGCTCAGCCTGAAAAAAAAATCGTTTCGATTTTTTTTTTTACATGAGGCCCATAACCTAAACAACATAGGAGAGACGTAAATGACAGAACTCGGGTTTAAGTTGACGAGTTGTTCGTACTTATAATTTGACAATGAATAGTCACATAATGTGGAAATAATATAAAGGTTGAAATACCGATAAAGGTTACGATAACTTAAGAAAGACTTACTGGAGTAAGAATATCCAAGTTTATGTTCAGATCATCATGCTTCAACTTACAATCTGAAAAATAAAATTTCGTATTGTTTGAGTTGAAATGAAACCCTATTTCTTTACGGATAAAGTTAATTTATTTTCATCGTACCTGGCCCGCAAACCTTTGCGTTCTTTAACTTTTCTTTCCAAATGGGTAGTTCCGCTTTTAACTTGTCTACTGCTTCCAGAAGATGCTTGTGTCTCGAACTCTCTCGCTCCAAGTCCTCGTCGTTATTCCAGGAGTAGTCGCTTTTGCGAAGCTCATCTTGCACAGACACAATTTGCTTCTCCAAGTCACCGTTCTGCCAGGCTGCCGCCTCTCTGTTGAATAGAACCAGATCAGAAGACAAAGGAGGAATGTACCTTTATAGCGTTTCGTATTTTCACCATATTAACGGCAGTAAAAAGTATATTAAAGAATTTTGACCTGCATGATTTTTCATGATCTATTTCAGTCTTCAGATTATCGATTTCACTGTCGTTCATTTTTCACGTATGAAGCGGATATTGAATAATCGCAATATATTTGCTTGTAATATGATGCAAAGGTGATCTGATACTGGTCATATTGATTAAACAAAATGTTAGCAACGTATTTCAAGGTTTAACCCTTTTAAAATATACAGATATACAAGTGATCAGACAATGTTCATTGATTTGAAGGGATCAGTTCAACAAAAAAAACAGATATTAAATATTTCTGAAGTAAGTTCCAAATTAACAGCGCGCTGTTAGCGCTTTTAACGCTAGACTTTCATAGCATAAACAAAACGTATACAATGTATTCAGAACGTAAAATTAAAAAAAATATTATTTCATTTCGCATGAAATTTGTGATTGACCACTATGATCAACATTAAGTTTACGTATTTAATAAATAAGTGTAAAAATGTATAAATGTTATGTCTTTCTACATCCTAGATTCTCCTCCTCAATATTGGATTGAAAATTATTTCGATGTTTAAATATGGAATCTTAGGTTTTGAACGCCATACGTCTCTTCTTAACTGTCAAAATTGTCAACGCGAATTCGAATTTCATTCAAATCGAAATACTTAACCGAAGTCTGAAACAAAGGAGTTTATAATTATTTATTGTAACTGTTACGAGAGTTAACTAACAAAATGAGTTTATTGAGTGACGTGATACAACAAGTTGATTCAACCAATACGAAAGATTGCAAGAAACTTTGCGACGAATTAACACCGAAGCTGAAAGACCTCATTGAGCGAGTGCAAATATTATCATGGACTTTACAACAAAATTTTATCGATTCTTACCTTAACTACACTACAACGAAGAGTTTAGAACAATTAAATTATAAAAATAGAAAGGGTAACATCGTAAACGACTACGCTGCTATCTCGGAAGAGATAAAATCATTGCGTGAAAAGTTCAACATTACGGATGACGAGTTTAACGATCGTTGCGAGAAATTGAATCAGTCTATGAATGTTTTAAACGACTTATCCGTTGCAGTTGAAGGTAAGCGAGTTCTGGAGGTTGCGAACCATGAATTCAGAAGGCACAATTACTGTGAAGCTATGTTATCTGTCAAGCAACTGCAAAATCAAATCCAAACTCTAAAATTTGAAGGTGATGTGGCGAAAGCTATGTTGAACCTAATAGCTCAAGCTGAAAATCAATATGCTTTGTATACTGCTCACTTGAGTGTCGACTGGGAGGATATTTTTTCATGGTCAGAGAAGAAAAGTCTACATTTCCTGACTTATTCTTTATCTGTCCAGCAAAGTGATCCAATTCTCCTACAGAAGGTTCTCAAGACCTTATATTTGACTAATAGATTGAATGCAGAATTGGGTCTGTTTTCCCATTTCTTCATAGATCAGTTATTGCATAATGTCATCAGGCATGACTGTGAGATATTCACTGATGACCATATTGGTGCTGTTGTCTTCAATATTAAGATAACACTGGCTAATAAAAACAAGCCAAACTATCAAACCATATTCAACAACTTAACTGCAATTTTTGAGTTCCTTCAGTCGGCTTTAGGGTCCCAGTTGGAGGGTGAACAGAATTTCATAGAGATATTCTCAAAGTCTATCAGAGAGAAGTTTTTCAATAAAATAATTGAAGATTGCATTAGGAACAACTTACCATCTTGCAATAGTACTTACGAGAACTACACTAACCTTGTTGTTGAGTTGGATGCCTTCAATAAGTTCCTTATAGAGTCCAGATTTGTTGAAGCCACAAAGTCTCCTTTAGACAAATATATAGATGACACGGAATGTGTGCTGTACAACAAGAAGTGCGACAAACTGCTGTATGATGTCCGAAGTTTATTAAGCCAGAGCCTTTCTTATGGAACTGAGGTGGTTGGGACGGAGATAATAAACGAAAATGAGTCTATTTTAGAAGTTACAGACAAAACTGAAAAGGATATATGGGATTTAAACAAACCAGTATTTCTCTCTAAATGTGTGATATCTCAGAATGTGAAGAAGATCTTGGGAATGATTGTGGAGCACTTGGAAGAGAGCATAAAGCTGCCGGAAAAATACAGCACACAACTGGTCTCGTACATCAAGGATATAACAGTAATGTACCAGAGCATCGTGCCCAAGAAGTTTAAAGTCAACTTAGAATGCTGCCCCTTAGATATTGGTGAGCTTTATTTCTTCTTAATCTAACAAAATGAATCAAAAATTAAGTCTTGCTTTGATGCAACAAATTTTAAGTGTATTAAGCATATTGGGCAGTTCCTGAAAATATTTATGTGAGTTTAAATATTTTTTTAATTATTAATAAAGATGTCTTTCAATAGTTTTAATAAAATTACTGTATGATAAGCATATTCAACTGAATTCAACACTTCCAAGCATTTTGGTGTGTATTTGTGTGAAATGTCTTTTGTACCACATTTTCTCGATAATCTCTATACATGAGTTGCATCTTATTATTATTATTATTATTATTATTATTTATAATGAGGCAGGCAGTTTAACAACTGATAGTGCCTATATCCAGCGATCTGTGTCTTGAGATCGTTGCTCAGTGGTATGCTTGTCTAATTTATTCTTAAAATTATTGACGTTAGGTGCTGAAATTACATCCTCGGGGAGTTTCATCTTCAGCATATTTTAAGATTCTTTATCACACATTTTCATGTAATGTAAATCCTTATTAACAAATATCTCTTTCCATATTTTCCAGCTCTATTCTTCAACAACTGCTTCTATTTGGCTCATGGACTACTTGGGCCTCCGTGGCGCACCAGCCTGCCGGCCCCACTGGCCGAGCACCTGGCCACCGTCATGCTGGTCTGTATCCAGGACCTGAGGGTGCTGGGCTTGGAGAAGATGTCCCTGTATCTTCAGAAACAGAAGAATATTATCACACAGAGCATTGAGCCTAATGGTTAGTTATTAAGAATAGGTGCTTAACCCTTAAATACATAGTGTAAGATGCAGCTTTCATAACAAAGAATTCAAGATTTACGTAGGTACCTATCATATTAAGGGGTCCGTACCCAAAAGGTAAAAACGGGACTCTGCTGTCAGTCTGTCACCAAGCTGTATCTCATGAACCGTCATAGCTAGACAGTTAAATTTTATACAGATGTATTTCTGTTGCCGTTGTAACAACAAATACTAAAAAAGAGCATAAAATAAATATTAACTTTGCACCTCATTTGTGTTCGGCGCCATACATACCAGGTGCAAACTTAACTTAACCTGGCCAGTTAAGATGGAATAAGTAATTGTACGGAACCCCCGGTGCACGAGTCAGACTCGCACTTGGCTGGTTTTATAATTTTGAGTTCTAATTTCAGTAGCATCAATCTTACAAATTGACGTACTTAGAGTACGACCCCGATTGATAATTCATTCTCTACAATATGGGACAAAGGCTAGGAGGATGATGATGAGAGTAAAATAAATCTATGAAATAATTTTATTACGCGGTTTACACTCTCTTACAAATTATCAGGAACAGCCGACATGTTTCGAAGCCGTATGGAGTTCTTCATCAGGGCAGCACAGTCGCGCGGTAGCTCAGCCACAGGTGAAACATGTCGCGCCGTTTCTGACAATTTCAAATCACATACATTCGAATTATTAGACTAGCTGCGCCGCGCGGTGTTACCCGCTCATCCCACGGGGACACTACATTTTTCGGGATAAAAAGTAGCCTATGTGTTAATCCAGGGTGTCAGCTACCTTCATACCAAATTTTATCAAAATCCAGCCGTCTGAGCGTGAACAAGTAACAAACATACACATAAACACACTCACCTTTTGCCCTTATAAGGCTCCTTATCCATTCAAAAATGCTGATTTTTAGACATTTTTCTCTATGACCAAACTCAAACATGTTTCTCAACATATATCAATGTTACTACTTAGAACAGGGCGATTTCAAGCAGAAAACTGTTATTTATCAACTTATTTTCGACTGCACGCCATGAAAGCATGAAAAAGCTGTGTTACTACCTAGAACTCAGGGAAAAGTATTAACCACTTCAAAAAGTTGGTTAAATTATCAATATATTTGTCTAAATAAAAAAAGGAATAAGGCCTCATAATATTAGTGTGATCAATCTTTAATTTCTTTTCATTCCAGAGCTCACCCCCTGGTCCAAGACCTCCTACGAGCAGTTCGACACGGCGGTCAACAACGCCATCATCCTCATGAAGGAGCTCAAGTGCAGCTGGCACCACGTGCTGCCCACGCGCATGTACGAGATGGCGATGTGCGCGCTGGCGCACGCGTTCTGCCAGTCCGTGCTGGCCAGGGTCTTCGCCGACAGCAGACCGATCAGTGAGGAGCTGGTGTATATGCTGGCTGTGAGGATACAGGGCGCGATTGAGGATATTGCCACGTTGTTTGAGGTGAGTTAGTGATTCTGATTAGTAAAACGCGTTGTTTTATGTATTTGTAAGTTTATCTGTGGCATCGTGAGTTCTAAACGGCCGATTCAATATGAGTAAATTATTTCTGTTTCATCAAGCAAGAGTTAATAAAGAATATCAATATAGAGAAAATCAATACAGACGACTGCAGATCATCCTTTGATACCGAGCGAGGGAAGCGTCTGTGTTTCAGCTTGGGTAAAAAATCTTTTGTATATCCGGAAATTTAAATGTCAAGATTTCCTGTTCTCGGCTACAGGCCGCACATCTCAACCGATTCTCTTGAAATTTTGTGAGCCGGTTCAATAATAATACAGATTTTTATTGTCGAGTCAGTTTTTATACATATTTAAGAAGATATAACAAAAAACGTTAAAAAAAAACATTTTTCAGCCATTTCGAAACATTGCGAGGTCTACAGTCCACGTCACTTCTACAGTCCGACCAAAAAGAGTAGTGTCGGTTTTCACTCCACACCTTTTACCTTGTTACAGGAACCAATAGAGTTCGACAAGAAGATCAACGTCTGGACGAAGTTCACCAAAATGCCGCAGCTGCTGAAGGCGCAACTCCTGGAAATCGCGGAGACCTGGAGCGGCGGCCAGCAGCTCCAGAGCTTCGCGTGCGAGGAGGTGCGCCAACTCGTCAAGATGCGCTTCGTCGATAATAAATACAGGCTTAAGATACTGAAGGAAATACAGTGATACGGAATCAAAATAATGTTTCATTCATTTTGATACCTTAGTTCCACATTCGTACTAATTAAAAAAAAAAAACCCAATTAAATTGAAATCACAGAGTTGTGCACTGATGTCCTGATTGCAACACTTTTTTCTGAAAAGTTAGTACGATCGTGCTCTAATGTATTTGTACAGCTGCCGGCAAACTTTTAGAGCATAACCTTGACTGCGCAGTAGCCGATTTATATACGAACAAATGTACATGCGCAGATCCGCCATTTTTGTTCTAAATGTTTGCCGGCAACTATATTCACCTAAATGCAACAAGTTAGGGTGCGTTTTCATTGGCGCGGAGCCGGGCAGAGCAGACCGAGTTTGATTAAAATAAAATGCTATTTAACTATTGATACAAAGATAAGCACAAAGAAAAATTTAATTGCTTAACCTGGCGGAAAAGACCAGGAATCGAACCTTTCCACCACCCAACGCCAGATAACCTTTGGAATTTTTCCTTATGCTTCGTGTGTTGATTTTTTCATTGTTAGTTTTACACCTTAATCAATATCCTTGTTTTCATAGTTCAATATAAAAAAAATGTGGTGGTGTGGGTAGGTACATCAAAAATAATGATAATTTACAAGTTTCATAAATTTGTAAATGTTATTTGAACTATGTACATATCTTATAATGTGTAAGTGTTTTGGATACGCACTGTAAACTTGCAAATCTTTGAGTAAATAGTCCATAGAAACAGTGTGGTCGCTCAAATCACGGTCCGCATCCAGTTCCTGATCAGTGGAATCGCACCCTAATAATGAACATTCCGCTATGTTCAATATTACAGGGTTCTGTTTTGCATTTTCAGGGTCATTAAAATTCGACTTCGTGTCACTCGATCTCAATTAGGTCCTCTTGGGAAATGCCAGCAGACTCGAGTCTTGTTAAAGTACTCTTGTGGCCTACTTAAAATAAAGTTCATTGCTCTATTATTAAATTGAGCTAGCGATAGCTCATATTCTCACATTTCTCACGAATATGTGGGTACGAGACTGAGGTGATTTATCCGCAGCGAAAAAAGCGATCACGATACGCGTACGCCGTGCATCCTAAAAAATACTTTCATATCTATGTTTGATTTACCTTGATTTTTACACGATGTAGCATAGTATCACTTAGTTTAAGTAATTAATTATCATCATCTAAGTAGTCCACGTATATCCACCTAGCTTTCCTTTTTTCTTCGATAGCTATACATCTACCAAAATTAGTTAAAATCCAGGTATTTTCTGTACAATAGTACAAATCTCACCTTTGCTTTCTGCTCGTGTAGGAAATTTCTTTTTTGAAAACACTTGAACATCTGAACTGGGCTGAAGGTAATCACAATCTGTTGTGGTTTCACCAAACTGTGTTTGAATCGTCTGGGAAATAGTTGTGTAATAGAAAAATAAAATATGCTCCAATAACCTGAATAAATTGCCCGAATCAATCGCCTGTTTAACTCCGACATACATACATACATAATTATGTCTATCCTTGGCCGTTCGTGCGTATTAACATGGTTGCGTAAGTAATAATGCACGGAAGAACGGAAATAGGAAAAAGTAATATTTGATCACGTTCTCGGTTCGCGCACAGTTGAATTTAATATCGGCCATTATTGAATAGTCCGCTATCTTGGAAAGTCGATTTGGCGGGAAAACTAACGGGTAACGTCAAAAACTTTTTTATTATCTTTTCTCTTTTAAAAAAGTTTTTGATTCTCGTTCGTCATATCGTACTCTTTGAAGTTTTGAACATTGGGAGTAGGCAGCTACGAATATGGAGTCAGTGATATTTTTGTCGTGGCGCTTCACAATTTTTTTCTCAGAGGTCGTCTCTTGTTCCCACTGAGATGGCTACATCACTGTTTCAAACAACAACTCGACTCGATGCTACTTATGTTGAAAAGACAAATAGAAAAATTTAATGCCGCGGGCGGGGTTCGAAACCGCGGCTAAAACAACTCTCAGGCCGGGGCAACGTAAGGCCTTACCTTTTAGGCCACCGAAGCTATAGCCCGAGACATTGATTTTCTCAACCAGTTTCCAACCAACCAGCTTCTTATACGTGCCTGGTGGCATCGTAGCTCGACAAGCATCCAGTATCTATAATGTCGAAAGCAGTAGGTACCAATAATACTAAAAGAGGTTTGTACATTCTTATTTCATTTCGTCTAAGTGCGTGAAGATTTTGTTGGAGCTTTGACGCATATACCTATAGGGAGCCACGTGCAAATGACACTACACTACCTCTGTAAGTGCGTGTCTCAGATACCTAGTACGTGCGCTATTGCTATTGGGCTCAAATATCCAGTGGATTATCACAGAAAAATAATACACAACTATAAACTTGACAGTTCAATATTTAGCACGCGAACGACCGTTCTAATATTTTTTACCACACATTAAGTTGTTGTATAGAAATTCACTGCCCAACGTTTCTTTAAAGTTCTGCGCTTTTTAACATTATCTTCATACCTTTTTCGATATTGGTAAAACATCGTCAGCGATTGAAACGGATCACCATTCTTATATTAGGAAAGCGCAAGAAAACTCTTGTACAAAAAGCTAAGAATGTGCTACACGTAGTAGGTAGGTATCTACTTATTCGTAGATATTAGATAGTAAAAGCCTATGAGATTAAGGGATACCTAGGTAAAGCGTTACTTACTTATTTATCTCCTGATACATAATATACCTTATCTACTTCTACCTAAGGGTCTACGAAGAAGGAAAAGTCGAAGATGTAGCTATATGCCCTGGTCTATCAGGTATTAGACATTACTTTGGACATTATGAAAGCTAGATTCTTGCCGACGAAACGAAACTTTGAAACGAAAGTTTCTAACTTAACTTTGGCGGGGTTTTTGTAATCCGAGCTTGTGCGAATAGCTATTCCCCCCATATGTCATAGGATGTCCATCAGTGGACACTTCAGTGTCTACATTGCTGCTGCTGCGAGTCCACCGATCGCTCCAAACCGAAGAGTTGCGAAAGTGATGGCTTCACCTTGGCAGAGAAAAAGAAGAAGCCATATCATGTTGCAATCCGTGTGGAACCGCAGTGACTGGATCGTAGTTACTCTAGGTAACATCGGTTACCTATAGGTAACATCGTCGAGTATTTCGAGTAAAGACCAATTTCACCCTGAAGATTGAACAGTCGGAGTCTTGTCATAGTGTAAACTTCGCTTCATTTGTGGGTGCCCTGACTTTCAAGAGCTGTCGATCTTCCTGCAGAAGGAATTCTGGCCGAAAGCTGTCGTGTTCCGGCGGTTACGCGGACGGTTACCCGACACCCAGAAGTTACGTCGCACGTCGCTGAACTAACGTGTTTATGTTTATTTTAAATTATTGTTTTAATGGATATGTAAGTTTTAAGGTATTTATGGGCCACAGTTGCCTGAAAAGAAATGATCTTGATTGATTAAACTTATTGATATATGGACAGAAGAAGAAAAACGAAATTACTTAGTGAAATAAAAATTTCACTCTTTCGTTCACTGACGTTCCCTCTGAAGAACCACATCATACTCTATTATCTTGTAGCTTCGAACTGCTTCGACCCGATAACACATAAAATCCGCTTCGTACCGCCATCGTAAATAAATATCAACTAAACATAAAATGCGTTTAATTATGAATGATTCCAGGGATAAAATCGTGGCCAGCAGAGAAAGTTCACGTCCCGAAACCCAGCCACCCATCACTAACGCTATATAAGTGAGTGGCGCTTCCTCGAGGCATCAATACGTATCGTGCAACTGCGACCGGTCGCCCGTGCTGCAAAATGCAACACTTATCGGTAGGTACATCACTACTAAAAAAAAAAAAAAAAAAACGCGCCAAAAACCGTGGCGAAAAGGCGGGAAAAGTGTAGTGAGTGAAAGTGTTTTAAAAAGTGAGATATGTGTCAGTCTCGGGATGTGATTTATCATTATTTTGGTTGGTTGCAGTGATCTTTGGATTTGTGATTAGAAAAAATGTGTGCTCGACTATGGATTGTAAAAATGTACCTATATCTGAAAATGATTGAACCAATTTAGGTAGGCTACTTACACAAATAAAAAACGATTCTGTTATAAATTCAATTACCTAAGTTGGTTAAAAATATGAGAAGGTAATGTCAATTCTTTTTATCAATGTAATAAAATCCTAAGCTATATAGATATTATACGAAAACCTACACATACATATATATATATATATATATTTTATTGGGTTAAATTTATTTCACCTGACAAAGTATACAATAATAATGTAATAAGGCAAATAAACAAATTGAATGAAATACCTAGTTTGCTATTTAATAATAATTTACTTTATAATATCATAATGAATAATAGCTTCATTACGTAACTTCGGTACTTAATTAATTGGTAAGTGTAATTTAATAGATTAACTTAATTTTATAAATCGTAAATAAAGATCCAATCTATTAGTTACAATATACATATGGATCGAGGAGAATCTGATGTATGTAATCCTTTAACTCTTAATACAACATGGACAAAAAATTGTGATATGTATATCTGTAATTTTGCTGGTATAATGGATTGGAGTTATATAGCTAAATACCCAAAAAAAACAATAGAATTCCCTAAATTTCTATTAGCAAGTTCACATAGAGGTCGTTAAGGTGTAAAGCCTTTCATAGCACAGGTATTATTTTTACTTAAAAAGGGGCCACCAGCACATGTAAAATAATGTACTACTTAGGAAAGAAATAAATCATTTTTCATTTTTTTTCATTTTCATTTCATTTCAAATAAACAATAGAAAGATCAACACAAAACAAAAAAATCGAAAGGTCTCCTATCGTAAGGTTAGTAGGGTGGGCCAGGTTCGAGTCCCAGTCTCTTCCGACAGGAGCATTTAATTTTTCTTTGTTCTTTGATCTTTATATAATTATTTAATTATAACTTATTGATGGGTTACATAATGACGTTTTCACGGCCGCGTCAATGACACAGTCAACTCGCTTTTTTACCAAAGCGTGGGATTATCTTAAAGCCACCAACACACCTAATGCGGTTGCAATGCGATAAATATTTCACAAATGCATGGCCAATTTATGAATGAATTATTTATTCCTATGCAATTCTGCGGCCACTAGTACATAGTTGAAGGCTTATTGAAAACAAAATCCCTATCGCATCCTTAATCCCTTAGTGTAGCGATAGTTTAGTAATCAGACATTTAAATTTTGAGGTCAGGTTGGGTAAATGAAAAACATGGAGAACGTTTTGGACAACCACTTTGGAATATTCGTTTTAAATCTACATAATAATTTAAATAGACACAATCAACTTCAGTTTTTTAAAACTTGTTTTACACAAACTGATTTGAAACAATCAGTTTTACTGTCATATATACTATGAATTATTGCATGTGTTTCCCTTTCATCCCATCTTACCTTTTTTTTTTTTTTCGGAGTGGGAATGCCTTTACGCATACCCCTCGGCTTAGGGAAGCCATTAGGGGTTATGTGGGACTCCTCCTTCTGGCCCCTCTTAGGAAGAGGGAGAGAAGGAGACTACCCACTAAACCCACTCCGGTGCACCCTCGCTGCCGTTAGGGGGGTGCCATGGGGTCGCGAGCATTCTACCACGACACCCCCCCGATCCCATCTTACCTAGGGTAACTTTCGTCACACAAACGAATGTATTACATCTTTTTTGAAAACTATTCTGATACTTTTACTATTAAGTATTCTCGTTTATATACTAGTGCACGTATGTTTTATTGTTAAAATATAGGTAAAAAAAAAAAAATTACGACACTGAAAAAGGAAACAAAACCATTTAATAAAAAAAAAAAAAAAAGAGTTTCTAGGATAAGTGTAGGTACATGTGCCTTGTCCTCTCCTGTGTGGCCGAAATCGTGTGCAGAGGCTTGGCCTAATTATAGCCAAGGTACAATCGCAATGCAATCGCATTCAGTGTGCTTCAGCCTAAAGATCTTTGTCGTAAACATCAAAACTTATCGCGATTTATAAACAATGGACGCCTTCATTAAAAAGGGCAGTGATCGCCGATCCTATAGCTGTTTCCAGCATTTTCTGCATTCAGTAAAAACCGACCATGTGAGCGACTCACTGTAATTGGATTCTGAATTGACTGACAGTTCTATGACTCTCATTAAAGATTATTCTAACTAATTATTTCTTTCAGGAGTAGCAATTTTCTTTTTTTGGTAAGTTAGTAGCGTTCGTGTACGCCTGTTTTCGCACTAAATCGACATGACACTGGCTTAATCTACCGACATAGCCATAAAAAAGACGTTCATGTGCTTAAGAGGAATTATCACTTCTCATTTTCTTTCTCGTCTGTTTCCTCCTCCAAAACTTGACCAATATTTACGACATTTTAGGACCTGAATGGGAAAGAAATTTTCTGTGTCGGACTTTTTTGTTATTATACTATTTATTTGTGTGTCTGTTTTTGACCAAATCTCCGCCGCAATCGGATGCCTAGTACACAAATATACAATAATTTGCAAATCAATCAATAAAAAATCAAAACGGTCCAACGCAGAACATTTTTTTTCCATTCTGTAAGTTACATTGAATATACCTACTTATCTACCTAATGACTAAGAAGCAGTGAGGTAAAAACGCAACTTTTAAAGTTAAAGCCTTTAGATTTTTGCGCTTCTTGTTATGAAATCTGTGTATAGGTACTAGGCGTTTATTTTTGGCTGAAATTCTGCCACGAACGGCCGACTAGTACACAATTTCTATAAGCATTAGCGCAAAAATCCAAAGCGGTCCGAGACAGGACATCTCCTTCCCATTCTGTTCCTAATGTTTCGTATAAAACGGTTAATACGTTTTGGAGAAGAAAACAGACAAGAACTAACCTCGATCTGTATAAAAAAAACAACCTGTGGTAGTTAGCTTCGGTAGCCCAGTGCTAAAGGTTCGGCCAAGAGTTGGAGAGGGGTTCGCGAATCACGTTTGAGGTATAAAATTGCCCAACCGTTTGCTTTAATGTGTTTTTACGTCAGCCTAGGCCGTAAGTAGTATTTTCAGCCCGCTACGTGAGGAGATAATTCCACTACCTGGTCAAGGCTAGTCGAGGTAACACCACAAACCACGGGCGTTAATTCGTAAAGCCCCTGACGTATATTTATGGCCCTCACCTTCGGTTTGGGCCGCAAGCACCTGCGATCTGGGACTTCACAAATTCACTGCTCTAGGTATGTAATGTGCTATTACGTCACCCTATGCCATAAGTGGGATTTTCTGCCCGCTACGGGAGAAAATCTCACTTCCTGGCTAAGGCAAGAGGTAGAACTTTAGACAAACCACGGGCGATATGTCGTAAAGCCCCAGATCGCACCTTTATGGCCCTCAACGTAAATGTGCCTAAAATTTTCTATATTTGAAGATAACAAAGCAATTGTGTAATAGATTAATGAAATGAGAAGGATATGCTACGGTAATTATTTAAATCGGTACACTTAAGTTAACTATAATCTCAGGGCTATTTCTACTAGTTTTATATTAGGTTCACCTGTCAGTCTGTAACTAAAATACCTAAGTACCTACTGTCGGAAATAATGTGTCTTTTTGTCTCTTTTTATCAAATTTTATTAATTCCCGTTTTATTCAAGGGATCATCCACATATTACGTCACACCGTAAGGGGGAGGGGGGGGTCATACCAAACGTGACAGTACATGTTAAAGGTATAGCAAAAAAGCGTGACATAGGGGGGGGGGGTCCAAAAAGTCGACATTTTGCGTGACGTAATATGTGGACGACCCCCAACCATTGATACAAAGTTCAAAGCTCAAAGAAAATTTTAATGCGTAAACTGGTGGAAGAGATCGGGAATCGAACCCGATACTTTTGGATTGCCGATATAGCGCGTTAACCTTTCCGCCACCCTAACGTCCAGGCAACCTTTCGAATTTTTCCTTATGCTTTGTATGTCGATCTTTGCATTGTTTATTTGACAGGCTTTACACCTTAGCGAACTCTATGTGAAAACGTCCTATTTTAAATATCACATTTCATATGGCAAAATGCACAACCCTGTACTTCTTAACACTTTCGACACCAACAACCCGGTAGCCGGGCGCTCTGCTCGTAGTAAGTTTTCGCTACATACGGTTTTTCCCATGTTATCGGCTACGAGCGTAGCCCGTAGCGCTACGCGGTAGCGAATGCGTTAAGAATTATGTTCAAGTCGTCGTTTTTATTGCAGTGTATCACGGAAGGTGCGTTCACGCATCGCATCGCGCACTCACTAAACCCGGGATAAAAACGATTGATGAAACATTCATAAGCCGACATGTACACTCTTTATAAGATTAATTACGTGACCATTAGTAGTTTATTGGAGTGTTCAATCATTTTTTGGACTTTACGAGCAATTAGATTGCCTGTTTGTCCGATATGGAATCGGACAAAAAATAGATAAAAAATATACATGATGGAATTAAGCGTGTACCTACTTGTTATAACGATTCACATATGTTCAGCTATCAAGAACGCTAAGGTTATTAGCCAAGAATAAAATAGTCATAATAGCCAAGAATGTACCTGCATAAATTTTGTTCACACGCCGAATATCACGAATATGTATTCATCATCATCAGCCCGTATCTATCCACTGCTGGACTAGGGCCTCCTCGTGCATTTTCCATTCACTGCGATTCCGGGCCGCGTGCTTCCACTTTCTTCCTGCGACGCTAACTATGTCGTCTCTCCATCTAGAGGGGGGTCTGCCCACACTTCTTTTCCCCATTCGTGGTTGCCACTCCTGCAGTATCTTTGGAGACCAGCGTCCGTCTTCTCGCCTACATACATGCCCCGCCCATCTCCATTTTAGAGTAGCGGCTTTCCTAGCGATGTATTACTAAAGCTAATTCGCAAATAAAAATCACAATTCTAAAATCCTAAAACTGGTTGACCTAAACCCATCATCAATTCCTCCATTTTGGTTATAAATCGGTTAGTAATTACTAATTGAGGTTATGTTTTGTTTTCAGACGGCATTCCTGATCATAGCGTTAGTGATCGCCGTCAATCAAGGTGGCGCGACGGCACAAGATGACATCGAACCTGACCAAATCGCGGACGAGACCAAGAACCGAGCTGTCACTATTATCGACGGCCCTAAGTACGTAGAACCGCCCTCCAGCCCCCCGCCGACCAACCAGACCCAGCCCGAGCCACGACCGCCCAGCAAGCCACCCCATCCGGCCCCTGACAAGACACAGAACATCGTGGAACCACCGTTCAGGCCTTACCACGGCCCGGGTAGGCAGAAGGGCCCGGCGCCTCTACACGTCTACCAAAAACCCATGAAAGTCCGACACAACTCTGTATACAGAGTCATTCCACTCTCGCACCACAGAAACTACCACAATGTCAGACAATCCACCCGCCAGCCGCTTGCCTTCGCGGCGTCTTCTGGTCGGCCCGTCCGGGTGCCGTTCAAACCCCCCAAGTTCAGTGTGCCCATAGAAACCATCAACGGTATACGCGCCGACGTCGTCCGTCCGCCGAAGGAGTTCGCAAACTTGACAACGACCACCACCTACCGCCCTACCACCACCACGACGACAACAACCACCACCCAAAGACCACTGAGGAACAAGAGAATCTGGCCCAAAAGATATTTAGAGAAAAATAACTACATCTTGCAGAACACAACAACAAACAGCACGAGCAATGATAACAGCACAAGCACTAACAGCAGTAACAGCACAGATCTAGAGATTGCTTCCGCGACTCACTACCGCTTTCGATACGTTAACACCAACAGAACGGCGCACTCGACGACGACGACGTTCGTCCCGCTTACAATCACGCGCGGATACCGCAGGGTGATCAGGGTGCCTAACCACTACTCCACCACCACCGCCGCCTACGACACTAGCACTAACTACACCCGCATCAAATCCAACGACTGGGTCCCTATAATACCTTCCCACTACTCCAATAACAAAAGGCGCAGGCCCAAACGAGAGGCGATATCCAGGCGATCGGATGATGATGCCCAAGTTGAGTTCACGAGCCCCGAGGAAAACCCCAACCCTGAGGAGAGTAAACGCACGATTTACCTGCAGTATCACGGGCTCGTGCCCGTGGCTGGGCAGCCTCATGCGCTCCCTAGTGGGAGGAAGAAGATGATATTGTTCCGCAAGCGAAAGCGGCCACTGAATCAGGCTCACTCTCCCGTCTATTCTGGTTACAGCCCCAAGCCCGGCGTGCGCCCGCACGCCCCGTATCTTGCGGGAGACCTCCACACCGATGCGAGCCACCACCCAGTAGCGCCCACCCGCTTCATCACGAGGATCAAGCATCACCATCATCACCACCACCACAGATACATTAAAACCGTCGAGAAGCCCATCAAAGTCCCGTATAAAGTCGAAGTGCCTAAACCTTACCCGGTCCAAATAGAAAAGAAAGTGCCTGTAGCCGTAGAGAAGATTAAAATCGTGGAGAAGCCTGTGCCGTACCCGGTGCAAGTGGAGAAGAGGGTACCGTACCCAGTTCAGGTCCAAGTGCCTCATCCGGTACCGTACAAAGTGATTGAGAAGGAGTATGTTCCGAAACCGTACCCTGTGTACCACCAAGTCCCGGTTTTAAAGCACGTGGAAGTGAAGGTACCGCAACCCGTGCCCGTTCCAGTAGAGAAGCGGATACCCTACCCGGTAGAAGTGCAAGTCCCGGTGCCCGTGTACCACCCCTACCCGGTGAACGTGACGATAGAGAAGAGAGTGCCGTACCCGGTCCCGGTTAGAGTGCTCGTGCCTCAACCGTACCCCGTAGAAACGCGAGTTCCATACCCAGTAGAAGTAAAAGTAAGGGAACCGGTTGAGGTAGTGAAGCATGTGCCGGTCAAAGTGCCGTATCCACAGCCGTACCCGGTCAAAGTACCGACGCCAGTCGCCGTACCGGTGGAGACGAAGGTTCCCTACCCTGTCGAAGTGGAGAAAAAGGTGCCAGTGCCTTACAAAGTGATAGTGCCTCAGAAGGTTGAGGTAGAGAAGAGAGTGCCCGTGTACGTGCCTCAGCCCTACCCGGTGGAGAAGAAAGTGCCGGTTAGAGTACCTTATCCCGTGAATGTACCAGGGTACAGCGATGTGCCCGTTTACCTCAACCAGCCTTACCAATACAATTACAACGACAACAGTTTCCAGTACAGTGCGCAAGCTGTTTCTACAGTATCAAACACTGTGACGGGCACGCCGCACCACACTGTCACGGTGCACGGGAACACTGGCTTCGCAGGATTCCAATCGCGTTCAGACATGACTGAGACGACGTCGGCCGAGAGCTCGGAAACTTCGTCGGAGACGACAAATACGACGACAGCAACGAGGAAAAGGGAAGATGTCACTAGCGTCGCCACCACGACAGCTAGTTAAATTGACTATGACACCTACAATCGCTAAGTTAGATGGCAATATTGGAGTGAAGTTCTAAATTCAAAAGTGAGTGTTTTAATTGAAGGACTGGCGCGTAACGCGATTTCAAACCGATATCGCTCTCGCAAGCGAAAGAAAAGATAAAAATCGAGGCGCGAGTCAGGTCTAAGTGATTGTAATTACGTGGACAAAGGAATAGGCTACAACTGCCCATCGCCATACTTTCCATTGAAAATCGGTACTGTACAATCTAGTATTGTTTTGGTGACGATGAATCACGTTCCTTTGACGGACTACCAAGATTAACCTGTTAGTTAATTTGGAAACAATGCGTTGACATGACATGACAGACAATGTTTTGTTGTTAGGTAATTAGTTGAAACAATGTCAGTTAAAAAAAAATATTGGCTCAAGCCTACTAAGGATAACTTATTAGTACGTAAATACAAATGCGTATTTGCTTTATTATCAGAGTTAGGGAGCAATTGCAATATACCAAGATATTTTACAACTACTTACATACTTTTTGTATGACGATTGGCAGTCTCGTATTTTCAATGTCCATGCACGAATTTATTCTAGGTGTACCAAATTAATCGACCAAAAGCGATACATAATTATTTATAAAATCATAATTAATAGCGTCTATTGTAAATATTAGTCTCATATCTGGATACCGAAAGTTGAGCAAAAAACAACATAAGTACTTTTAGACATTAAAAGGTATTTTTTTAACGTAGGTACCTAGTTGTTTTGGGCAACTTTCAGTATGCGGATTAAAATTTATAATAATATGCTTATTTATAAGGGATAGAACAAAGTTGGTCCTCTAGCACAGTAACGTGTATCCACAGCAAGAGTATTTCCAATACGAAGTATCTGAAAGTGAAAAGACGACGGTTTAAACTACTTTTTACTTTACTGTTTTCAGGAGACGTTAGTGTGCTAGAGGATAGCATTCGTGTCATTTGCATTTTTCTTCAGGAGACTGTTATTTTTACAAAGATCTCTGTTCAATAAGCTAACATATAAAGCAGGTTGCAACAGCATACTGTCTATGCGTCTCGAATAGAGGTCTTAGTTGTAATGTAATCTATTTCACAGGCTTTAGTCCTGCAGTAATAAATATAGAGTCTATTGTGTATTAGCTAGTTGACGCGAAATTGTAACTGTCCTTACAGATCATATTATTGAACTGTCATTAATTTTTTTAAAGTGGCAGAAACAGAAGAAATGTATAGTGTTGTCACCGTCAAAAGTAGCTCATGATATCTCTACTAAAATTAAGATACAGAACCGTTAAAATTAACAACTGATGATCCTGATAATAATAATGTTGAAATACAAAATAATACCAATCATGTTATCAGTCTGTGCTCTTACAGAATAAGACTAGTAGTTAGTTCACTACTTAAAGCCTTTAAAATTATCAGTTACTTTTGACGCCAACTTCTGGTACAATCAGCTGCAAAGAGCGGTAGTCGCCCTGCTATGAAACAAAACATACCAAGGTTTCCCCAGGAACGTGAGAGGCTATATTTACTCATAATATGAAATTCGTGAAAGAAGTGTAGGTACCAGATTCTTGATGAGCAATACGCTTGCGTTTATTCGTGAATCACAAAAGGGATACTTTCTTTGCTGCTGACTGTACCATGCTACTTCTCAAATTGCAGTGTAGTCGTAAGTAAGTTATTGTCGTGTGAGTGTGTGGAGTGAGCATTTGAGTAAATGTGTGCTGCTGTGATAAACACTGGTTTTATTTATTGCAGGGGGCCGAGCTAACAACCTGAGGGAAACAACGAGTATAATGTTAGTCTATTTTTATTTATCTTCGTCATATCCTGGAGGGCCTTTAGTTCGGTCCCCAGATTTTGTTCCAATACCTGATTATAGCGGCCAAAGAAAAGGTTTTAGGTAAGTTACATTTTGGGTAAGTCATGGGTTCTATTGTTTCTTTATTCACGACTTAAATTTTATATCGATGTTAAAAGAATCTTTAACGATAAAACTAACGACCGATTGACCCTAAATTAACTGAATGGTAAGTAGCTTTAGATAGAAAAATGTAGCTTGTTGATTCAGCGTGAGCAGAGCCCCAACCCCAAGATACAGATATTTATTTATAAAACTCGATATTTTACATGTCAGTCTTAAATAAGCTTAGGTAATTAGTATATCAATTTTTTTCAGTTATTAATTACATTAAAAGGGGAGATAAAATAGTCTACCTAAACATACCCATTATAAACGCGAAAGCATACTTGTTGATGTTTTGTCCGTTTGGCCTTTCACGTGCTGATGACGGAATATCAACCAGTAACATTTTGACTGTGGAGTGACGTAAATTATTTGGATAACAATCTAACCGGATAGTTGGGTAAGCTACCTGTCCTGAAAAAATAACGATGTCACTGAATGATGAGATGACCAAGCAACTAGCAAGCCGTCCTAAACAGATTTGAGCACGACTGCGTCATCAAGGGGCCAGTGTCCTATTTACCCCTAGGCCCACAAGGCCCGGGCCTATTAGGGACAGCCAGTCTAGGGAACCCAGCCCCAGAAGCAAAACTTACACCATACTTTATGTTCTCTTTATTTATCACTTAAAATACTATTTAATTTGCTGAAAACCATTTCATGATAGAGGAGGGGGCCCCAAATTGCCAAGTGCCTAGGGGCCCTGGGGCTCTAAGTCCGGGCATGTCAAGGGGACAGAGGAAGTCGAGTTGACCTAGAGTCGAAGTCAAGAGTGATAAGGACAAAAAGAAAAGTAATTTTTGTTTACCGTTAGTTAATTGTGTAAACAAGCATAAAGTTCATACTAGGTAATACGTGCATAGTCACACGTACAACACACAAGAAACAATCTCTCTCTAATAGTCAAGTGCACAGCTCATGGAGTGTGACCAGTCGTTCACCCGGCTAAGTGATAACTGCACTAATCACACACCACTGTCGCTTTCAGGCAATTAGTTTGCTCTCTAGTGGACTGCAAATTGCGATATTTTGTTTAAAGATGTAATGACGTGAAACTAGGTTATTAGTGGCGCGAACTCTACACAAATAAAGGAACAGGTTTAATATTGCTTATAGTGTCGTAAGGGGAGGATTGAATTTAGATAGACCAGTGAGTAGCCGAGGTCCTATGAACTATCAAATACCTAATTCAAAACTGGCACCAGGTTCGAATATAAAATAAATATTTTAGGGTTAATGTAAGTAGTAGATCAAAATAAGTGGAGAGCGATCGTTCGAAGAGTGATAAATAGAGGTCACGACCCTCAGCAAAGAGGAATACGACACAAGAAAAAGAAGAGTCAGTATTAGTAACTTCCACGGTTTCTCGGCCAGTTATTACTCATATTCATGAATGTTTTTTTTTAGGACTAACGTAATACTTTCTGCAAGTTCCACGAACTTTAACTGAATTAAATTTGCTCAATTTTCTTTGTCAAGGATTCGTCGTAGGAGAGATAATAATTGTAAGGAGTTATTTTTTTTTATATACACTAAAGGAACAAGTACGTACTGTTCTAAAAATTATACAAGATTAAAAGGATACCACATTTCGTATGAGAATATGACTTTCGCCGCCCATAATCCTTCTAGTTACGATGTAAGTAGATGCTCTAGAGAATGCGTAAAGAAAATTCGCCCACTTTCGATAGAAAATAGCGTTAATGAACGAAGGCCGCGGAATAGGAAGCCATCAGCCGCGCACGCGACTCGACGCCGTTCAATTCCACTATACGCACGATATGAACTACACTGGCAAAAAATATACATTACGTATCTATTTTGTAATAGGTATGTTATTTTTGATATCAATTGAATGGCTCAGAGGCTCTAGTGTAAGTTGGCTTTTAAAGCAAAAATCGTCTCGAATGCGTTTGTGTCATAGTATTTATATGAAAAACGTAAACGCGATCGATACATTGTGTTGCCTTGGAACTCGCTTACGCATGACATAACACTCTTTAAAATGTTATTGCATTGAATGTGCTAATTCCGGAAATATTCCGGACCGGGCAACTATTACTTTTTGATCATAAAAAAAGCTAAATTTTGTGATAGATAAATATATGATGACAACTAATCTTCATGTCCATCGGGTGCAAATTAGCTCGCATAAAATACCAAGTATAAGTATCCAATAAAAATTTGTAGTGTACTAACTAGCCAGGTAATTAACTAGGTAGGAAATGAAATGTATAGATGTTTATGAGATAGATAGACCATAGATAATAGAAAATTAACACTAGAAATGTCTGAATATCCGGTTCAAAGGACCAAGACGCAAAACGTGAAAAAGCAATTTAAAAATAAGAAAGTAAAATAAATTACTAAACTAACTGAAAAAGTAAATATAATATCGTATTTAGCAAAGTAAAAACTAAGAAATAAGCAGGAAACCCGCTAAAAACATCCACGGGCGAAAAATACACTTTTCACGTCAGTTACGTAAAAGTAACCAACTGTTTTTATATTTAAAAAACAATGTGAAACTTTTCCTACTGGCATACATTCGATTTTCGTTTCCTTAAACGCATGAATGAAATACTATTCCCCGTTTTCCGGTCAGGAAGCGTTTCGGAAGTGCACCGCGGAATTTGCGAAATAAGAAATAGGACGTCGCTCGACCGAAAACCATTCAAACACGCTACTTAGCATGCGTTTGATTGATTTGTTTACCTCTTTGCGTTACTGTTTTGTTTTTAATGTGAGTTTTATTCAGTAGAATGCAAGGTTGGCAAGTTGAGGTGCCTCAACTGTTGATATGTCAATGGGGAATGAGGTAGTTATAATATTGTCCATTGAATGAGCATGATGATTAACTTATACACGGAACAATACCTATTAGCACGCGCTAAGGTGCTGAAACGATGAACGTCTTTCATATCAGAGACATCTATTCTGTTTACAGTTTTACAGTTTATCATTATTAATTTCCAGGGCCGGACTTAGAGGGCCACGGCCTCTAGGCACTTGGCATTTGGGGCCCTGGCCCCTATAAGGAGAACATTATTATGGTGCAAGTTCTGCGTCTGGGACTGGGCCCCTAGACTGGCTGGGCCCCTAGGCCCGGGCCTTGAGGGCTTACGGGTAAATACGGCTCTGGTTATTTTGGAATTTTAAGCTTGGGTTTCAATTGTTTATTATTATTATTAGGTAGGTATCAGTTAGAAACATTGTTAAAAAATTCAGTGTGTCAGTATCTAAACTACATTTAGGTACCTGTCTCGTATAGTCGTATCCAAAAGTCCTACTAGTAATGCGTCCTACTCTATCTTATAGAATATGAACAAAAAATATCTTTGTCAATAAAATGTTCTTAGTATTGTTGTTCTATATGCAACAAAATGCATCAAACAAAAATAAATGCATTAGTAGAGATATCTTTGAGAAAATAATTTAATCAATACCTACGAAACGGACTTATTCGGGTCGTAGACGCCGAACATAGCTCAACATGTGTCGAATCCGTTGGCGATTCATCATCAGGAGAGCCCGGTCGCCGTGCTCAGTTGGCCACCGCTGCCACTGATCGGCTCTTTAATGTCTGAGACAATAGTTTTAAATAGTATGTAAAATTTTATTAATCTTTAAAAGCAGTCATAATTACTTATTTGATGTACTGGGTTATTATTATTATGAAACCAAATTTGGCGAGCACGATTTATTAAAAAATGTATAAGAGTATATTTACTGAGCTTAGTATAATAGTATTGAATAAAATAACTTATTTGACTTTGATGAACTGCCACTCCAGCTCATACACTCCGACAGATGTCTGGTTCTTCTCGTCGTAGTCTACCCACTCCTTCTCCGTCAGATCCACATCTTCAAACTTTTTACCTAAAAAAAAGAAACATTTCATTTGGTGACTGCGTGAAAACAATAAACATTTACTGAATAACAACAGTTTATTATTTTTAAGTGAATTTGCTTTTAGTCTCAGTTTGTTACAACAAAAGCAGATCAGAACGTATAAGGTGGCGTAAGTGAAACCTAAAGTGTGGCGTAACACATTAAAAGAAATCTGAGCATAGTTCAAACCATTTCAGGTTATCATGTTTAACTTTCCAATTAGCAACTTTTTATGAAGAGTATGTCTCAATTTTAGTTTCAGAAGTAAAGATGGTTATGGGTTAGTTTTGTTATAGTTTATTTATGCTTTTTACATCATCATTATTTAATTTAATCCTGGAGATGTCTTTCAATTACTTAATTATTTCATTGTTCTGCATATTTTTTAGATTGTAGAACCAAATTATTTGCCAAGAAGGGTCTTATAACATTCCGTATTTCTTAAACATTTTCAAATGCAACATTTTTTTCTTTTATATCATAAAATTCTACCCTTTAGAAAATCAGTTTCTAATAGAGGAGCATTATTATTTTAGGAAAAGCTTAGCATCAGCCGGAAATTGCCATCTGTGGATAACAATTTTTGTTGTTGTCTCATCATGCAGAAATGGCAGTACGGATTTTAACGAATTTTGGTACAGGAATAGATGGTCATCCAAAGGTAGTTATAGGATAGTTTTTATCCAACTATAGTAAAGAAAAATAAATATGGGAGATGAAGTTGATGAATGAGGCACCTCTAATGTTTATTATAATAATCAAGTACCATTTTCTTCTGCCTCAGCAATCCAGCCAGATTTAGGCTCAAAGTCCACAGGCTCTACTCCTCTACAGTCAAATATTACTATTGTCTTGAATTTATGGGCATCCTCACTTGTAAGTACACCTGAAAAGAAAAGGGCTGTTTAAAAAAAAATTAGAATAAATTATTGAAAGAAACTAACTGCTATTGTCAATGACAAATTGCTAGTTTGGATATTACTTTACAATGTAATATTCTCAATATTTATTGATACTGGATTAGTAGGTTTGATACTTAAATGTGTTTTTTTTATATGATAGTTGCCCGGATCAATTCTGATCCAGTATCAATCTCAATTTCTCTCATACTCTAACAAAAAACTGGTCAAGTGTGAGTCTGACTCGCACACCGAGGGATCCGTACAAATACTTATCCCATCTTAACTGGCCGGGTTAAGTTAAGTTTGCACCTGGTATGTATGGCGCTAGATACAAATGAAGTGCAAAGTTAACACAACTGATCACATTGGTTGTATTCCGATACAACAAATGTGATCGGTTGTGTTAACTTAAAGGGTCCTGTTTTTACCCTTTCGGTACGGAACCCTAAAAATGACATTGAGTGTAACTAAATAAAGAAAAAAACATAACTTCGAATACAATTACAACTTTACTTGTACTCATTACACATCCACAGTTCTGATTATGGCCTGTATGGCTGATTGCAGAAAGACAAAAAAAAAAACTTTCAAGGTTATGTTTACAAGTACCGTTGCTGCCTTCGATGACATCCATGCTGTTCTCCCGGGAGCACAACTTGCACTTGATGAGGAGGTTCGTCTCCGACCGGTTGTGTTTCTGAGGCACCTTGTCCGCCTCCGTGAGGTCGTGGAACTTTTCCGACACTTCGCCGCAACTACTACACTTTAGTTTCAGAAACCATTGGTAATGGGGATGGTTGGTGTAGAGCTTCTCGATACATTCTAGGTTGGCTCGGATTTGGAGCGCTATTTTTACCATTTTAAAGGAGTTTGAACGAAATTGACAACCCGAACGAAATACCGACTTATAAACGTCAAAGTCGTCAACATAACAAACAATGTCAATGTCATCGGTCCGTCACAGTCGACTATATAAGAAAAGTTTAAAAATGCTAATAAATTAAAAAAATAAATTTGTGAACAATTTAATATCTTTGATATAAATATTCTACAAGTTGTTTTTATTTCATCAGTCTATAGCCTGTAACTGTATTTACTGATAATTTCTGATAAAACAAATGTTCTCATAGAAACTTCAAGATAAGCAGCAGATAATACTTACAGGTTCTCTGTTTGATAAGGCACATGTGCCTCATGAAGTCATGACCAGCCTGGCCAGGAAGTGGATTAAAGAGTGACCATACTGTAGTGTTATCCTGTTTTCTTAGATTGATTAGAAAGGGACGACACTACAGTATTGCCATAGCCACTATTTAACTACACTTTCTTGCCGGACTGTACTATAGGGTCGTGTCCAAAGGAAGGTTGCATATTGCTTCGAGACTAAACCTGTTCATGCATAGTCAAAAAGTGTTAGTTGGTCTTGCTATGACCAAGCGTGGATATAGGGGGGAAGGGAGAGGGAATGCGGGCCGTCCAAAGTATCAGAAAGATACACATGTATACAAATAAAAAACAAATACACCTATTTAAATATTCTTTATGGATTTGAATCACGATAAGTTAATAACACTTAAGTTTGCTACAATTTACTGCATTAAAATAATATCTGTCATGCTGCAATATAAATACATAAATTCCAATAGAGCTAGCTGTTTGGCTACGCATTCTTGACCATTGACTTTCTTGACCACTCTTAGTACATTACATTGAGCACATTTCCATTCAATTCAATTGAATTACTTTCTTCGAACCCATCAATCATTCAATGTTTCATAGGTTTATCTGGTGTATGGCATCAGTTTGATGCTGTTGCCTTGGCCGTCTGTGTTCAGGGTCAGACCCATGTCCTTCAGGACTTCGTTGTCTACTGGACCCTGCAGGGTCATCTTGGCTATCACCTCCTGGGAAAATAAAAAATACTCTAATGATATAAATGTTGAGTTCACATTCAGTTAAAATTCTAAGACTGACCTCTTATCTAAAAAAGACTTGGAGTTAAAAAGCAATGTTTAGCATATTAGAATGTTCGGTTTGTAATAATAATATAGGCTAATATGCTCACGGAATAGAAGCCTCAATTTTTATAAGCTGAGAGATAGACAAACTTATTTATATTGTAACACATAAATAAACTCTGTATTATTTTCGAGAAAAGGAAAATAATGTCGTGGACTATACCTGGTTTTCCGGGCAGTTTTCGCAGAGGTTACGCACGGCGAAGATCACCCATTGCATGATAACTATGATAATTAAGGATCTTATCTTATGCTAACTAAATTAATAATGACAAGACAATGATCATTCCAAGGTCACAAACAGGGAAAACAGACAGAGCATCATAGATACTTCAATGCATACTTATGATTAGACATAGCGGGATGTTTAAAAATGCACATCGATCCCAAGGTATAAGGAAAAGACCGGCCAAGTGCGAGTCGGACTCGTGTAACGAGGGTTCCGTGCAAACACTTATCCCATCTTAACAGGTTGGGTTAAGTTAAGTTTGCATCTGGTATGTACGGCGCCGGATACAAATAAGGTGCAAATTTATCGCAACCGATCACGTTTGTTGTATGGGAGACCCCTTAAATATTTATTTTATTCTATTTTATAGTATTTGTTGTAATAGCGGCAACAGAAATACATCATCTGTGAAAATTTCAACTGTCTTACTATCACGGTTCATGAGATACAGCCTGGTAACAGACGGACGGACAGCGGAGTCTTATAGTAATAGGGTCCCGTTTTATACCCTTAGGGTACAGGTACAGGTAGTAGGGGACCCTAAGAAGGTATGGCAATGAAGGCTATACCAGTAGCTCAATGTGTCTTTACCACCACAGGTTTTTTTTTTTTTACAAAAGCGTTTTGAAAAGGGCGAAAATGAATAAATCTCCCGCCCCATACTGAACAGTTCTAGAAGATTGTATGAAAAGGATACGAGGATTCCGAGCGTCGATGTTACAGCAGTCCAGCAGCACGGCGATTACTTCCAGCTCCCGCATCTGTCACAATAAACAGTATTATAGTTGTTTTGGGTCTTTTGTGTGCCGCATCAACCAATGTCCAATGTTGATCAATAGGCTATTTGACTGATGTTGAATTCTACAGCGCAGCGTACTGTAGTTATATGAATAAAATTAGCTAAATATTTCACGAAACAAAGAAAAAAAATCCAGAAACATTTATCTTTTTTGGAAATATGTGTCTTCAAAGGTACGCAAATTTTATGATATTTTTTTTAATCCAAAATAAATTTTGAAAATGTTTTCAGAATCCTCATAATTTTACGTAACAATAATTGTATGACAACTATGAACTTAAACGCACTTTTTCACGGTGAAAATTACAAATTTACCGGCCTGTGACGTCACTAGCCTGACGCGTTTTGTATGGAGCGTTTTTAGCGCTACGTAGGAATGTTGAACGTTGACGGTCATTTCTGACTTTTAGAGCAGTTTAAATGGTAGTCAGTCCCATATAGACATTTGATCACAATAAAAAATAGAATCGATTGACATCCTCAAAAAAAATTAGTCAACATGCCTATTGTGACAGTACAAACAGTAACATAGTTTTAGCGGCGAATGTAAAACGCGTTTTAGAATAGTATTCGAAAACAAAAGTTTTCTAACATTAATAAACCATTGAAATAGGTTTATACATACTTTTTTCTTGTATTTAATTTTGATTTGTACATTACAGAACAACAAACTCTTTTGAAAAGATTAAAATAGGTAGGTAGTTCTAATAAAAACTACAAACATAACGGCGATTTCGAATTTCTCCATACTACTCTAAACCTAGTCTTCTGCCTTCGTTCGCCACCTTCAAGTTGGGAACGTAGCCGAGATTGGAAGATGTCTTTGGGATTGGTATTACGATGAGATGGCAATGTGGATCAAGGGACAATCTTACACAAATCGACCTAGTCCCAAACTAAGCAAAGCTTGTACTATGGGTACTAGACGACGACATATATAATATATAAATACATATATAGATAACATCCAAGACCCAGGAACAAAACCATTCGAGTTCATCACACAAATATTTGCCCTGCCCGGGATTTGAACCTAGGACCGGCGGCTCAGTGAGGCGCACTATAAACTGCGCCACCGCGTCAAATACCTGTCTCTTGTTGGCCTGGTTCTTCCAGCAAAGGTTCGCGAGCGTCCGGACCAGCGCCGCCTTGAACCCGAAAGCGACGTGTCTCTCCACCGTCTCCACACTCGTGTATAGCGTCTTGTTGCTCGTCATGTCCACCGCTCCCAATCTAGACGTAAAAAAAACAACAGAATTTATATCTAAACTTACTAAAAATCTTTTTATAGAACCCTTTTTATCGATTCTATTTTTTATGTGCAAGTTCCAAAAATATACTTAAAAAGGTGGTCAAATAATTTAAGATAAAGCCTGACCAGAAATATATGAGGATGCGCCATATTGCGGAATTTCACTGGAACTAATTTCATACACTGGCAATGATTTTATGATGGTTTGTCAACAATGTCAATGTCATTCTTTCTTTAAGACAAATGTTTCAGATTATCCAAAGAAAACGCCGAAAACCATTCACAGTCGTGAAAGTAATATTATAAAATGAAGTGTACACGTGTTTACAATACAAAAATACAAGTACGCTTTATTGCACACCAAAAAACATTTACACAAGAAATTACAAATAAACAAATTAAAAACGGTAGACAACAGGCGGTATTATCGCTAAAGAGCGATCTCTTCCAGACAACCTTTGGGTAGTGGAGTTTATCCTAAAAAACGTTTAATGAGTAGGTGATGCAAAAGGCGAATGGGACACATCGTAAGGTACAGATAACTAAAACATAAATAGATTTAAAAACTTGAAAATACATATATACACAAAAACTACACTATGTTTACTATACGAAAAACAGTCAGAAAAAGAGTGCATTCCATTAAATGATATTTCTATTCTATTTTTTTTTAAATGGCAACCGGTCACAGTTAAGCGACCATTACTGCCAATGTCTCGTTGCCAATCGCACTCGGCGACTAGATAGAGGATTGATACCACGTTGTACGGTGAGTTGATAAAATCGTGCTTTTTGTAAAGTGATAGCGATTTACAAAAAACCACATGGACTATCGGGCCTTGACCCAGGAAGGGCTATGTACGCTTCAAGTTGAATTCTTCATTAGCTATTCACACATTCGTTTGATCACTGCACAATACGCTATCAATACTACACATTGAACGACAAAAATGAATAAATAATTAAACAACAAAACCTAAACGCATGCGGCCATCTTAAGTCACGGACCGGAAGTCTCTTAAATGATATTACGAGGTTAACATAGTGGAACTGACAGGTATTTAAACTAATGTCATTATAGTGGGTTGCGATTGGTTGCAAAATTGTTGCCATATAGGTTAATCTTATAAATATATATAGCGCCCTCTTGACAATCCTTATATATTTCTGGTCAGGCTTTACTAAATTTCGGGGAGTAGATCTGTTTTGCTGCAAGGACGCGGAGGCGTTGAGCATGCAAAGGCAGGAGGAACAAAGAAGCTTTGCAAATGGCTGAGAAGGGCATACTAACACAGTACCAAAGGTCGTTCAGGGTAGTATAGAAACCTTAACGTTCCCTGACCGTGAAATCTTTAAATTTGTCCAGTAGTGATGTGACGGTGATGATAATGACATTTATGGTATGGCGTAGGTCACTGACCATAAATAAAAAAATAAATATCGAACAACCTGATACTAATCGATCGTAATCGTATCGATCATGACCCAGAAACAAATATTAGAGTTAAGATTTCATTTTCTGATATTAGGGAATTTTTCAAGCACGTTTCTTACCTACCGCACACAGCAGTGTATATTTATTTACCTGGATTTCTGGCTCTCAGGAGAATCAATCTTGACTGAAGGCACCTTATTGACCACAACATTGTCTTCCGAGATCTTCACCTCCTTTACAGGTTCCTTCTTCTCCGCATTAGCATCTACCCTCTTTTCCGTTATACCTAGAATCTTCTGTAACTGTTCACTAAGGTCAAAATCGGTTGATAGATTCTGACTCTTCTTGACTTCTTTTGGCGTATCCGGAGACTGCTTTTGGGATTCAGTTTCTGGGACATTATCGGCTAAGGGCGGGGAGATTTCGCTGGGAGACGCTTTGACTTCAGACTTCAATTCTTCTTTCGGTAAATGTATTTCTGTTGGTGGGTCATTTGGGGAGCTGTCTTGTGATTCCGTTCTGCTCGTAGGTTGTAGTTCTAGCCTAGGTTGTAGTGCTACTGGAATTACTTCAGCTATAGTGTTCATATTGCCGCTGGGTGACATGGCATCTATGATCAAAGGAGGTTCAGTGTCATCTCCAATGTCTATCTTATGTTCCAAACTTATTCTTCTAGTTGGTAGCGCTGTGATGCGATCATCAGCTTTTGGCACTGAACTGCTTCTCTTAAACGCTACTTTGGTCAAATCATTGTCGATTTTGACATTGGCATTTGCATCGTTCTTCTTAGGGTCTGTATTGTCTGCGAATTTGTTGAGTTGGTTTTCTGTGAGTTCGAACCGGTCGAATGAGGGATTTTCATTGCATTCGAAAAACTGTTCACTGCTTTCGGACTCTGTGCATTCTGAAGTTGTTTCGTTGCATGAGAGCATGTTGTCTGCCGAGTCGTTTTTGGTTAACGGATCTGTAACAATTGAGTTATGTTCAATTCTCAGAAAAACTGATAGTTTTTTTTACATAAACGGTGCGACTTCAATCTTGTTGCGCAGTATAAACAAGTGCTGCGTCACAACTTAGACACCGCTCTTTTTATGAGGCAGTGCTTCGCAAAGCGGTATTTTTCGGTTGGGCAAGTAGAAATTCATACTTCGGCCAACTTCAGGGTAAGAAGTGGTTAAGTTAATATCTTACTTTCCGGCGGCGGATTGAAGGCGGTCTCGTCGTTAACGAGCGAGCGCCCCGCAGCCTCGTACAGCTTGGTGACGGACGTGAAGAAGTTGCTGCTCTCCTTGCCCAGCTTGTGGATGGCTCGCAGCAAGACTGGAATTCGAAATACTTCAGTTAAAACTTCATGATCACACTAACAATAAGGCGAAAGTTTGTGAGTGTTTGTTACTTCTTTACACAACACTTTGGTTTTCTCTTGCACAGAAAGTAAATTCTGTGCAAGAGAAAACCAAAGTGTTGTGTAACTAGTCTACGCTAATTCGATTAGTAAGGGCGCCAATAGAATTCTGAATGTATATTGTGCGCCGAAAACTTTTTTTATAATCCTGTATTAAGTAGTCTCACAACCTCACAATTTAGGATTGCCAACCTAATTGAACGGATTTGCGGGATTTCCTCACCGGCCCTAACTGTGTAAGGTTTAACTGGGCGCAAGGTAGTGCCGAGCGAGCGAGCACGTCGTGATATTAAAACTAGTATCACGGCCTCAAAAAAAAAGCTCAGAATGACCACTGAATGTTTTTTTTTTGATAAGTACTTACTAAAAAACATTCAAGTGAGTGAATGTTTTTTAGTACTTATCAAATCGAATCCATCGCGGGACGCGCACTGTAGGGCTCCAGAAACAGGACGTACCGCATATAGCGCGAGGATAGCAACCCTAACAATGTTATTTCAATGTAAAATAATTTAATTATCAACTTACAAGCGCAGTTAATAAACAAGGATGTGTCGCTCTGCAAGCAATCCATGTAAGCATCCATACTTGAAGCTGTTGCTATGATCTCAAGCAGGAATGACACCTCCTGCGGCTCTATTGAGTTCACATACTTGTCCACCGTCTTGAGAATACAGTCCGATTTGCTCTTAAACTCATGAGCCATGAACTTAACGAAATTCACTGATACATTGATATCCTGAGACTCCGTGGACATCAAAATATTGTACGCTAGATTTAAAACTAGCATTCGGCATTCCGCATCCAATTTCGAGTATAACTTCTCTATATATGTGTTTTCAACTCCAATTAAGTATTCTATTATAAGATGTGGATATTCTGTGTTGCCATTGCTGTACATGTAAGCTAGAGAATTGAGTAGCATCACATCATCTGGCAAGACATTTGGCTGCCCCAAGAGAATGTTATACACAATCATAGCTGCAGCTGATGAAATTTTGTCATTAGGACTGACTAGAGAATTCAGGATTATGGTGTCAAATTTATTCCAAATTATAATTTGATTAAATGGGTTGTTTACTACTAAATTTCCAAGGGTTTGGATTAAAACTGTCATGCAGGACTCGTATTTCTTCTGTAAATCTTCATTAAGGAAGTCAACGCTTGGCTGTTGGTATTCCGTGGCTAGGATTAACATGGAGTCCAATATGGATAGTTCTTTTGAGATGTAAGTCTGCATTTTGGTGCCAGCAGCTCCACAGGATCGGACGAGTCGGAGACACTGTTCAGCGACAGCAAGGGTACTGCGGTTGTAGGAAGCCTGCTCCACATCCAACCGCATGATGTGTAGGACTTCTGCTATGAGACGTAAAGTATACTCTGATGCTTTTTTACTGAAAAGAAAAATAAAAACTTTTTAGACAGTATTCACATAATATAAAAATGTGTAATAATAAGCGAAAAACCAAAATTGAATAACGGTTTTTTGTATGGAGCCGAAACCGTTATCCGATCCCTGCTCATCAATGAGGGAATGATGAAGAGGAAGACTCAGTGTAAAGGTTCCCGACTGCTGTACTACAGCACCAAATTGCAAAGCAATGGTTTCCGAGGATAGTGTCGGCAGCAGCAGCAGGTTGGCAACCCTAGGACTCACTTGTGGCTGTCGTTCACTGCTGTTGCCATGGCTATCCTTAGAAACAAGGGGTTTTTTTTTTATTAAAATAAATAAATATTATGGGTAAGGATTTAGATGTAATACAGTTGTTAGTTTTTATTTTTCGAAATGCATTTTTCATGTCATATCAGGTTATTGATGTGTAAACAACATTAATATACATATATAGACATGTGCTCAACTAATGTGACACACAGTGTTCGACACCTTTTTGTAGTCATTATAAAACCCTTATCCGAAAGGTAATTAAATAATTTATTCATTAATTGACTAAAGCGTGTATAGAATAGTGATTATATGCAACAAGAAGAGCAATATCCTGAATGCTTACGGTCGCAGTCGTCCGGTCTCCGCGTCTCGGGAGAGCTGTGCTTCGGCCCGCAACATTTCCTCCACCGCGTCCCATTCGCCCGTCTCCAGTTGAAAATTGATAAGTTTAGCATCTAAAAGGATCTCTTCTGCAAACCAAACACTTTTATCTCGCGACATTTCGAAGTAAAAAGGATTTTGATCGTAAAAACACGAAATAATGAATTTCGCACTGACATTTAGTTACGTCAAATAATGATTGTCATTGTCAAATCTTCAGCTGTCAATTTACGTTTAGTTTTTGTAACATACTTGTGCCGTTTTATTATAATTATTATAGCAATATTTTAACGTAATATTCTAATTTTGTTACAAGTAATTAATATAATTTGATCTAAGGAGATTATTGTACCAATCATATTTAAGTTACAAATTTATGATTAAAATTTGTGCAGTGTTGCTGTATCTGTTTCCCCTCCAATGCATTATGCATTATTTTCCAAGACAACCTTGAATTTTGCGCGTAATTTCAATTGGTATATGTTAGATTCGCAGTTATTTTATTTTATTGTAAGATTTCCTTCAAAATAAAATATTTATCAACTAAATTTGAAGGAAGTTATTTTTTCATAGGTAAATACTTGTAAGGCTGTGCTGTGCTCCCGAAACGTGATATTCGCTTGCTCCCGCTCCCGCCTGCCCCCGCCTTCGCCTCTCCTCCCTCGGTCGAACGAAAGGAACGAGTAGCGACAGGCGGCGAGAATGGCATTTGTGCGTTAAATTGTTAGTTTTTTTTGTGTGAACAAGTGCATATTTCTCACAGTAACGTCTTTACGCTATGACCTTTCTTGTAATTATGCTATTATCGGTTACATAGTGTTACGTTATGTGTCGTTTAAAAACGTTTGTGTACCGTGAAACGTAAAGTGACTGGATCCGGGGTGGTGATGCCCCTTGGATTTCGTATCATTGTATGCTGCAATAATGGACTGAATTCCCGCTAACGTTGTTGGAATTTATAAATTCGGTGAGTCATCGGCGTTTTGAGTTCTAACGTCTAAGAAAAAACAATAAAAACATAGGCTGAATGTATGGACAACGAGCTAAAAATACCTAATAAAGTTTTGGTATCGCGATGTTTTAAATGGTATAAGGTTGTCGCTATATTTATAAAGATTAATTGGCCTCTGTTGATAGTCTTCCGTGTCTTAAATAGCCGAGAATGCAAATAAGCCACTGTATTATGAACACTTTTGTGCTCATCACCAGCTATAGTCACACATTTGGAGTTAGTGATAACTGGCTGATACAATACGTATTTTATAAAGTTAATCTACTACTAAGTACCAACTATTTAATTTCAGTCAGGGGTTATTAATATCTTGCAGTCTCTACTATGTACTTCCAATGTTTATAATCTTAAATAAATAACAATTTCAGCGTCTTAGCAATGGATTTTGATTGGTCATAATATTGGCCAATATCTTAATAGAAATCTAGACAATATATTACGAAAAAAATGTTATTGTTCTTCTGCCAAAAAATATCTTAAATGACATTTGAGTCTCAAGAGTAGGCTTTTGGTAATCACCCACTAGTTACATGCATACAAAAGTTAACTGGAAGAGATCCCTTATAAGTTCGTCTTGTTATAGTTATTTGTTATAAACATATTTTAAGCTGTTAGTGTGTACAGTAAAGTGTTTACATTCATACACACACAGTTTTTTGCAATAGGCAATAATAATAATAACATTAGAAAATCCTGAATTCATGAACTATGAACATGGAGTACATTTGTTTCAATAATTTTAAATTGTATGTAAACTTACCCTATATTGTTAAAATATTTTAAACTAGGTATATATTAACACACAAAGATCACAATATAATAATTTGCAAGCAGGTACAACATAAACAAACAAATCTATTTACAGGACCCACTAGTGACCTGTTCAATGCTTTTTTTAAAGGCAAGGCAGCCAGAACAAATGAATATCAACCTTGTACCTAAGGTCAATGTGGGTAAGTCCGTCTATAAGGTAAGCCCGTCTACACGGCATATCTCTTGTATTTGTATTTGCGCGCCACTTAGAACTCGGTTGGTAAAGCAGGGTTTTGCCCTAGTTATTTTACTCTAGGATAGGTGTCGCTATGACGGAGACAACGGTCGCAACTCGACTCTCAAGTTCAGTTGTGTGTCGAAGTTAAAAAGTGAGTGCAACGTGCTTCCGTAAATAAATGAAAAAAAATATAAAAAGCCGAAATATTTGTTATTGAAGTAAGTAATAATGTTGTTTGATAATTGTTTTACATGTTTCATGATTTTAATGTAGCCATAACGCATTAATTTTGTGGATTTTGGTACCGAATGTATATAACCTTAAAAAATATCTAGTTGGAAAGACCGTCTAAAATGTTCAAGGGAAGACCGTCATGTGCCGGTCTTGCCTTGAACCAGATGTTACCAACCTTTAGCAATGAAATTAATAATCTCGTTTCATATACCTACAACTACACTCTCCGTCGCGTGATAGTGCTATCTTTATCGCCCGCGAGACTCGCCGTCAACGTCTGTCGAGATAGCTATAGATTCGGGGGTGGAATTCTGGGTTTCGTTGACCCCTCATTGTACGCAAAGTGCAGCACAGAAAGCGATGATATTTTGCATTTAGGATAATCATTATTTTTTTCTATGCCGATGGTTTCTTCGAATTTTGCGAAAATGCTTTGTTACCTGGTCTGTATTTCCTGTGCAAAGTTGTAATTTTTTTTTCTCGACAAGATCCTGTCAATTCTCACATTACAAATTTATACGAAAATCTGAAAAACCAGAGGCATAGATAATTACGTCCATTTCATACTTACCAAATTTCATCTACGTCTGTCTAGTTTTGGTCGTTATCGGGGGTCAACGTTTGTATGGAAAAAAATGATCAAATAGACAACTCAAACAAAGTACTTAAAACCGTTTTAATACAGGATAGTCATAGATATACGATAGACATTTCTTTTTCAGATAGTTCACCGGATTTTTGAGATGCTTGGATTGCCTGCTGTATTGCTTTTTAACGAAAGACATATTTGAGCTTTTGAACGACCAGGAATGGCCATGCTTGACTACACATTTTTTACTCACTAAAAGATGTATTTGTGGTCAGTACACAATACTTACTACTTTAATTACTTATAACTATTTTTTGTGATCTTTTAAGTAATTGGTGTTCAATTAATAAGTAAATACTGTGAATATTTTAAGCTTATTCCGTTATAAAATAACGAATTGTCATTTTTATTAAATGTTTGCGCTTATTTTGCTGTTTTACTTTGAACTTTAAAAAAGGTTGACAATCTCTTTTTACACCCATATGCCGATCTTGCCTTAAAAACAGAAAAATATGGATAAAATGAAATTGCGACTCCTATTCCCAGAACTTTAAACACATTTTGCAATGGCATAAAAAAAAAATCTCACAAGGTCATTTACATGCCTTTCCGCTTATAAATATGGCGGCAATGTGTAGTAGACGGTCTTACCTTATTTAACTAGGGAAGACCGTCTACTAGCAAAGTTTTAAAAAAAAACCACTTTTTGCACAAAAGTTATGCTTTTTTGGCCAATTTGTTTTAACGGCAGTATAATATATTATATTTTTCATAATATAAAACTAAGCCGATTATCCTGAAAGAAATAATGACCCTATACAGACTGATCAAAATTTATTTTAAAGGAGATATGCCGGTCTTGCCCACATTGACCTTATTTTATATGTATATAAATACAAAGAATAAATAAGAAGCCAAAATATATATGTATAAGAAATGTGGTATCACCACAAAATAGGATCAACATTGATTCTGTTCAATAACCTTATATTTTGTTAACATATAGTCATAACTTATGCCTAATTGACATGATTGTTTCTTAGGGTATCATGGATACTATACTTAATCTATATACATATTTCCATATGAATATTATTAATGCTTATCTTGATCCGTCTGTCATGACTAAGCTACTGAACCAAAGCTGAATATAGGCAACTTTTTTTAAGTCTACCCCATTGAGTAGGTGAAACAGGGAATTAACCCCTCGAATGCGATGTCAAAAATTTTGCTCATCAAATTGAAACAAACTGATATTTTAATGTAAGGTTCGAATGTTCCGGATGGATCCGTACATAAGTATGCGAGATTGCTAGGGGTTAAAAGTTAAATTGGCTCTATATTACAAATTCCGTAGAATCTCACTAATCCGCACAAGATGTAGCATGGAAGGTCCATCTTTCTTTCCGCCTGGCAACATGGCCACCCCATTACCATTTCTGCTTGGTTAAGATAAGAGCATCTATTATTTTTGCTTCTTGCACTTCTGATAATGCAATGGTTGATCTTATTTATTTTTCTCCCATATTTCTCTTTGCCGTGTCACAATCAGACAATTTGTCTTCAATGTAAGTTTCCAATTTTGCATTCGAATGTTCAGATTACTAGATTGTATTATAATAAATGTCTGTCAAAAATGTCAATTTTGTGACAAGCTTCTATAGCCGACTGTACTTTTCTCCTCTCCATCATCAAACCAGCGCCATGGTACTATGCTATGCAACATTTCAGCTCAATTGGTTGAAGATATCTGCCTCAAAATTGAGTTGCAGGATTCCATCCGAACAAACATTACATGTGTACAGTCAACCAATTTGAATCCTAGGCCATTTCGTACCTTCTCACAGTGAATGTCAATATGAAAGCCGCTTGAAATCTCATATCATTGTCATTGTGACAAGGTTCTATAGTGGCCTATAAATCAAATTGGTTGACTGTACATAGCAAGTTTAATGAAAGCTTGCAGAAGTGGCAGATTAACCTATTGACCGCCAAGCGGTCTAGCAATTTACCGTGCCACTGACGACAGAGTAAAAAAAAAATGTGCCCCAAAATCAACAGGGATTGAAAAATGCTTGTAGCGGTTAGAATTACAAAGTTTTTGATCATTGAAATTTGGACGGCTGTGGCCGACGTGGCGTCAGGGGCACGATTTTTTGTTGACGGCCACAGCCGACTGTGGCGCTCAAAAGGTTAAAGAGACTACTGAAATTGATATAAGTAACTTAGCTTCTTTCCTAAAGCATCTTATTTCCTGATCGCAGGTGTTTTGATTTAGAATAGTATTAACATGATTTAATGAAACTGTCATTTTATCTTGATTGTACATTGTACTGTTGTTTATATTCATCAAGGTAAATGGTAAACATTATGATTCAATTTATATTGTTATTATCAGTTTGTAAAGTATTTACTAACAGGAATGAATGAGTTGCTTGCTTCTCAAGTCTCAATAGAAACTGAAGTAGTGGACTACATACAATTTTGTCTTTACACCAACTTTATTTACAACTTCTGTATAAATTGTCATATATAAAGTATTTTTATTTGATCAAAAATGATTGCACAAAATATCAACATGTTCTGAATTTCTGTAACTTTGCTTTTAATTCTTAACTAAACTCAGAGATATCCAAAGGCCTTTAAATAGAAACTAAAATAAATTGAGGACACTTTTAAAAGTCTGTCTTTAAACTTGAAAATATTGGCTTCACAAAATTCTTATTGAACAGTAAAGTGTAAAAATATGTGTGGACTCATTCATTTCAAAAATATGTCCCATAACTCTTATATCTACGAAATTAAGTTTTGGTACATTTAAGAGAGGATTAATTCAATACATATTTGCACCTGACTGTACTCATGTGACTTGATTTATTGGAATAAATTAGAATAACCATTTCGGGATCCTGACTCAGTAGTGGCAAAGAGGAACAAAGAAGAAAGTTAACAAAGCTTCAGTGAGCTTTGTCAAGTTACTGTGCACACTTGGCAAAATGCCAGGCCAAGTAACAGCTTTGTGTTGCTGTTCTAATACTTAAACTTCCGCAGCTTCATGATAAACGCATTTATAACAAAGATTAATTAATTAATTAGTTAAACATAGTAAGTTTATATGAATGTTTTATTTATGTATGTATGCATTTATTGTTTACTAGCTGTGCCCCGCGGCGTTACCCGCTCATCCCACGGGAACACTAAATTTATTCGGGATGAAAAGTATCCTATGTCCTTCCCCGGGACTGAAACTATGTATATACCAAATTTCATCTAAATCGGTTCAGCGGTTTTAGCGTGAAGAGGTAACAGACAGACAGACAGACAGACACACTTTCGCATTTATAATATTAGTATGGATTATATATTTATGTATTTACATTATTTTTCTGATTTTTGCACTGCCTAATTACAAATATTTTTTCAAGTTCTCCACTACCCAAAGGTTGTCTGGAAGAGATCGCTCTTTAGCGATAAGACCGCCTGTTGTTTACCTCTAATTGTAATTTCTTGCGTTGTATTTCTCCTGTATGTTTTATGAGGTGTGCAATAAAGAGTACTTATATTGTCTATTTATTACATGATTTTCGTACATTAAAAATTGGAGGTTAGCGTAGTGGTAGTGTACCTGCCTACTGAGCCGACGGTCCTAGGTTCAATATTCCGGCAAGGCAGGGGCAAATATTTGTGTGACGAACTCGAATATTGGTACCTCTATACATATACCTAAGTACATATGTATAATTGTCTAGTGCTCATTACACAAGCCTACTTTGGGATTGGATCGATTTTTGTGAGGTTGTCCAATACTTATTTATTTTTAGAAAAAATATAAACCCATTAACTTATTTTAAATGTGCATAATTTAAGGATATTGCATCATTTAGAACTCTAACCTATATTATACATACATATTCCCTATATTCTTTTCTGAAAGGATACTTCCATTCATTCCTTTCAATGTACAGCAATTGTTATGTAAACCTGAACACTTCAACTTGGTCTCCATTGAAATCGAAACCATCTTAATAAGTGGAACATAACAATGTAGATAATGTAAATGTTACCTTTGTGTTGCAAAGTAAACTCTTTGCAGTCTTTGGAAAACAGTGTTGAGCTTTTTTTCTGCGGCTAGTAGTATTTATTTTACTATTATACTGACGTATTCTTACAAAAGTTTTGATTGAGATTTTATTTGAATTTTCCCTAGCTTGCTTTGTGCAGTATTCTTCAGAGATTGCGTTTTCGGAGGTAAACAGATGTTCACCTCCACAGCCCATATTGTTACTATGAAAAACGAGTTTATTACAAAATATTTTTTTGAGACAAGTTTTTAACTACTTTTTTCCACATAACTGCTTGTAAAGACGTATCAAACGAGCCCAAACTCGATTTGGTTGCAGAGATCTCTGACCACCTTTCGGCTCAATCATCAGATCGGAAGGTGAAATAAAACTTGCATGATTGATTACAGACAGACACACACGGATGAAACTGAATTGATGTTGCGCAAAAGGATAAATTCGCAAATTGAAGTTTACAATTTAAAGCACATTTTGTAATAAATAAATAAATCATTTTACCTTGAGCCATGCTGTGTAGTTTTTCGAATGTAAGATGTAATCTTTTAAGTAATAAAATGCACAATTATACATACACAATTACACAAAATATCTAACATTTAACATAGATCAGTGCATATTATAAATGAACCTTGGACGAGTGCAAAGCAAATTGCACTGTGACAAATTAACGAGGGCTAAATTTAGAGCTGAGTTCATATCATATGCGCCTAATTAAAACGTCTTTGTTCAATTGCACTGACGAGGTGTTCATAGAACTGCCTATTGCCGCTTGCCTTTAAGGGCCTCGTAGAGTGGTCAATACAAATCAGCTTCAGTTTTTAGGGTTCCGTACCCAAAGGGTAAAAGAACGGGACCCTATTACTAAGCCTCCGCCGTCCGTCCGTCCGTCTGTCACCAGGCTGTACCTCATGAACCGTGATAGCTAGACAGTTGAAATTTTCACAGATGATGTATTTATGTTGCCGCTATAACAAGAAATACTAAAAATAAAATAAAATAAATATTTAAGGGGGGCTCCCATACAACTAACGGGTTGGTTGCGTTAACTTTGCACCTCATTTGTATGGGGCGCTATACATACCAGGTGCAAACTAAACTTAACCACTTAAGGATGAAAAGTGTTTGTACGGAACCCTCGGTGCGCGTTGTCGGTTAAAACTTATCCTTAAAATATGGTTTGATGTCCAGCTACCCCTGTACCAAAATTGGTTAAAATACGTCCAGCCATGTCGGCATGATGAGAGGACAAAGAAATATTTATCAACTTGTAACGCACGTCACTTTCCGGCTACTTTCTCATAGTGAACCCGGTTATAACCGGTTATTTGTATGGTAAAATAACCGGGTTTGCATTCCCTAGTCATAGGCCTGCAAGTTTTGTTAATACGGTGTTTGACTATAGTGAATATAAATTGCGGTATTGAAACCACTAAACACACATTAAAAAATACGCGGAACCATATTAAACTATCACTAACTTTTGGACATTATACTATTTTTAATTGTATGATTAGTAAAAAGAAGACGTGTTTTGACTACTGCTTTTTATGACGTCACATGCCTGTATCATCATAGAAGCTTCATACTAACAAATCGTTTTTGACATTTCATAAAGAGATTGAAGAGTAGCTGATTTGAGCTAAATACCGTATTATGCACCTTCCGTAAAACTGACGGATCAAGTACACTGATGACGCTGAAGAATGAGAATTGTCCCAATGGACAGTAGCCATTTATTTAAAAATTGGGCAAGTGCGAGTCCGACTCGCGCATGGAGGGTTCCGTACCATAATCTATAACAAGTTTGTTGTATGGGAGCCCCCCTTAAATATTTATTTTATTTTATTTTTAGTATTTGTTGTTATAGCGGCAATAGAAATACATCATCTGTGAAAATTTCAACTGTCTAGCTATCACCGTTCTTGAGATACAGTGACAGTGGTGACAGACGGACGGACGGACAGCGAAGTCTCAGTAATAGGGTCCCGTTTTTACCCTTTGGGTACGGAACCCTAAAAATTTAATTGAAGTACACTGATGAATCTAATTGCCTATATATATATTTTTAAGATGAATTAATTTACCTTTGATGTGATGAAATTTCTTGTACAAACTCAATAATTAAGTTCTTTGTTTGACAGTCTGCAGACGCGGGCCTGTTTGTGTTAAGGGCGGCTAATTTTAACTTCCTGCTTCCTCGCCCTTAAAATAAATCTTGTCAACTACAGCAAATTCAGAGCCATGTGTACAGTCGACTAAAAAGGATGTACCCACTTTTTGGATCTTATTATAATGCGATAAGGTGAAAAAGTTGATGTTTTTGTTTTTTGTACTATAGTATTCCGGGTAGCTTCAAATATAAACATTTAATTTTGTATTTGTTAGTGTTGTCTATCAGCTGTTAGTTTTAGACAAATGTTAAAGTGAAACATAACACGTACTTAACTGTTGTACCTGACCATAGCCTCAGCCTCAACACACATTTTGCAAACTTTTTTTTATTGACAACTTTTGCCACTGACTTTAATTGCGGCACGAACATCGGATCAGACTTTAATGTCTGCTTCATTGTTTCATTTAATTATACGCAGACAAATATTATGTGTCTGACTAAAAACTAGTCTCAATTTCTCTGTACCATATTTGTGTAGGCACTTAGCACCCATGTTATCCAGCCAATAACATAGTATCTACAAAACTATAGGTACTTTGATTGGATGAAAGACTAAATTAACGTGGTTTCCTCATTTACATTTAGTTTTGGAATAAATAAACCAATCAGGGCTTATGAGAATGTTATATTAAAATTATACATTTCACGACTCACCACATGTGACGGCGCGGTTGGCTCAGTTTGTAAGCACTTGCCTACTGAGCCGGCGGTTCTGGGTTCGAATCCCGGCCAGGGCAAATATTTGTGTGATGAACTCGGATATTTGTGCTTGGGTCATGGATATCTATCTAAATATATAAAAGAAGAAACTGACTGACTGACTGACATATCAACGCACAGCCCAAACCGCTGGTTCTAGAGAGTCCAAATTTGGCACGTAGGTTCCTTGTAAGGTGTAGGGGTGCACTAAGAAAGGATTTTTCAAAATTCACCCCCTAAAGGGGTGAAATGGAGGTCCAAAGTTTGTATGGGGAAACAAGATTAGTTAGACTATTTTATTTGAAACTTCACAGGAGTATTTCTAACAATAAATGAGTAAACACGTGTTTCAGGTTTTTTGAAAATTCAACCCCTAAAAGGGAGAAATGTGGTGACAAAGTCTGAAAATCAACATGGGTATTGTTTTTATGGTTTATCGGGTCGCTGATTACGAAAACCGCAACGATTTTAAAATCCAACGTGGCGGACGTGAATTACCATCTCCCCTGTAGGGGTCAAATGCGGTTGAAATGTCGAAATACTAAACCGCTGGTTCTAGAGAATCCAAATTTGGCACGTAGGTTCCTTATAAGGTGTAAGGGTGCACTAAGAAAGGATTTTTCAAAATTAACCCCCTAAAGGGGTAAAATGGGGGTCCAAAGTTTGTATGGGGAAACAAGATTAGTTAGACTATTTTATTCGAAACTTCACAGGAGTATTTCTAACGATAAATGAGTAAACACGTGTTTCAGGTTTTTTGAAAATTCAAGCCCTAAAAGGGAGACATGTGGTGACAAAGTCTGAAAATCAACATGGGTATTGTTTTTATGGTTTATCGGGTCACTGTATCCCGGAAGGAAGAGGGAAGAGGGAATAGTTGGTTTCTATGGATTATCGGGTCGCTGATTACTAAAAAAAGAATGATTCAACGTGGCGGACGTGTAATACCATCTCTCTTGTTGGGGCGCGATGGGGTAGAAATGTCTATATAATGTCTAAAAATATGGGTGTCGTTTTTAAACGCACAGCCCAAAGCCGCTGATTCTAAAGAGTCCAAATTTGGAACGTAGGTTCCTTATAAGGTCTAGGGGCGCACTAATAAACGATTGTTCTAAAGGGGGTGAAATAGAGAGATCCAAAGTTTGTATGGGAAAACAAGATTAGACTATTTTATATTCGAAACTTACAGGAGTATTTCTAACAATAAATGAGTAAACCTACAAGTACTCTTTATTGCACACCTCATAAAATATACAGGAGAAATACAATGCAAGATATTACAATTAGAGGTAAACAACAGGCGGTCTTATCGCTAACGAGCGATCTCTTCCTCTGGGTACCTTTGGGTAGTGGAGAACTTGAAAAAATAAGATTTTGTTATTAGGCGGTGCAAAAATCGGATAGTAATAATAATAATATCCTGAAGGACGGTACGGTCGACATTTGTCGGGCATGCCGCCGTCCCGGTGAGTCACTCAGGCATATAATCTCCGGTTGTTCTCATCTTGCTAACGGCGAGTACTTGCACAGACATAACCAAGTAGCCAGGATCATTCACCAGCAACTTGCTCTTCAATACGGTCTTGTGGGGTCTGAGGTGCCGTACTATAAGTACGCACCGATGCCAGTTCTTGAGAATGGTCGTGCCACGCTCTATTGGGATCGATCTATCATCACGGACAGGACTATTGTAGCCAATAAGCCTGACATCGTTTTGGTAGATCGATCCAAGCGCCAGGCAGTGCTCGTCGACATCACCATCCCCCATGACGAGAACCTCGTGAAGGCCGAGAAGGACAAACTCAGCAAGTACCTTGACTTGGCTCACGAGGTGACCGCCATGTGGGATGTTGACTCGACGATCACTGTCTCGATAGTCGTTTCGGCGAACGGTCTTATAGCGAAGAGTCTCGACAAACATCTTAAGAGACTCTCGCTAGATGGCTGGATCAAGGGCCAGATACAAAAGGCGGTACTCCTGGACACGGTGCGCATCGTCAGGAGGTTCCTCTCTCTGCAGCCCTAACCACCGGTAGCCTGGGCCCTGCCCCGCTGCCGGCGGCACCCTAGGTTAGGTTTTTTTATAATATGTTTATATATTTTGTAATTTCTTTATTGTATTTTACTTTTTATTTACAGATATTGTAAAAACCTAGCCTAAGAATTAAAATAAATAAAGGACATAATATATACATAAAAAATAAATAAATACATAAATATAATAAAAAATAAATACATACATACATTCAGCCAACAGATAATAGGACCATTTGGATAAAATACGAATTATGAAAGGCATAGATAGTGTTCTTTCAGTTGAGCTTTGAAAGAAACAAGAGATTTAGCGTGCCTTAAGCTAACAGGCAAGGAGTTCCATAAACAGACAGCTTTAAAAGTAAACGAATTATTATAAAATTTTGAGACGGAAGAAGGTACGGCAAGGCAAGGAGCAAATTTTGGGCAGATCGAGCAGAAGTGAGATAAGTGAAACGCTCTTTGAGATAGCGGGGAGTTGCAGGATGAAAAAGAGTACTATAAAGAAGAGCAAGAATATGAGAGTTACGACCTAAACTTAAACCTAATAGATGTTTAAATTTGTATTTGGTGCCATCTCGATTGTCGTCAAGGCCAGTGTGGGCGGCGCGGCGGGACTGGAGGAGTAGTCATCGGGAAACTTCCTGCAGCCGTAATAAATGCATTCAAGCTTTTCAACAATAAAATGGCTAGACGGATATGCATGAAGGATAAGCAGATAATACCCTAACTTTAACAAATAGCCTAATTTTTTACCTGAAAAAAAAGAGCATCGTTCCCGTAGGATAATGTATATTGTATAGGAACGCGGGCGAAGCCGCGGGTTAATGCTAGTATATTTATAATTTCATATATTTTGTATATCGTCGTCTAGTACCCATAGTACAAGCTTTGCTTAGTTTAGGACTAGGTCGATTTCTGTAAGGTTGTCCCTTAATATTTATTATTATTTCCAGGTGGCATCCGGTATGGATGAGGGTCTGCTAAACGACCTCCTCGAGTGCTCCGTTTGCTTGGAGCGGCTCGATACCTCCTCGCGTGTGCTGCCCTGCCAGCACACCTTCTGTCTGAAATGCTTGAAGGTAAGATAAGTCACTAACGGCTACATCGGCAGCAAGTGGCTGTCATAGGCAGAGATCGGACGGATGGGCGTCATTATACACGGTGTCCTATGTTTAATGGACAAGCGTCTAACTCCTGTTAGAATGGTCTAGAAGATTGGCTTCTTATTTTAGGTTTATTTAAATGTCCTTTAGCTTTTGAGATAAGCCGGCTTTATTATTTTTTAGTTCTGTTTGTTGTCAAATGTAGATAATAGTGATTCTAATTAGTGTATTAGAAAGTTATGGTAGCCAGGTTTTTTGATTAATGAAATCCGTTTTTCTTTAAAATTATTAACAAGTTTTCTTGTGTTTGTGTCTTGTATCACTTGTGGTGGAAAAACAAATGGATATCAGAGCGGCCACTAGCGCTAGGGGGTTAGAAGGTTGTCCATTAAATAGATCACACCGCGTATGATGACGCCCATCTGTCCGTTCTCTGGTCATAGGAGAGAGCGAAACGCCGCACTCGGACCTTTCGCTTCCACCAGCCACTGCTCGATGCTGCCATGCTGCCGCTTGCCGTCGATGTCCTGGCGTGACTGTTAGAGCTCTGCCCCACTGGGACACTATGGCAGCGTTGCCAGCTATGTATTCCATAAAAAAATGTAGCCACGCGTCTCTAAGTAAGTTAGCTTTCATACATTCCAATATGATTTGTTTGGATACTTTGGATACGGCAGCTGGCGACGGCGCTGTGGCGTCCCGGTTAGGCAGGGGATTAATAGAAAAACAGAGGTAAATGATAATAATTTCGCGGGAAAATGAAATCACTAACTTTTCCCCGAAATCATCTAGCTCGCTTCCCTGCTACTAGTAATTTATTCTATGTACTTAAATAGCTTGTAGGTAGAGCCTTTTATATTTACTTAAAATACCCCGTATTTTATTTGGTAAAGTTATAGAAAGTTTCAAATTTACATTTATGCCCGAAATAGAATAGAACAATCAAGGAAAATGCTGGTGAAAAGCGATGTTTCGGAAATTGTTTATTTTTGGAAATGTGGAGTATGAAAAGTGTTACTTTGGGAACGAGCGCAACAAAGTAGCCGTCAACTGTTGTGTAAAGATTAAAAACAAAACACAGATTCAACACAAATTCACGTCCAATAACTTGTGAACACGTTCTATTCTAACTTATATCAACGGAGTACGACTCAAAGTTGAATACACATTTTTAGTCCACTCTTTCAGAAATTAGGGCGAGGGATAAACTAAAAAGGGACTAGTGTATTTGGGGTATATATGTCGTTAGTGCATTTTTCTTTTGGAGCGCACCAAACGTAAACATGCCTGTGTGCCGGTAATGGTCGTAAAGATGTTTTAGTGCGACACGTAATGGAGATTTGCACCTTCCTGGAGTGCACGCGGAGTATCTAGTTTTGGGGCAGCGGGTAGTTTGTCGGTTGGATGGGACGCACCTTGTGTAATAACTTAATAAGGTACTTCACTATTACAATACCTACAATACCACTTTATTGCACACCTCAAATACACAGGGATGCAAAGCATGAGACATATGTATTTAAAATAATAGACAGAGGTAAACAGCAGGTGGTATTATCGCTAAATCGCGATCTCTTCCACATACCACATACATCAGCCTCACTAAACCGGCACTATTATAAACTAGGGGTTGCATTGACAAATTACTCGATGGTGTAGAAAAAATCGTAATAATAGCTAAAAGGATTGCGCTACGTAGAAGTAGACAAAGGTGAGAAAAGTGCTGGTCGAGCGTACCGGATTATTGAGACTTACGGCTCTGAACCTCTGATTTTTTGTATCTTGTCACCTTTACCTCGTGGTGATGTGATTGACTGACTGCCTATAAAGAGGTTATATCAATTTAACTGAGCAAGTGAAAGTCCTCTTATTAGGCTACACCACCGTGTTAAGTAATTAAGATAAATTTAATTATCATAATATTGGCTCGGTTCAGGTTGGCCGCGAATTGCACAATATCTTGATATACATGATAATATACACATTTGTGACGAAGTGTTTTTTGTAGGTAGTCTGAATATTATTACTACACATAAAGTTGACGATAGTGGCACTTTATAGACAAATAAGTTTCTGTCAAAAGCCTCATTTTTGTGACAAACTTTTATACCCGACTGTGTAATTGCTCACTAAGACGATTCTAGAGACCCCAAACTCAGTAGGATTGCTTTATCTATTACAGAGTTTCTAGGGCCATCTTCCGGCTCCATCATCAGACCAGCCCCATGGTACCATATTATTGTATTGTCATCAAAGTTAAGTAGTTATGCGAAATTTCAGCTCAATCGGTTGATGCTGCTTCAAAATTGAGTTGCAAGGTTCCACCCGAACACACAAAGTTGCATAAATAAGTAGGTAGATTGCAAGTTAAATAAAAGCTTGTAAAAACAAACTAATATCATACATATTATAGACAAACTAAGTATACCAAAGATCATACATATATCTCTTTGTTTCACCCAGTACAACTGTTCCCACACAGTGCATCCTGCTCTATAACCGCTTCCTCCGGATCGTAAATAAACATCGCTTTATTACTGCTCATCTAAAAAGAGTGCCACACCAGTGCGAGAGGACCCCGCGGCTTCTCTCAAATTGTATATTTTTTAACAAGGCTTTTTATCGATATTATCAAATAAAGGATAAAAAATTAAATATTACCACATTATTAATTTTCGAAAATATCCCAATTTGTTATTGAATACATAATTAATTTGAAAAGTATCTCATTCTAAAAGAGCGTAGACGACCAGTAATTATTGGCCACAACGCAGAAAATCTTAAAGTCGAGTAAGGCGGATTTAGTATGGAAATTGTATTACTGTTCTTTTTGTGTGATGTGGGTGTAATTTTTTTTTAATTGTCCTCAAGGTGACCTCATGTAGACGGGCCAATACTTAGAATTGACAACATTTCATATTTTTAAGACTATCATTTTATTACTTTTCTCAATTCTGCTTAAAAAGATGAAGTAATCTCTGTTTTTATTTATTTTCTGAGATGATTATTTATTTTATTATTAATTTATAAAAACATGCTCATTTTAAAATGTGGCAACACCAAAACCAGAACTTAATGGAACGGTTACTTTAGTCAGTTTTCTTATTAAAAAAAACTTAATAAAACTGGGTATGCATCTGTCATCTGTCAACGTCAAATAAAAAAAAAATCTATGTTTTCGCTCTTTGGTTTAGACAACAACCCTATTCAGCCCGTATTGTCTTAGATTGCAGTTATTTGATGTATTTTCTTATATTTCCTTAAATACAGAAGAATAAATTCCAAGATTTTTTTTCAAGGTACACGACATAAAGCCCTGTCGATCTCTATATTAATTTCCACCTGTTGAATATGAAATGTTGTCAATTACACTGCTTTCTCATTTATTATAATATTTTAATAACTAGTCGGTATCAACTAAAATAATAATTTTGGTTTCTGTGATAATCTTTGAGTATTTAAATGATTTGTCCACGCTCTAAGGTGATAGTGAATTAGTTAAATTATTTTAAAATGAACATTATTTGAAAATATGAAATGTTGTCAATTTTATATCCGTTTTCATCATGTACCTAACCTAACCTTCCTTTCTCAGTCAAAAAGTAGCCGAAAATACTTTGCGTGATTTCTGCACAAGCCATATTGTGTTAAAATAGGAAGGTGGTTAAAGCGGCATTTCTAAACTAAACTAAGCTAAACGATCTAAAAGATAACTGGCAACGAAAAGATTTTATAAGATCATGTCTGAAAATAAGTATACTTTGACTTCAAATGCAGGTATATTGTCGCTGCTCCATTACTTTGCATATAGGGACCACTTTACTCTGGCCGTGTATAACGTTTGAGTTTGACTCACTCCCGATTGAGTCATTCAGATGTAATTTAGTTATAGGACGTGGGTACGGGCGATTATGAGTACTTAAAGAGATAAGTACCTATATTTTTATCTCTTGTTGATCGAATGAAGTATCTTAACCTAGTAGTTTTATTGATCTTATACTGTTATAACTATTGTAGAGTACTTACAAATCATACTGAGCCTACTAAGCCTTGTTTATTACCTCTACAATAGATAGATGAGGTACTTGTCTTTTCTCTGTGTAATTTCATCGACCATAGTTATTTATTTGAAGATTTATAAATAAGAAAAGCTGAAGGAAGTATGCAGATTGACCATAATGTTGAGCATAATATCCGAAGACGGATTTCATACTCGCTGAGCTTTTTGGATTATGATTTGCGTAGCATATAATTTTATTAATAGTTAAATGGCGTAATTTTCGTCTACGAACAGAATAGGTAAATAATCTTACATCATAAATAATAAAACACCGCGAACATTATAAAAAGTGTTTCTAGTTACTAAAGTTTACATGAATCTAGACCGCAGGGAGGCCAAACAAATTAAACAGTTGGATAATTGCGAACGGCACCAGAAAGTTTGGACGGTCCGAAAAAATCCCGACATTTTCCCAGCTCTACCTACATAGTCCATGTGCTAAAGAGACACAAATTATTCCAAAACTATCGGCGTCGTGAAATGCCGGTGGACTCAAGACATGTAAAAGTGTCCTTGCGGCCTACTTACAGAATAAGCTTCATTATTTCTATGCGCCAGTCAATTCAAACAAACTATAATCATATCATAAGATGTTTCCTTATGACATGACAGCTGACAGCGCTATTTTTAACTATAATCGATCCGGTAAATTAGTAATGCAACGCGCTCTACAACTACATTTTTAAAAGAATTAGTGTCAGACTGAAACAAGATTTTCGGCCAAAACTGAAACCGATTTCCATTTAGGATCCAGTTTCGGCTGTAACCAAAACCGAAACTACTCGGCAATTCGGCAGGTTAATTAACTGAATATGCTGTTAAATTAAATGATAGGATTATGTGTACATCAGTGTCTGAAAACCGATTTTGCATTTGAAAGAAGAAAGTAAGAAAATCATTTATTCGGGAACAGTAAATAAATAGTGACAGACAGTGACAAAAAAATATGCCCAGACAGACAGATACACAGCGTTCCTATTAAGATTTCATTATTATCGTCTAAGGCTTCTGAAATACCAATAATTAAACTAAATAGTCGGCGGCCTGCGAACTGCAAGAAGTGGTAAAAGCAGACAGACCTACCGTAATCAGAAAACCGAACCGAAACCGTAACCGAATGCTTATAACACACCGATAAAATATTAGTATGGCAGTACATATAAGATTTGCTTTTTTTGTCCGGAACTGGTTGATACGGAGTTCGGTCGGTAATTAAAGAAAATCTTCTTGTGACCGCTTCAGATCACGTAGGTACTTCTATATTTATTAAATTGTCTTGTGGGTACATTTGCTGTAACTAACGCGTTGAGATAATCATAAAAGCATATTTGCAGGCAATCTCCTAAGCAAATACAATATTCGGCCAGTCCTTTCATTCAGTTTCGAATTAAGAGGACATAATAACTACTCCTTGTCCCATACGTCAAGATTGCACCTGATAACTATGGCGTGGGTTACAAATGAGGAGCGAAGTTAACGTAACCGGGTTATTCAAATCGAGGTCCGTCTCCGAGGCTCTGTTTCCTCCAACAAAACTTAACAGATCTACGAAATTTTAGGAACTAAACGAAAAGGAAATGCTCTGTGTCGGACCGTTTAAATTATTGCGCAAATTCTTATGTACTTACTAGTACTAGTACACAAAACTAGGCGTCCCATGTAGGCGGAATTTTAGCCAAAAACAGACGCCGGGTACATAAATTTTGGAGGAAACAGACAAGAATGAAACCGCGATTTGTATGTAAAAAATAACAGTGGTATTTCCCTCTTAAATTCCACAATGTAATATAAGACCGTTTGCTGCCCGATTTAACGCAAATTGCCCTCGTCGTCAATAGAAACATCTGGAAAAATGAGATGTTTCCAATTCCACCGCCATTCTAACTTCGTGTCTATACGAGACGTTGTAAGGTCCGATGTTGTTTGTAACGAATTAGTTTTGGCTATTAAAGAAATTTTCTTTGGTGTGTAGGCGCCAGACAATTGAAGGAAGGACGTTTGAGTTAATCCTGAGTGTAATGGCTACTGAACAAATTGTATTTTTTTTTTGTAGAATGAGAAATCACTAATATAGTCTCTTGCCAACAACCAAAATTCTCTATAAGTAACAAATGCCTACTTAAAACAAAGCTCGTAATTCAGTATCAATCTACTAACAAGGTTTTGAAGAGAAGGTAGTGACAGAAATAGTGAGTTTTGGTTTTCACCTGGCGATATATTGAATAGGCATGTCGATTTTTAGGGTTCCGTACCCAAAGGGTAAAAACGGGACCCTATTACTGAGACTTCGCTGTCCGTCCGTCCGTCCGTCCGTCGGTCCGTCCGTCCGTCCGTCCGTCCGTCCGTCCGTCTGTCACCAGGCTGTATCTCAAGAACGGTGATAGCTAGACAGTTGAAATTTTCACAGATTATGTATTTCTATTGCCGCTATAACAACAAATACTAAAAATAAAATAAAATAAATATTTAAGGGGGGCTCCCATACAACAAACGGGTTGGTTGCGTTAACTTTGCACCTCATTTGTATGGGGCGCTATACATACTAGGTGCAAACTTAACCACTTAAGGATGAAAAGTGTTTGTACGGAACCCTCGGTGCGCGAGTCCGACTCGCACTTGACCGGTTTTTTAGGGTTCCGTACCCAAAGGGTAAAAACGGGACCCTATTACTGAGACTTCGCCGTCCGTCCGTCCGTCTGTCACCAGGCTGTATCTCAACAACGGTGATAGCTAGACAGTTGAAATTTTCACAGATGATGTATTTCTATTGCCGCTATAACAACAAATACTAAAAATAAAATAAAATAAATATTTAAGGGGGGCTCCCATACAACAAACTTGTTATAGATTATATATATGTATAGGTACGGAACCCTTCATGCGCGAGTCGGGCTCGCACTTGCCCAATTTTATTTTTTGAGGATGTCACTCGATTCCATTTTTTTATTGGGATCAAATGTCTATATGGGGCTATAACTACACTTAGACTGCTCTAAAAGTCAGAAATGACCGTCAAATTTCAATATTCCTACGGAACGCTTAAATAGGTCTACATACAAATGGCCACCTAATGCTATGAGTAGCAATATTTGTATGGAGACAAAAAGTAATTTGCCATTTCCACTGTGAAAGTGCGTTTAAGTTCATGGTTGTCATACAATAATTGTTTTGTTAAATTATGAGGATTCTGAAAACGATTTCAAAATTTCTTTTAGATTTAAAAATAGCGTACACGGACATAAAATTAGCGTACCTTTCAAGTCACATACAATAAATACTAATCCACTATATTGCACATCTCAAATACATACATACAAAATACATACAAAACATGAGAGATATACAGTAAAAAATAAACAGAGGTTAACAACAGGTGGACTTATTGCTAAATAGCGATCTCATCCAGACACTCTTTAGGTAACGGAGGAGATCAACAAAATTTTGAATTGAGTAGGTATTATACATTTTGTTTGTTTTTTTTTTGTTCTATGACATGGTGCTTATTTTATTCATAACTACAGTCTGCTCTACAATTTAACATAAGCCGTCATCCCTATTCAATAAAATATAAATACCGGGTGGAACGAAGCGATGTTCATTCCTGAAACTATAATGCTATGTATTTCATGTAGAATCGACCTGCAATAGTTAAATTCTTTTAATAATAAAAAAACGAAAATCGATTAAAATTGTATTTTTTAATGTATGTACAACCCTAGTTTTTTTAAACTATTATTTGACGTTTGGGAGTATTTACAATTACCTACATTTACATCCGGTGTTCGAAAGTACCGCCGTGGCGTACGATACACGCCGCTGCTCGTGCCCGCGTGTGGCGATGCACCCTCGACAAGATGTTGTGTCGGTTATTTCTTCTGCGAAGACTTTCAAAGGCCACCCTTAGCCTTTCCCTCATCTCTTCAGCCGTCTCACACTCAGTCTTGTAAACGATGTCCTTTACGGTGCCCCACAGAAAAAAATCCAAGGGTGTGAGATCTGGAGACCTAGGAGGCCAACGGTGCGGCCCATATCGGCCGATCCAGCGATCCTCAAACACATTATTCAGTGTTTCACGTACTTCGACTACTGAATGAGCTGGTGCTCCATCTTGTTGGAACCAAGTGCGTCTTCTTTCTGCCAGCGTCAACTCATCCAGATAGTCGTCGAGCTCTATCCTCAACAGAGCCATGTATCCGTGTCTGTTTAAAGTCTGAGGCAGAAATACAGGGCCTATTATTGTATCCCCGTGTATCGCCGCCCAAACATTAACAGACCAACGATACTGGTGTCCCGTATAACGGTAGGCAAACGGATTTTCTTCGGCATACACGTGTTCGTTATGCCTGTTCCACATACCGTTCCGTGTGAACAAGCTTTCATCACTCCATATTACGTGTTTGATGAAGTCTCGGTCTTCTAACACCTTTTGCAGTAGCCACCGGCAATAGGCTTCGCGAACGGGGCAATCTCTTGGTAGTAATGCCTGGACTCTTTGTATTTTGTAAGGGTGACGGCCCTCACGTTTTAGTATTCTGAGTATTTTCGTATGAGTCATACGAAAATGTCGGCCCGCTTGTCTTGAACTTGACCTTGGATAATCTTCGAAGTACTGCAGCACTCTCTCTTCCAATCTGACATCATGTTGAATAACGCGTCCTCCGCGCTGGTCATCCTGACCCGTTCGTGGCACAATAGGACGATTGTTACCAACACGGTCAAGAGCGCGTAATATCGTACTAGAGTGTGTTGGGTGAGGAGGAGGATACCTGTTCCGGTATTGGCGCAAAGTCTCTCCAGTATTGTAATCGCACTCCGCGTACAAAAGAAGCAAATTCAAATAGCCTCTAGCGTTTAATTCCGGCATTTTTGCACACAGCATACGATACAAAAATTCAATGTAACGTCTATCAATCATGTCAACTAAAAAGTCTAAAAACAATCTTAAGGGTATTTTCAAAGGTTTTTAAACCGATAAGAAATGGCTAGGCAATTTGTAAAAAGTTTGTTTACAAAAGTTAACTGTGTTATGAAGAGGTCATTGCACTCTAAAATAGGGTTGTACACACACACTTTTTCGTATGAAAGTTTAACATGCTATAACTGGAAAACGGTGAGAGATATTAATAAAGTTTATTTGGAGAAAATAATATTCTAAGCCTGTATAATGCCACAGTTAAAGGAAATAACGTCGTTTCGTTCCACCCTGTATAAATATTAGACAACCTCACACAAATCAACCTAGTCTCAAATTAAGCTCAAGAAGGCTTGTGTTATGGGTACTAGGCGACGATATACATACTTGTATAGATAGATAAATACTTAAATACATAGAACATCCATGACCCAGGCACAAATATTCGTGTTCATCACACAAATATTTGCCCTTGCCGGGATTCGAACCCGGGACCGTCGGCTTAGTAGGCAGTTGCTTAACCACTGCGCCAACCGCGTCGTCAACCCTATTGTCTTTAAATAGTCCTTTAAGCGGAGCCACCGAACCGACTCCGCCTACAAGTGCTCCTTATAGGACGTGCACAAATGATTGTGTCTCGGCATCTGTCGCACTAATTTCTGCTCTTTATTGTCCCAGTGCAAAACAAACTAATTTAAGTTAAACACTGAAATGGGTAGTCAGCAGCAATAACAAAGGAAATTGCTTATAGGATACCTACCTACACAATGTTATTTTTAGGGTTGGGACATTTGGTAGCATACCGTGGTTCTAAAATCCATGGAGCCGGCAATTTTTTTTTTCAATCTCCTTGGTTTTTAAAACCACGGTATGCTACCAAATAATTATCAAACATAATCAAAAGTAACTAGGATTAGGACCCCTAGTTATTTTTGATAATACATTTTGGCGATTCGACCACCTGTTGTTTAGGGGTCATCCATAAATTACGTCACACGTTAAGGGGGAGGGGGGGTCATACCAAACGTGACAGTACATGTTAAAGGTATAGCAAAAAAGCGTGACATAGGGGGGGAGGGGTTCAAAAAGTCGACATTTTGCGTGACGTAATATGTGGATGACCCCTTACCTCTGCCTTTATTTATTTTATCCCTGTGTTTGACGTGTGAATAAAGAGGATTAGTCCAACTATCCCTGTACTAAAATCGGTTAAAATTCGTCCAGCCGTTTTTTGTGATGCGAGGATAAATACACTATGAGTACTATGACCAACCATTATGCCAATCTGGCCCTAGATTGGCATGATGCCGTGCGCTCGTACAGTCGCCATCAGACATATCGTAGCATGTAAGGTATTCATAAATATCTGAACACGACTCTTATTGACTGGGCGTTACAGTACATGTTCACATATTTATGAACGCCTTATATGCTGCCATGTATCTGATGGCGACTGTACAAAACAAAAAGCGATACTGAATCGCGCTGTTAAGATTTTTCCTAGAAGTCATCTGTGCAGAATTCTCATTTTCAATACAAATCCAGAATATTAAAATAGTCTAGATGTATAAAACTCGGTTAGCAACGGATTGATCAGTTTTTCTACGAAGAAATAGAAAATATAGATCAGAGAGAGCCGTACCTTTTATTCTAAGAAAATGGCGGTGTCTGAGGGACAGAATTTCTTAGAATAAAAGACGCCTCCCCCCCCTCACCACCTCACGTGTATTTTTTTCCGCCAAAAATATCCTTTTTTTCTTAGTTCGTTCACTGAGGAAAATACACGTGAGGTCTCCTTATACCCCCCCTCCCCCAACGTGATATATCGTGTTTTTTCGCGACCCCCCTCCCCCCTATTGAACCTTACGTGATTTGTGCACAAGCCCTAGCTGACACCATGGATTAAGACAGGCTACTTTTTATCCCGATAAAATGTATTCCCGTAAATAAGCGGGAAACACCGCGTTCATTTTGTCATTCACCCGTAAGCATACTCGTGTATGATAATGGTATTAAATCATACGTCTTTATTCTTAGATAAACAAAGCTCTTAAAACTTGAAAGGCAATAAAGTCGTGATTTATAATTATAACGTTTTGTATGAACAGACAGATATTATATATAGCTTTAGAAATTCTCAAAGTAAAATTACGCTTGACATAAAATATTCAATACAGCTCGTGTAACGATGTTATAGAATCCGTAGGTATATTTAGTATAAGTAGAGTATTTATAGATTGGCTGCAATAGCCAAAGGTTAATAGTGTTAAGTGGAGATCCCTTGTAGGTACATCTTTTGAAGTGACAGCACAAGGCTCCTTTTCTTTCGGCATCTTTTTTAGTAGATATTGACACAACTCCCGATGTGTTTGTATTGGCTGATACAATATCGTAGTTAAGAGAAATAACAAAATACGAGGGGCGTCTGAAAAGTTCTAAGCCTAAGGTATTTCGAGGTTATATATGCGTTTATGATACTGGCCACTAGAAAGGCCATTTAAAAACAAATTATTAAAAAATAACATGTCACGTTTTTATTATTCTGTTTCGAGATATTCAACGGAAAAGTACATCATGTGTGAATTACCAACGAATATTACGAAAATTGAGCACCGTGCTGTAATTAAATTCCTTACAAAAAGTGACAAATCACCGCAGTGTATTTTTGAGGAAATGGCTATTATTTACGGTGATTCTGGGCCTTCTTATGCCACAGTCAAAAAGTGGAGTCGCTTATTTAAACTCGGACGGGAATCGATCGAAGACGACCCCCGCTCAGGGCGGCCAATATCGGTAGTGACCGAAGAAAACGTAGCAAAAGTCAAAAAGCTGGTATTAGAAGATAGAAGAATTAAGGTTTGGCAAATAGCTGAGGTCTTAGGTATTAGTAAAGAAAGAGTCGGAGAAATTTTACATGAACATTTGTACATGAGTAAAGTCAGTGCTCGTTGGGTACCGAAAATGCTAACGGCCTTCGATAAAGTACGTCGTGTGGAAACTTCTCGGGCGTTTTTAGAATTGTGCGAAGATGATTTAGATGAAGTTTGTTCCCGAATAGTAACTGTTGATGAAACATGGATCAGACAGTATGATCCGGAGTGTAAGTCTGAGTCGATGCAGTGGATTGAAAAGGGTGAAAGGCCGCCGAAGAAATTTAAAGTGCAAAAGTCGGCCTCTAAGTTAATGGCTACGGTATTTTGGGATTGTGATGGCATTCTTTTAATCGATTATTTAGAAAAAGGCTCTACGATAAACGGAACTTATTATGCAAATCTAATAAGACAGGTGCGACAAGCCATAGTTGAGAAAAGGCGGGGTAAACTAAGGAAAGGCATTTTGTTTTTGCAAGACAACGCACCCGTTCACACCGCTAATGTTGCGAGGCGTGCTCTGAAGGAAGTTGGTTTTGACGAAATTGACCACCCACCCTACAGCCCAGATCTAGCCCCAAGCGATTATTTTCTATTCAATAATTTGAAGAAAGAGTTGAGGGGAAAGCGATTTAGAAGTGACGAAGAGATGAAGGCGGCTGTACAGGAGCATTTTGAAGGGCAAAATGAAGATTATTTTTTTAATGGCCTAAAAGCACTGTATAAAAAATGTAAAAAATGCATTGATTTTAGGAGGAGACTATATTGAAAAATAAACACGAGTTCATTTGTGTAAATTGTTTTTTTCTATCTTAGGCTTAGAACTTTTCAGACGCCCCTCGTACATCGTATTATTCTTTCCATGCTTTTGGAATCTATGATGCCCCAGACAGATCCACTAACTGACTGACGGGAAAATATAGGCTTCATATTTATTAAAGACATGTATTTAACCGGAAATCCAGAAATGAATAAATTTAACGTATCCTAATCTACACTAAATATTTTGGTAGAATATACTAACTTGGCATCTATTACCTGTTGATGCCAAGTCAGTGTTTAAGCTGCCCGGAAAGTAATAAGCCTTTATTACGAGTAAACCACATTTTTCAGGGTTTAAACATCTCATGGATGCTCTCGTGATTTTTTTTTGTAGAATATAACATGGAACTTCAAAATTCAACCCCTTAATTTGGCAATGTACACCATCTTTTTCTATTTTTTTTTTCAAACGAGAATTGTTCGCTCTCTTCAACCTTAACTAGACTTCAACTATCGACCTTCGTTTTTTTTTGTCATTTTAAGGGTTAAATAGATGACTGGCATAACATAACCATGTAAGATACCATTTAAGAATATTTCCTAGAACCAAAATAATGTTTGATAATTAATGTTTTAGCAGGCAAAGCCGCAAATGGTATAAAAAATAGCTAGAGTGAACCGCACTTGTTCAGATTGTTTTAATAAGTACTAAATTATAATGAAATGACATTTATTTACGAAGCAATTAAGAGTCAAGAGAGTGTCGCGATCCGATCACTAAGCACCAATCATTCAAGTTTCAATTCACAGAAAACGAGCCTCAGATAAAAGCGACGACTGATTGATTAATTTCCCCAATAAATGTTACCAGGAAACCCACAAACGCCATGGTATAAACTAGGTCATAGTAAACTCCTTCACGTTACCGAATCCTTAAACAATACCATTCGTATCGATCTGTCCCACTTTCAGTACTAATGTGGTTATAGTTTTAAAAATAGATGGAAGTTAGGTGGCGACAAGACATTTGCAGTGCTGGTTTAGTTAGAATCTTTGGATATCCTTAGGCTAGTGTAGTATTGAGTCTGGGTTTCAGCAGCTCAGTAAATTGACATTGCGCTCAGCTAGCGGCTAAGTTGTTTGTATTCGAAACTAAGTAGCAGACTAACGTATTAAGTATATCGTCTGTTGACAAACAAAACTCACTAAGTAACAAATACCTAGTCAAATCGCGCCGGAGGGAAAACTACTTTTTAAAAACTAAACTTATAATTAAAATACAAGTTATTCGTACGGTGGTCGATATTAGACTGTCTTTATTTAATTAAAATGTTCTTAGGTTCTAAAGCTTATCTACGCCAGACGCAAACTATGCACTTTTGGACGCACCTGCATTAATGCTAAGTATGCCGTCTCTATACATACCGGACTCTGTAACTCCTCCCTCCTTTAGTTCGAAATTATCCGAAGAACCGTTATTCGGAGGATTATTTTGATTTTTGCAAGATTTGCATACCAAAAGTGTATATTTATACGAAAAGAATGAAAGAAAACCTATAATTAAGATTACATATAAAACAATGGTTCCTATGCTAACGCTTTCCGTATTCACTACACTTCCACTTTCCACTTCACTATTTTTCAGTGCGTAAGATAACACTTTCAGGTCGGTCAGCTCAACTCCTTTCAGTTGTACTGGATCAGCAGCAGGACGAACCTGTGGAGGACGTCGCACATCTTTAATTGGGACTCTGGTTTCTCTCGCGTTTGTTTCAACTGGGATTATATTTCTGTGGACCTTGCCCTTGGCCTTGGCCTTTTGATACCTAGGTTTGTCCTTGGCACGTCGTCTATTTACGCCTCTAATGAAAATATCGTCATTGTCATCTAAGTCGAAATTGGTTTCTCCTTGCCTATCTTGTTGAACCCTTTCTTTTCTAGCTAACATTTTATCTGTCAAATATTTATATAGGTATTTTGTTCTTTTACAATGGTCTTTAACTAACTGCTGGGTATATTCTTTATCAAAATCTGCGTTAAACTGGTTTTTACTTTCGGTATGTCCAAAGACAACTTCGAACGGCGTGAGTCCTGTTACTGAATGAATAGTTTGATTATAGGCCAATATTGAATACGTCATTACGGAAGCGGCATCTGTATGTTTCCTTTCATACTTTGCAAGTCTATATATTTCTGCGATTGTGGAATGGAAGCGTTCTATCATTCCCATAGAGTTCGGGTTATTAGGGGTTCCAATGTGAATGTTTATTTTATAAAATGAAAGCATTTCGCTCATAAGTCTGTTATTGAATTCGGAGCCAGGGTCTGAACTGATTTTAGTGGGAATACCATAAAATGAGAAATACTTTATTAGGGCACGAACAACTTCGGGGGTAGACCTATCGGGAATTTCAAAAGCTTGCGCTAATTTGCTAAAAGCATCTATGATAGTTAAATAGTATTTGCCTTCTATTGTATATAGGTCTATGAATAATTCTTGAAACGGTTTAGTCTGAGTCTGTGTAAGCTGTATTTGTGGTTTGAAAGGACGTCGGTCATATTTCATCCTTTTACAGGTTTCGCATGAGTTAATTATACTAGTGACTGTTTGTTCCATATTATTCCAAAAATAAGTTCGCTTTAAATGAGAAATTGTTTCTTTGATTCCACGGTGACATGTTTTGCCGTCATGGTATCGAAGTACAATTTCTTCTTGTTCTTTTTCGTCAGTTACGTTTACTACTCTTTCAGTACATTCGTAAAGTTGTATGGTATCCTTTCGGAATAATGCAATGACTATATCTGAAAATTGGCGTCTGTGTTCGGTATTGTTAAAGTGTATAAAATATTTAATTTTGGGTCTAATATAATCTTTGAGGAATTTCTTTATTAATTCAGTGTTGTCTAAGGGTAGGAAAACCTTAAGGATTTTCTGTTTTGGGTGTGATTCTATTTTAACTAAAAGTTCATTTTTAAGCCAGGCGTTTACTAGAATTTGGTTCGGTTTGGTGTCATGCAGAATGGGTATGCCATTTGTATCCATATCTACAGCGGAATGGACAGTATCTGTACTAGAATTTGTTTGTGTGTCAGTCGGTGCTGATAAGGTACTTTCGTTTGCACTTAAAGTTCTTTCAGAGGTGTTAGAATTAATATCGGGCTGGTTTTCGTTATTAGTAGGGTTCTGAGGGTCATGTGTTTGTTGCCCTAACCTAACTATGTCATCAGTTAGTCGTTGTATGTAGTCGTCCAGTTTGTCAGTATCTCCTACGTTAACTGCTGTTGATAATTGGTCGTTATCGCCGTCATTTCCTAATGCGTTTAATCGTATGCGTGAGAGAGCGTCGGCATTTGTGTTCTGTTTTCCGTTTTTATGTATGACTTTAAATGTATATTCGCTTAATCTGAGTTTGTAACGAGTTAACTTGCTATTGGGCTCTTTTAGCGAGTCTAACCAAGCCAGGGGTCTGTGATCAGTGAAAATAGTAAATTTATTACCGTACAAGTAGGGACGAAAGTGTTTTACAGCCCATACGATGGCTAATAGCTCTTTCTCGATAGTGCTGTATCGTTTTTCAGAATCATTTAGGGTTCTGCTGGCATAAGCGATGGGTTTGTCGCTACCTATGATACCTTGAGAAAGTACTGCGCCCAGGGCGAAGTCAGATGCATCTGTTGTCAATATGAACGGCTTCGTAAAATCAGGATATTGTAATAGAGGTGCACTTACTAACAGTTCTTTACATTTTTCGAAAGCTTTTAGGTAATTTTCGTCAATAGTAATTTTACTATTCTTTTTCAAACAAGACGTCATCGGGCGAGTAATTTTTGAAAAGTCTTTAATAAATTTTCGGTAGTATCCAATGAGTCCAAGAAAGCTCTTTATTTCGGTAACTGTTTTTGGTAATGGATATTTTAGTATAGCATCTATTTTGTCTGTGTTAGGTTTTAGTCCTTCGGGTGTAATGGTATGTCCTAAGTAATTAGCTTCTTTACATAGAAATTCAGTTTTATCGAGTTGTACTTTTAGATTCGTTTGTCGGAGTCGTTCGAAAACTGCTTTAAGTTTTGTCATATGTTCTTCCAGGCTAGATGAGAAAATTATAATGTCATCGAGGTAAATTAGGCAGTGAATACCTTGCAGTCCTCTTAAAACGTTGTCTACTGCTCTTTGAAACGTTGCTGGAGCCGTCTTGAGCCCAAAGGGCATGCGCAGGAATTCGTAGTGGCCGTATTGTGTAGATATTCGATTTCAATCTGATGATACCCGCTCGCTAAATCGAGTACGGAGAAATAACTACTTTTACCTAGCTTGTCGAAAAGGTCTGTAATGTTCGGGAGTGGGTATTTGTCGTCAATGGTAATGTCGTTAAGCCGCCTATAATCAATAACCATGCGATATTTTCTTTCTCCACTAGCATCCTTTTTTTTTGGGACTAAATGTACCGGGGCACTCCAAGGTGAGTGAGATTCTTGAATGACATTATCCTTTAATAATGTTTCTACTTGCTTTTTTATTTCAGCTGCTTCTACTGGGGCCTGACGGTATGGTTTTATATAGATAGGGTCTTCGTTAGTGGTTCGAATTTTGTGTTTTACCTGATTTGTGAAGGTTAATGGTAAATGTTCAGTGTAAAAAATATCTTTGTATTCTAAACACAAATTGTAAATTTGATTTCGTTCCTCCGAGTTCATGTGATCTAATCGTAATTTACTTAAGTTTTGAGTTAAAATTTCATCCTTTTCACTGCTATCTACTGAATGTAAACCGTTAATTTCAATTTCTTTTGGTTCATATGGTGTGACATTGAGAGGTTTACTGAATTTTATATCAAAGTGATTTTCGGATGTATTTTGGATAACAGTGGTTGCAAAGCCTTCTGTACATTCTACAAGTGCTGTTGGTGTTCGTACACCTTCGCCGAAATCTATATGGTTTATAATTGCATTTCCACTATAAAGATTTACGGGAATTTTCGTGCGTGTTTCAGATCGGGGTTCAATGCGAATTGTGTAAGGTGGACGGTAAATTATAGGTATTTGTGTGTCTCGCGTTATCAGTACTTGGTTTTTCATGTCAATGTTCGCGTCAAGTTGTTTCAGTAAATCTGAGCCAATTAGTCCTCCGTAACTATTATCGACTTCGTATATATAAAATTTATGAGTGTCACAACTCTTAAAAGTTTTCAGCAATGGGATTTCGATTACTTCAGCGTGAGAGCTTCGAGCATGGGTACTTACTACTTCAAATGGTTCATTATATTTGAATTCGGAAAAGTATTTGTTTGCAATATCAGGGCTTACGAATGATCGTGTGCTTCCAGTGTCTATCATGAATTTGGAGTTTATTTCGGGAATTTCAATGTGTGGCAGTTTTAAGGCATTATGATGGTTAAGGTGAACTATTTCTGGGGATCTGTCGTAGAGGCTTTTATGGGAAAATTTTCATTTTCAGGCAAGTTATGTAACATTTCAGTCTCATATTGATCGTCTAAGAAGTATTCTTCGTTTTCAGTTTGCGTGTAATACTGTTGGTAGTTTGAGTCAAGGGCGTTCGGTTCATTGAAATTTTCAGGGGCAGGTTCGATTTCTTGAAGTTCATTTGCGTAAAACAAATTGTTAGTTGTTCGCGGGGGTATGTAGTTTGGTTTTGGTTGGGGTGCTGTTCGCATAGAGACATCGTTATTATATTGATGCGAAGATTGGCCTTGACCTTGTGGTTGTTGATATGGAGGTCGAATACCGAATTTAAATTGCGGTTGGTGTGCTGGCTGGAAATTATTAGATCTAAATTGATTGTTATTAGAAACAAATGGTCTATAACCTGCTTGTTGGGGAATCCCAAATTTAAAGTTTGGTGTGTGTTGATTGGGCATCAAAGGTTTGTATCCCTGATTTTGAGGGTTTCCAAATCTAAAACCTTGTGGAGCTGACTGGTTGGGAATGCCAAATCTAAAACCTTGAGTTTGTGGGAATTTATTTTGTGCGGTATTAAAATTGTATCCTGCATTTTGTGGTTGAGAAAATCTCATATTCTGTCCAAAATTATTATTTTGTGGGAAAATGGGCCTTTGCTGTGAAGGCTTACTATTGTTTCTATTTTTTGCGTTATACTGGTTTAAGAAATTGACTTCTTCCATCACTATTGTTAAAGCGTCTTCCAGCTGCTTGGGGCTATTGAGTCTCACTACGCGTAACATGTCTTCCGGCAAATTATAAAGAAAGACGTTTAGAGACAAGTGATTATAAATTGTCTTTTTCGTTTCTTTTTCACGAGGATCTTCAATTAAATTTATTTTGGCAAATAATGTACTTCTGACATTTTGGATACGATTACAGAAGCTAGCGTATGATTCACTGTGCCTAATCTTTAAATTATCTAATTCTATCGCAATACACTCTTCCGACCTCGGGTCGCCGAAATGTTGAGTTAACAGCTTTTTTAATTGCATCCAAGTATCTATATCTTGGCGTTCGCTAATCAAGTGGGCGGCTTTGCCAGTAAGCCGGCCAGTAATTGCATGAAATATATACAAATCCTGAGCAAGATTTTCGGGGTTTCTAAAAGCTTGAATTACATACTCACTTTTACTTAAAAATAAATTTAACAATTTTTCATCACCATCAAATTTCGGAATTAAATCCATCATTTCTCTAGGAATTACTTTGATTTGATCCATATTTTCTCTGGGATTTACTATATTTTCTTCAATATTATTATCTCTGGGAGCTATTCCTATTTCTTCCATTTAGTTTTTTAATAATCGTTTTTTAAACACACTTAACTAACTTAATATTAGGACGATATAATTCGCAACTATAGAGTTTGTATAGAGAGCTTATTATAAAGTCTACACTAAATTACACAGCCAATGGAATACGAACAGGGATAGACGGGACAGTGAAGAGGTCTACTCACAGTACGCTTTTCCCCATTTCCTCCAATTATAGCCGCAGGCGTTTTCGTGTTGTCCTCCAGGCACTGAGACAAATTTATTTGGTTCGAAGATACCAGTTATCACGTAAATACGTTAACGAAAGTCATGCACTCGGATCAATTCGTGATCCTCACAGGCGCAGGATTTCGTACCGGTATCCTGTCCGCAGCGCCAGTCAAATCGCGCCGGAGGGAAAACTACTTTTTAAAAACTAAACTTATAATTATAAAATACAAGTTATTCGTACGGTGGTCGATATTAGACTGTCTTTATTTAATTAAAATGTTCTTAGGTTCTAAAGCTTATCTACGCCAGACGCAAACTATGCACTTTTGGACGCACCTGCATTAATGCTAAGTATGCCGTCTCTATACATACCGGACTCTGTAACTACCTACTAACAGTCTGACAGAAAAGAGTAGAAATTTAAAAGTGTTCTAATCAATCTAAGAAAACGGGGACGTCACTGCAGTATTGCCACTTTTTATTATCTACTCTTTTTTTTCAGAATGTAAGTACACCCTTAAAAATAATTTGAATTAATTTTTCTGTGTGTAGAGAAATATAATAAAATACATAAAATAACCGATATTCATGACAACTATGCCTGCATTAATCTACGACCTATCAGCGAAAAAAAAAAGCTGTCAATAATGTCAAGCTCAAGCTCAAAGTCATAGTCATTAGATTTTATTTTTTTATTAGTCATCAGACTAAAGGAGCATATAGAGTAGATTTTATTAAATTAATAATAAAATAATTAGTCGCTATACAGAATCTAACCGGAGTACACAAAAAGAATAAAATTGTTGTCTTCAAAATATGAAATTATGCTGCTCGACATCTTTATTGACGGTAACCTGCCCTTTCTTTTCCTTGATGTGTATGGAAACCCTTATTGATATTGGAGCCATGTTCTTTAGAATCTTGAAAATTGAAATGGAGAATCATCTTGAGAACGGAAGAACTCTACATTATGTTGCAAAGTACTTTTTAGTTACGAAAACAGGCTGTAGAATATATCCAAGGGATTTATTTTGAATAAAACCTTAAGTTAGGTTATGCGGCAACAAAAGATATTCGCAATACCCACCTACTGACCGTTGTAGATTTAGAAACTTGGTCTATCTTTAGTCCGGAGAAACGGTCTGAATATGGGACGGCTGTCCGGTAATTAACTTTACGCGCGACTAATTTTGTCGTTTATATTTAGGCTTACTTTTACTCAGTACAAACTCGGATGACACATTATCTTTCACCGACTGAATTATTTATTAAATACTAATACTATATCAATGTATGGCATCGTAACCGTTATAAAATGTATGGCATTTAATAATCACTGTTCCTATTAGTATTGCTAATTGACTTGAATCTAAATGGTTCCACCGGCGATCAGCGCTGGCTCTTGTTACACAGCATTACAGTAAATAAATCATGTTGAGGTAGGACCTTTTCGTGACCCACCCTTTATGTTCTAGAATCACGTCACGAATAAATGCACTTCTTTCTTTCTTTCTTAAATGAAAATAGTCATAAACTGGGGATGAGAACCTTCTCTTGCGCCCACTACTTAACCAGGTCAGTCCACCTGATAAGTTCCGCGTTGCGTATTCCGGTGCGTGGTCTTCATCCAAAATACTATTCCAAATATCCTCACGTCCTATCAGATATCGGTTCCTAAAGTTCTATTAATTTGCAGATATGTAAATAATTATTTACATTCCCTTATTTCCTGGAATAAGTAAATTGGGACCTATTCATTTCAACCTGTTGACTGGTGACTTTTACGGCTTCCAAATTACGTCAAAACTACCAAGTTTTAGCTACGGCTCCGAAAGCCGAACTGGCCCAAGTCTCTTTAGCTACACTCTCGATTTTATCCCGTATTCTTATAACGTCGTGACTTAGTGACGTAATCAATTATGTAGACTTCAGTGAATTTAGTTGTTAGGTATGAATAGAACTATTATGAAACTTGTTTGCTGTTACTAAGTCAGGTTGCCATGGCTACGCTGTGGTTTTGATTATATTATTTACCCGCCTGTAGTTTTTGGGTTCCGTACCCAAAGGGTAAGAACCGGGACCCTATTACTAAGACTCCGCTGTCCGCGAGTCCGACTCGCACTTGGCTGGTTTTTTCACAGGACAAAGTAATGCTTAAAATGTTGAAGTAAAATTCAAAGTAAATGTAAGAGTACTGCTCATCGCGATCATTCGCCTCGCCTGTAATGTAACACTATTGTATGGTATTAATTGTTATTTTATTACTGACGAATGGTCGCGGTGAGGAACCCTAATGAGAATGAGGTACCCGGTACTGCGTCCGTGGAAATATAACTCCAACCCTTTTTTCTTTTCCGCAGTCAGGTAAAACATCCTCAGTAACCATTTGTGGATATACCGCTATACACATTTTTGCATCAAAAAACTAAAAAAAATGTTATGAAAAATTTATAAAATGTATTTATTTATTTATTGTATTAAGCGGTTTACACACACGTGAAATTGTCAGGAACGGCCCGACATGTTTCGAACTCGTATGGAGCTCTTCGTCAGGGACTGCTATACCCGTACACCGCGGCAGCTAATTTTTTTATTGTTTTATTTCTACAGATGTCTTGACGGTAGACTTTACATTATTTGCTTAAACCGGGACTTCTAGAAGCTACTATATTACCGAGAAAATACTAGACAGCTGACATATTTGTGTTTCCCCTTTCGTGAGATAAGTTATCACCGGTGATAAACAACGCTTTCTCGAGAGTCGTGTGTGCGTTTTTGTAACTTGTACTTACTAAGTACTATATCTTCTATAACTTATAGAATACGTTGTCTTTTCTTCTGGTCAAGATTTACATCAAATGCGAAGATTGGTGGCGGTTTTCAACATAACTCCATCTATTGGTAGGATATTAATTCGGTAGGCTATAGGAAACGATTATCATCACGATCGATCTCATCACGTCAAAACGGCTGGACAGTTTTTTTTTTATTATATCTTGTGAAATATAGACCTTTTACTACAGTGGCGGTAAATAGCCCAATATTACAGGGTTCTATGTTTTACTTTTAACGAACTGTTCATGATTATTGTATAGTCTAATTTTAGCTATTCTAATCTGCATATTTAGCATAGAACCAAGAAATATTGAACCGACGTTATGGTGATTTTTATATTTTAAAATCGCTACTATCTGATTCGATTTGGATAAACGTGTAGGTACTTTACATTTGCATACACAAGCATTACTTCAAAACGTTAACTTAAAGGCAATAAAAGGCAAATACTATGACGAGCTCGACCTATAATACAAATTGGTTGACTGTGCCATGGGGGAAGGGGGGCATTCGCGACGCTCCACTTGAGAAAAATTCGCGGGGAATGTTGATGCGTAATATCGTCGGGGATAGTGCAATACCGCGTAAGTAACAAGTTAAGATACGAATCAATATTCAAACAAATGCTAAGTATTTTATTGAAATGACAACTTTATCGACAGCTGTTATTTACGCGGTATTGCACTATCCCCGACGATATGACGTCACGCATTCAGTGGTGTTACAATACGGTTTTTGGCTATAGTTAGGGCTGCCATATCTAAATTCGTCGAACCCGGACATAGACTTAAAAAACCCGGACATTTGGTGTAAATGGCATTTTTCCCCCGGACGTGTCCGAAAATAATATAAAAAAATAACAATCGCTTTACGCTGTTAACGTGTTATACGCTCAATGAAGCTAGTGGCTTGATTGCGCTTTGTATTATATTTTATACGATTTTTCGTGTGCAATAAAGCATGTATTGTAAATTATTATGATAAAACCGGTTTCCTATTCAATTTCATAATGGCAACACCTCCATTCATATGATGCAGGATGTAGGTAATTATGGCATCGCCTTGACTCGCAAATCTTATCGATAAGCGATAAGATTGCACGTGAATTGAAACCCGGCTCATGTACTATCGGTTCCGAGATACGATTATTTACAAACAAACAACAGTTCATGCTTGTTTGGTGTAGCGCTACTTCGTTTCTGGGGCAGGGGGTTCTTGCTGGTATCGCTTTTTAGGGCTCCGTACCCAGAGAAAAAAAAACTGGAGCCTATTACTAAGACTCCGCTGACCGCCCGTCTGTCACCAGGCTGTATCTCAACTGAACTGTGATACTGTGAACTGTCTAGCGACAGTTGATATTGATGTATTTTTGCTGCCGCTATAACAAAAAATACTGAAAACAGAATTCAATAAATATTTAAGCTTCTAACTATTGGCTATGTCATTGTCATGTTATCACGCCGAAACGGCTGGATGGATTTTAATTTTGTACAGGGATAGATGGACATTCAAAGATGTTTATAACTTATATATGATACTACAGACTACAAGATGCGTTGTACCGTTGCCGGCGAACTTCTTGAGCAACCTTGACTGCGCAGTAGTCGATTTACGTACCAATGTACATGCTCAGATCCGCCATTTTTAGGGTTCCGTACCCAAAGGGTACCCTATTACTAAAACTCCGCTTTCCGTTCGTCTGTCAGTCTATCCGTCTGTCACCAGGCTGTATCTCATGAACCGTGATAGCTAGATGGTGTATTTCGGTTGTCGCTATAACAACAAATACTAAAAACAGTAAAATAAATATTTAAGTGGGGCTTCCATACAACAATAGTGATCGGTTGCGTTAACTTTGCACCTTATTTGTATCCGGCGCCATACACACCAGGTGCAAACTTAACCCAGCCAGTTAAGATGGGACAAGTGTTTGTATTTACTTCGCCGGTTTTTTTTAATGATTTCATTATTTGATAGTCCCTTCTGCTTTGCGACGGACGCTGACGGCAATGTATTTGTGTACATAGTCAAAACTACTGTTCTTATGCATTAATTACCAAGGATCGGAACAGCAGATTAAAGTGCATTACACCCATGCACACCTAACAATGCACACTATCATCAAACCGCCGTAGAAAGTGGCTGTTAGGTGTCATAAAGACGCTATAATTGCTATTTTATGCCTTCTCGTCAATTACTGACACGAGAGGCAATCTTAATAGGTATGCAGATTGTGGCTATTTGGTTCCTTGCTTCTGTTGATATCTTCATTCTACATTGTTTGTCTATTTAAAGCCGCCCACAGAAGCGGAGATGTTTAAAATGAACCAATTACATTTCTCAGATTTAAATTCTCTTCTTTCGGGATGTTTTTTCACAAAGACACTGCTTCATTTTCACCGTTCATTTTCTTCGCTCTGTGTTAGTGGACGGGCATATAATTACAGGATTAAACGAACTTACCTTAAGTGAAGTTCTATCCTGATTATATGAAGTACTTAGTCCGAGGTATAATTACTATGTAGTACTTTTCTTGCTTGCAATATATGTCGCTAATTTTAAAGTCTAAAAACAAACATAAAAAACACAGCACCTGGCAACATTAGTTATAGATGTCATTAAGTTCAGAGTAAAATATATAGAAGAGGGAAGGGAGGGAGGGAAGCTCTACCTCGGACTAAGTACTTCATATAATCAGGATAGAACTTCACTTAAGGTAAGTTCGTTTAATCCTGTAATTATATTCGTACTTAGTCCGAGGTATAATTACTATGTAGATGTTTAGAGACATCCAAGGTAATATACATCTTTATATTATTATACTTTATAATATTATAAAGGCGAAAGCTTGTGAGCGTGATTGTAACTTCTTCACGTTCATATAGGGGGCTCAATTCTGATAAAATATGATTGATATGGAGAATGGAGGTAGCTGGCCCTCCGGACCAACACATAGTCCACTTTTCATCTGGAAAATATTAGTGTTCACCGCGCGTTAAAACCGCGGGACGGAGCTAAAATGTTCATTGAAGATTCTTTAGTACACACATTACAAGAATAATATACCTACTAATTGACTTTATTTTAATAGTAACCGATTAATTATGAGATTAATCTAACTTAGCAGGTAACTGCAAGGTTGCAGAATAAAGCAATAAAACCATACTTTAACACTTTCGACACCAACAACCCGGAGGCCGGGCGCTCGTAAACTGTCCAGATGCCGGCCAACCCGGTAGCCGGGGTTGATGCTATAAAAGTCGGCTCGGCCGGTTTCTGGGATATCTTACTTTTTTTTTTTTTTTTTTTTGTCTGGTTGCAAAAGTGTTAACCATATGGTTCCATATCCACTTGAGTTTACTTACTCCATATGAAAGACCATGTTAACCCGTTGCGGGACAGTACGCCTATAGGCGTTTGATCTAAAGGTTTAACAGCAGTTAATGTACAGTAGTCTCCATCAACGTATATGAACGTATATGAGGAATATGTTTTCAAAAATACTAATAATAAATAACATTATCCTAGTTCTAAGAACAGGTTTTGTAAACTGTGTTTACTGTTTATCATCATGAGTTAGAGACCTTTTATAGTTATCCACGAAGGTGTGGGACTTTGATTATCAGCCTACAACTTGTATTATTTTAACTACTATGAATATTTGTTATAAAAACATTTTAACGATTTCACAATTTTTTATAATGTGACGACTAATCTGCATACTTGCAAAGGCTTGTTTAATAGTAATTTTAAAGAGATTTGTTAATGAGACATTTTGCTATCACAATGTTTGAGACAATACAGCTAAGCAGGTACTTGGTTGGATATATCTAAGGGTTGCTATTCAAATAAGACAACCTCAAATTTGGCGGGTACAAGACATTGATGTCTTGCAATAGATAGAAATACTGTCTGTAGCAAGTTTTACATTTGTTCTAATATGAAAGTATTTGTATTCTTTGAACTATAATAATTACTGTCTCACGTTTTTTGGTATAATCATTTTGATTATCTCAATAGATCTGTATGAGTTATAGAAAAACTTATGCAGAAATACCTTATGCAGCTAACTTCATATTATATGTATATTAAGTGTTTGTATTCTTTGACCTAAACTTATTAATGTCTTTTGTAAGCACTAGTGTCATATGTGAGCCATCCCAAGGATCTATTATTAAAACATTTTTTAGAACTACATCAGGGTACCAAACCTGATCATATTTGGGTTTGATAGGATGTAATTTGAAAACACCTTAGAAAAGGTGTCTACTTATCTGATTATCTGTAGATATTTAAGTACTTACTTGGGATTACCAATTATAAAATAGTGCTAAGTACAAAATAACAAATTTGACATAATGTAGAAACGATAAATATTATGGGAATTATTAAGTGTATCATGTTCATCATACACATGGATCACATCACTGACTTATTATATTGTCATTCTGAGGTAAAAGGTTGATTGTACTAAAAAACTAAGCCTCACGAAGATCTGGGGTGATGACAGAATCAATTAGAATGTCAGATATTACCATAGATTCAAATCGTGGGTGAAAACTATGATTCCTGAAGTCCATTTTAACTCCATTTTATATAGTATTATTAAGCCAAATTCTAAAGTATGAAATAATAAAGGATTTATTTTATTGTGTACCTAGTGCAATATACCCAGAAGTTGTCTGCAACATAATAAATATTCAGAAAAAAAAATATCTATATATATATATATATATTATGATTATTTAATTACACCCGGGTGCTTGACGTTTCCTAAAAATACATCAGAAATATTTTAAGTGATTTCCTAGTCTTCACTTTTTTATTGACGTCAGCAAAAAACCTCAAAGATTATTGCCTTGCATTTTGCATCAATGTAAAGATTTCATGTACTTGTCAAGATATTGAACACCTGCCTACATGTTCAATGCATACATTTGTATTATTTTTCCAAAAAACCTAAGTAACATTTCACTCAAAGAATAAGTATTGACTTAAATACCAGATAGTGAATATGGATTATGAAACAATTATGGAACAACAAGGCATCTGTAATTGTTTTGAAATAAAATTTAACTGTAAGCATTGGATGCTAATACTTAACTATACCTATATCTCCAAGATTTAAGTATTTAAGCTTACAAGTTCTAATACTATAATTTACTCTTTTGTGTAAATTAAACGAAAGTAGGTAACCCAAACTGTATTAAATTTTTAATAGTTGGCTTAGTTCCCGAATGTAAATAGATGAATTATAACAATCTTTTCTTAAAGTATATAGAGTTCTTGCAATTCTTTAACATGGAATGCAATACTATTTCTTGTAAGTTGATGGCAAAGCCTAAATATGAGATAATGGTATTCCCATATATGAGATAATGTTACGCAGATCTATCAGAATTAAAAATCAACTGAGTTATTTCAGCAACTTAGGTATTAATCTTATTTGTATTTCTTTCTTCCTGAGGTGTGCAACAAGGAGTATTCTATTCTATTCTATTGTAATACTCCTTAACCTTTCCTCATTACATTGCAAATTAGGTATGTTTACCCTTACCCTGATTTCTTAGCAATTCAATAGGAAGTTGGTTCCATAATTTAAAAAATAATAATAATTATTATTATTATTTAATGGGGCACTTGAGAGACCAACACAGTTGTTGTTGTTGACAGTTGACTTGAACCATTTTTTATTATATTGGAATTACAAACACTTTTGTGTATCTAATGCATCTTTTATATTAAATTATGTAATCACAAATAGTTTATTCTGTGGCATTTAATGATCTGTCCTTTTATGATACTTAAATACCATTACATAATAGCATTCTTCATTCTTAGGAATTGTAGAAATATTAGACATCTTCAGCTGGTTTGCTTCCATTAATATTGTTAATGCATACCAGAATTTTCCTTGTCATAATGGTCCAATTAAAGTTAATATGGATATAATTATTTTCAAAAAGTATTGATATATCCCATTGTTCACTATTAACAATGTGTTTATAAGTTAGAGTATGACATTATTCAAAATATTCAAGTTGAAAAGCAAACTTTACATACATCCACATATTAAACATGAGCTTCTCAGTAGAAAGGGGTTGACCGTTGATATAAGGTAGATTATTGAATGTCCCCATGGTGTTCCACAGTGGTTTCTATGGTCATACCTACTGAACTGGATTTGTAATTTGTAAATAAAGTTAATTTACTTCAATGTATAATACATGTTCTTTATTTGTTAATGCCTTAATTGAATCCTTCTACAATTTGTATTTCTGGTAGTAAATACTCCTGTATTGTTTGACCCTTCATTGCTCATCATCATATTCTTTTCAAATGTGGATCCAGAAATTTATTCAGTGGATTTGTGCTAATTATTAAAGGCAGGGGGCAGTGCAAATTTAAATTAAAAAGTAATATTTACTGTTTGTAGGTTATGCAATTGCCTCTAAGGTCTATTCCTGGAGCTCTGTCAAACCATTTGAATGCTTTTGGGTGAAGCCGAGTTTTATTATAATTACAATAAATAAAACACTTCCACCTCTGCCCGGCTCCACCGATACTGTAGTGTAGGTATACCCTCATACCAGGTGTACCCAACCGTTTAGAGTCTGCATTATCAATGGAAGGAAGGCATTGAATAAAAGATAAAACTTACCGATTAACCTCTATTGCATTTACTGCTTGTACCTGAGACTTGTGTTCCAACCGGAGCATCAATTTTGTAACTCAATATGATTTATATATGAGAGGTGCTCTTCTTCTTCCTCGCCTCCTCATGACTGAGGGTCGTGACCATTTGAAGTCGTTATTTTTTGCACTAAAGCCGTCAGCATCCCAATAGAAAAACAGGGGGTCCGATGATCGAAAATCTTGCCTGTATGTGAGGTTATTGCCTTGTAAAGGCCTTCCTTCCCAACGGGAAAGGCCCCTCTTCCACCGGAAGAGAGGATAATTACAGGATTAAACGCACTTACTAAAGTAACATGTTGTTACATTCTCCCATTGCGGGAACAGGGCAGTTTCGATGTTCGAAACATTAGGTGCCTGTATGCGTGTAAAGATATAGTATCTCATAGAGATCTTCTTTTCCAACGGAAAAGGCCCCTCTTCTTTGCAGAAGAGAGGATAAGTGTAACATATTGTTACATCTCCCAAAGGGAGAACAGAAGTTTCGCAATTTGAAACGTTAGCTGTGTCTGCGGTCTTCTAGTAGAGATTTTCATTTTCCTCCTTCTTCGTGTCTTCACTTTCTCTCTCCTTTCACATTCCATACACTTATTCCACGAAAGTAAGGCGTAATATAACTTCTTGTTAAAATAGTAGTGTGAAATTCAAAATGATGATAGACCATCCTTGCATAATCGTATTTTGTCACAATTTACGCCTCCGACGCCAAATACTTGGGTCTTTACTATCGTACTGCCTTTTCGGCATGGTAAAAACACTGTACAGTTGGTATTTACTAGATAATACTTATTTTTAAATAAAATAAACGCGGAAAGCGACATATTCTTAGCGCGCTAAGAAAATTATGACATCTATAACTAATGTTGCCAGGTGCTGTGTTTTTTATGTTTGTTTTTAGACTTTAAAATTAGCGACATATATTGCAAGCAAGAAAAGTACTACATAGTAATTATACCTCGGACTAAGTACGAATATAATAAATAATAAATAAATATTAAGGGTCAATCTTACACAAATCGACCTTAGTCCCAAACTAAACAAAGCTTGTACTATGGGTAGGTACTAGACGACTAGATACTTAATATATATACATATATATATGTAGATAACATACACGACCCAGGCACATATTCGAGTTCATCACACAAATATTTGCCCTAGTCGGGTTTCGAACCCAGGACCGCAGGCAGGAGCACTACAAACTGCGCCAATACGTGGTTTCCGGAGAAAATAAGTGAAATAATGCAGCGACAGATCGAACTTACTACCTATTTCTATTAGTAATATAATAACGACTGAAAATGTATTTATGTTTGATCTTCGTCTCCTGAAAAACATCAGTCACTAGTCATCGGCACTCCTTAAAAAAACTTGTTATTGCGCGGTATTTGTTGTTACTGATATGCTAGGTTTAGTAGGTGTACTAGGTATCCCTGTTACATGCATGTGAATACGTTATCTACGTAAATAAATGTGCAGATATTTATTTCAGTAGAATTTCAATCACATTCAAAAGAGAAAAAATGCACTTCCTTTTTATAAATATTTTTACTTTTTATATTTATAGATTAGGATTCAGACCCGAAAAGGCGGAGGCACTACAGCCGCTATATAAATCGTTTCAGCCGAGTTGGCCTTGACAACATTATCTTCTGTTTACAAGGTTTATTCATGAGTGACACTGGCTGGTCGCCTATATCCATAGCACATTTTTAATAAGGTCTTGTGCCGGTGCCTTTATCAAGGCGTATCATCCTAGCCGATGAGAATTTAATGCGGCGGCGTCCATTATCAACCACTTGAACTTCATTGTAACTAACACACCCCTTCTCGTTTTCAGGTCATAGTAGAATCGCACAAGGAGCTCCGATGTCCGGAGTGCCGCGTCCTGGTGGAGACGAAGGTGGAGGAGCTGCCGCCCAACGTGCTCCTCATGAGGATCCTGGAGGGCATGAGGAACAACGTCCCGCGCAAGCTGGTGCCGCAGCGGACGCCTAGACATGCGCAGGTAGGACTTCTGATTGGAAATCTGATTCCCTTTGTTAGCGTAGGTAGTACCCTACCGGGCGTCACTCAAAAATTCCGAAGTTTCATTTATCCGAAACCATCAATATTCCGAAATTTCAAAATTCCGAAAGTGAAATAACGCGAAACTGTCATTTTCGCTCGTTATATATAGGTTAGGTTAGGGTTAATATGATATCCCAAAAAAAAACTAAATATTTTATCAGAACATGGTTTTCGGAATTGTGAAAATTCGGTTATGATAATGCATTCGGACTAATGAACCTTCGGAGTATTGTAGTGTACCCATCCTAGCGACTGCACCAAATATAAAGCAGATATCTTATAAAAAATCAAACATGAGCTCGAGGCAAAGACTAGTGTATTCCAATGTAAAGTATATTCACAGGGTTAATTTTACTCATGTTTTACTTATCAGTTACGTCCAGCTATGCTTGAAAAAGCCTAAGGGTTATTTTTGTTGGTCTTAGTTTGTTTGTCAATGTACATATCCTTGAGCGATCATTAAGTCCCACGTACTATTAGTCTATAAGACAAGGTAAACAAAAACAGTACATCCGTGTCATCACTAACGTTTCTAATGCTAATACGCAGTTAGTTGTTCTAATGTTAAGTCGACATTGCATGAAGAGTCCGTTGCACAATCGCTTAGAAAGATCATTTGTATTAAAACTATTGAATACATCTGATGTCATAAGTGATGACATCACTTAATTACTATTACAGGATAATAAAGCAAAAAAAGTTAAACGTTCAATGTGTCAATCACTATTATCCTCGCTAAAAATGCATAATTTATTTTCTTTGATGTTATCCTCATTTACCTTTGTTACAATTGAATTCAACCAAGTCCGTTCACTTCCCATCCTTGATAAAAAAAGTTCTATATCGACAGATTGCTATGTTGTTTTTGGTTTTCTATATGTGACGTTGTCATTTTGAATCAATAATTATACCAATAACTTGTGAACGCGTCGTATGCTAAGCGACAAAGTGGATTCGACAGACGACAAATGAGTCTTTTAAAAAGGGCTTAGTTTTGTATGGCTTCCATAGAGAAATAAGTCCCTTAAAAGACACTCCTCAAATGAACTATTTATCAGCAGGCTACAAATTCCCTCCGGCCGTTTTGGCAACCAAGTTTCGCAACCAGTTGCCAAAAAAGAAAAAAAAAAATGTTTACATCTGTTTACCATATAAGATTCTTAATACATATGTAGAACAACCATGACCCAAGCACAAATATTCGAGTTCATCACACAAATATTTGCCCCGGCCGGGATTCAAACCCGGGACCGCCGGCTCAGTAGGCAAGTGCTTATAAACTGCGCCAAACGTGTCGTCAAAGTCTAGTACATATGTAATTGGTTGCGTAGAAAGATTATTACTTCACTTTTAACAACTGCAGTTTTAGTCAACTGCAGTTGTAGTCGGAAAGTACTGTTGTGTAGTAAAGTAACCTCTGAGCAGATATTTAGCGAGTAGCGATAACTTTCGCAAACTTATTTTACTTTCGAATTCGAGGCTTTTTGTTAAGTAATATAGGTTGTTGCCAAAATTAGTTTCATCTTTATCAGTAGAGACTCCACTTAACAAAATCGTTTGGAACTTCCGAGAAATTTTGTTTTTGTTTACATCGTTCCATCGTGACATAAATATATATTATAAATTCGAAGTCGTCGGCCACTTCGTCCACGTGAATGCAAAATTTGTTTTTTCGCTTCAGAGTCGGGTAAAAACATCTTATATTCTTATATAACCATCCTCAATTCCAGCTAATACTTGCTTGAAGTTCCTCCAGATTTTTGACGCTATTTGGCTATAAACTTAGTTACACATATTGGTATTATCCACCCTGAGTAAAACTCTAATTGTTAAACCCCATTTCGCAACCATTTCGTTGAAAAAAAAAAACTCAATGATGCATCTGCACGCCTAGCATAACTGTGACACGCGACTTTTTGACGGGCGACAAACACTACCTGTCACTTTCCTTTCAATGCCGTGCGAGCAAGACAGGTGATGGTTAGTCGCGCGACAAGCGAAGTCGCGGCAAGATATGCTAGCCCTGCTGTTTGGCATTTTTTTTTATCTAAACACGAATATTCGTCACAAGTACATCAATAAATATATAAGTTTTTAAATCAAACTATTTCAACAACGATTATGTCTAATGAAAGGCGTTTACTACAACATCTTTGTTATGATTATCAAAGTGCTAAAACGTTGTCGCAGTTGTATAATCTTAACAAACAAAATAGCTCACCACAATACAAATTCAGACTCATTGAATTTCACCCGTACACCTTATTATTACATTATTATTATAGATAATAAGTGAATCATCTATAAACAACAGGTATAACAATATAAGTGCGTTACGAGTGTTTACGAAGACTGCATGTAGGTTTAATTTCGATTGTCGACCGGACGGTGACTCAACGGCGTATTTAGCATGAATGGAGCGTGGCTCATTGACTTAAGTAGTCCAGTAGACGTGTCTCGTATGTGGATTAGAAGCTCGTATCCTGTTCACTGTGTCAGACAAGTCATGATCTTTACTATTATAAAATTCTATAACCTAAATCAACCACCCATACCACATTTACTTTTTAAATTACTTAAATATGTAACAAATTAGATTCACGTCAATTTTGAATTTATGACTCGGCTTGACGAAGTCAAAAAAATAATTTTTGTGACAAGCTTTTATAGCCGACTGTACTTTTCTTTGAACATCCATCAATTGCTCACAGCGACGGTTCTAAAGAACCCAAACTCGATATGATTGCTTTATTTATTACGTAGTTCCTGTGGCCACCTTCCAGCTCCATCATCAGATCAGCTCCACGTCATCATAATATTGCATTGTCACGCGATTTGCATATTCGTGCAAAATTTCAGCTCAATCGGAAACCGGAAATTGGATCAAATTTAACTTCCATTCCAAAATTCTATTACATCGGGAGAGGTGAAAGTAAATAAAAGCTTGTAACAATGCAAAAACTTACACAGCATACACGCTTTTTGACACATGCTGTTCACAGCAGTGTCTTATGTAGGGACAGTCAAACCTATCCCCAATGGAGCGTAGGATGGGGTTGGGGCTGGCCCCCATCGCGCACCAGGGATGTGCAGCGTTTGCGCATGGTCGCATAGAAACAGCCGCAAACATAGACTGCGACGTATAAGCTAACGATATATGTTTACGTTTCAGGGGCAGGCGCAACAAAGCGGGCAGTCGGGCCGCGACGGCAAGCAGCTGCCGCCGCACGGGCGCGCCCTCTACGACTTCATCTCCAAGGAGCCCGGGTAACTCACTTCACCCTAGCTCCCTACACTACTCGCGAAGACCGATCGTTTAAATTTTGACCTTGACAAGCGAAACCATTAATCAGTTTTTATATCCGAATTCCGGCTATTCTCGCCTACAGGTCCCATTTTCACAGAAACGGGGATAGGGGATTGAAAACGAGAGTCATTCCAAAAAGGTTCGCCTAATCTGCAAGTGGCAGACTGCAACACACAGAACAGAACCAGTAGTCCTAAAATATTCTAAGCGCTCACGGATACGGATAGAGTGAGTGCCAGGAGTGTATGTGGATCTAGGGCTAACAATGTGCCAAATGTGCGCCAAAATTGAGCAACGTGCTCATTAAACTCCAGATTACTAAGAAATAAAGGACGCCCGCCATCCTGACTCCCAATTCTAGCTAATGGCTGACTACTCAATGGTGAAAAAACTGCCTAAGGTTGACTACTCAATGGTGAAAAAACTGCCTAAGGTTAATGTCCGCAATGTGCTCGCAAGGTCGCACATTTGGCACATTGCTAGCACTAACTCCTGACGTATACCGCAGCTCCATCTTTTGATGTACAGTCGAGTTCATTTACATCTACACAATATCTGAACACGTGTTTATGCTCCTGACAATATGGTCGTGTTCAGATATTTTTGTTCTCGTAAGTGTGTAGATGTAAATGAACTCGACTGTACACCCGCCATCCTGTCACTCACCGGATAGAGCACTAGATGGTAGTGCTCATGCCATTGTGTATTACAGGGACCTCTCGTTCAAGAAGGGCGAGACGATACTGCTGCAGAAGAAGTTAGATGCCTTTTGGTACCAGGGGGAGACCTCGGGCCGGAGCGGCGTCTTCCCCATCACGTACCTGCAGGTACAGTTCCATATTTATCATAATCAATGATCGGACTAGCTATTTAGGGTGTGCTATTTCCGAAATAGTAACAAAAAATATTATGGATATGACTTAAACCCGGGATTATTGTATTATATATGTGTTCCAAAATATATATTTATCATTTATTATAAGTATGTAGAAATAAAGTCATTCCATATGCAGTCATATGGAATGACTGTTAATTATATATTTTGTATAAATTGGAAACTTGAATAAATGAATATGAATAATATGAATATGTAACAATTGTAAATATTATGTCAGGTTATTTATATTTAAAAGATCTTAAATTTTTCGATATTTTTTAAAGTTATTGTTAAATAAACGTTGTACAATAATAAGTAATAACAACCATTTATTATTTTATGAAACATTCGGAACCTTGAATTAATAATTATCTCAATACGAGTCCGGGATTTCCGGGAATCCCCAGGGCATATCCATATTAAGTATAGGTCTTAAGGTCATTCACCCCAAATAGCACACTCTAGTCCGATGTACTCGTATTTGGTGGAACCATCGTGTTGAAAGGATTAGCCGTCCAGTGGTTAAACTGAACGTTGCCCAGGGTGCGCCAGACGCTGTGACGAACGGGATGTCGTCGGGAAGCTTCGAAATGCGTCGTACGGGGAGGCTCCTTTCATGCACCCCTAGTGCCATGCACTCTAGTCCGATCACTGATCATAATACATCGTCATCAAACTCCTACCTTGAACACCGACTATGGATTTTGCTGATTAGCCGACTGATCGGTACAAAAGTGGCCGATTAGTGCATCAAAGATGCCACGGTTTTAAAATGGCAAAGGTTTTAGAACAAAATACTATCGTGCTATTTCACTTTAAGCAATCACAAAAGCAACGTCTCGTCTTCAATCTGTCATTCGTCCTTCTCCCAGTCCTTCATTCATTCGTTCCGTACGCCATATTCACTCTTACATTCAATCAGCTGTCACTCCGTCATCACATCAATACTCATTTCTACATGTATTTTTATTACGAATAAGTAAATTAATACTTGTATAAATTTTCCAGGTGGTGGTTCCGCTGCCAGTGCCGACTGCACTATGTAAAGCGCTCTACGACTTCCGGATGTCAGCACCTGATGAAGAGGGTTGTCTGGCGTTTGACAAAGGTATGTTATGACTCTAACAGTAGTATGAAGTGAGTTTGTGTTCTACCAAAGGTGGCCTGAGGATGGAGCGAGACGGCTGGTGAGCCTGAGGCGAAGGCTAGACCTACAAATATAGTGATATACAGATATTTTATCTAAAATTGTGATGTGTTCGTCTAGTCTGCTATATTGATGGATGGCAATAACGTGGTTGTCGCAGTTTGTATAGGACCTGCCTACTGCGCCGACGGTCGTGCGTTCGAATCCCGGCAGGGACAAATATTTGTATGATGAAAATCAGAACCGTATATACCCTTCTTTCCCACTACGCACTTTGGGCACGTGCCCAGGGCCCCCAGTCTCACGAGGGCCCCCAAATCTCACAAAGGCCCCAAATCTCAAGAGGGCCCTCCATCTCACGAGGGCCCCTAATTTCACGAGAGCCCCCTATTTCACGAGGGCCCCTAATTTCACGAGGGCCCCTTATTTCACGAGGGCCCCTTATTTCACGAGGGCCCCTTATTTCACGAGGGCCCCTTATTTCACGAGGGCCCCTTATTTCACGAGGGCCCCTTATTTCACGAGGGCTCCTTAATTCACGAGGGCCCCAAATCTCACCCGAGGGGTGGCCCCTAATTATGGAGTGGCCACTTGGCCAGGGCTTCGACATGCTTTAAGACGGTCTTGTAGCCTGTTGTCTCATTCCAGGCGCCATCATAACAGTGCACCGGCGGGTGGACGAGAACTGGGCGGAGGGCCGCCTGGAGCAGCGCGTCGGCATCTTCCCCATCGCCTTCGTCGAGCTCAACCAGCCCGCCAGACACGTCATTAATAGGTAAATAGGTCACATGGGCACTTTTTATAAGTGTGATGTAAGTAGGTCACAAGGGCACTTTTACAAGTCTGTGTAAGTATTCCACAACGGCACTTTTACAAGTCTGATGTAAGAAAATCACAAGAGCACTTTTACAAGTCTGATGTAAGTAGATCACAAGGGCACGTTTACAAGTCTGATGTAAGTAGGTGACAAGAGCACTTTTACAAGTCTGATGTAAGTAGGCCACAAGGTCACTCTTACAAGTCTGATGTAAGTAGGTCACCATAGCATTTTTACAAGTCTGATGTTAGTAGGTGACAAGAGCACTTTTACAAGTCTGATGTAAGTAGGTGACAAGGTCACTCTTACAAGTCTGATGTAAGTAGGCCACAAGGTCACTCTTACAAGTCTGATGTAAGTAGGCCACAAGGTCACTCTTACAAGTCTGATGTAAGTAGGTCACAATAGCACTTTTACAAGTGATGTAAGTAGATCACAAGGGCACGTTTACAAGTAAGATGTAAGTAGGTGACAAGAGCACTTTTATAAGTCTGATGTAAGTAGGCCACAAGGTCACTCTTACAAGTCTGATGTAAGTAGGCCACAAGGTCACTCTTACAAGTCTGATGTAAGTAGGTCACAATAGCACTTTTACAAGTGATGTAAGTAGATCACAAGGGCACGTTTACAAGTAAGATGTAAGTAGGTGACAAGAGCACTTTTATAAGTCTGATGTAAGTAGGCCACAAGGTCACTCTTACAAGTCTGATGTAAGTAGGCCACAAGGTCACTCTTACAAGTCTGATGTAAGTAGGTGACAAGAGCACTTTTACAAGTCTGATGTAAGTAGGCCATAAGGTCACTCTTACAAGTCTGATGTAAGTAGGTCACAATAGCACTTTTACAAGTCTGATGTAAGTAGGCCACAAGGTCACTCTTACAAGTCTGATGTAAGTAGGTCACCATAGCACTTTTACAAGTCTGATGTAAGTAGGTGACAAGAGCACTTTTACAAGTCTGATGTAAGTAGGCCACAAGGTCACTCTTACAAGTCTGATGTAAGTAGGTCACAATAGCACTTTTACAAGTCTGATGTAAGTAGGCCACAAGGTCACTCTTACAAGTCTGATGTAAGTAGGTGACAAGAGCACTTTTACAAGTCTGATGTAAGTAGGCCATAAGGTCACTCTTACAAGTCTGATGTAAGTAGGTCACAATAGCACTTTTACAAGTCTGATGTAAGTAGGCCACAAGGTCACTCTTACAAGTCTGATGTAAGTAGGTCACCATAGCACTTTTACAAGTCTGATGTAAGTAGGTGACAATAGCACTTTTACAAGTCTGATGTAAGTAGGTCACAATAGCACTTTTACAAGTCTGATGTAAGTAGGTCACAAGGGCACTTTTACAAGTCTGATGTAAGTAGGCCACAAGGTCACTCTTACAAGTCTGATGTAAGTAGGTCACCATAGCACTTTTACAAGTCTGATGTAAGTAGGTCACAAGGGCAGTTTTACAAGTAATGTAAGTAGGCTAGCTTATACTTCTGGTTTTGTCAAGAGATAGTCAACATAAGAATGGACTTATAACTGTTGCAATCACAAAGTTTTTGATAAATAAAAACCGCCGAAATCGTAATTTTAATCGAAGTTTTAAACAGTGGCCCTTACACAAGTCTGTGAGCTCTTAGATTGCGATTGGGGATTGGGTGAGATCTGAGAGGTACTTATTCGTATCGCGTAAGAGCGAGCGGGACAGGTATTAAACTGCAGACATTGATATTAGTTTACTTTCCAGCACGCCTTTAAACCGGCCCGTCCCGCCGCTGCCGGAGCACGCCCGGCCCGGACACTCCGACCACAGGCACCATGCGCAGGTAACACAATCATCTCTATCAAATACAGAATTTAAATATTCAAAATACCAAAATATAATAAGTCAAAATTAGTGAGGTTCTGGTCATAGTTTTTAGGGTTCCGTACCCAAAGGGTAAAAACGGGACCCTATTACTGAGACTTCGCTGTCCGTCCGTCCGTCTGTCAGCAGGCTGTATCTCAAGAACGGTGATAGCTAGACAGTTAAAATTTTCACAGGTGTATTTCTTATTTTTTTTTTTTTTTTTTTTATTAAAGCAGTAACGTCTGCTAACGTAAACTATTAGTTTACGTTAGCAGACGTTACTGCTTTAATAAAAAATAAGTAATTTGGGTGTAGCACATCGTTACTATCGATTCTCAACAAATTTGAGACGATGGTGCCGACGATAAAGTCTAAATCTTTACGGTAGATGGCGCTACGATGCCACCCTAAGGCATGTCGAAGCAACTGGTTGAAAAATTCAATGACTCTGACATCTGATTCGGTGGTCCAATTGGGAGGACGCCAGTGTTGGCCCGGAAAGCCGTTGGAAACGCAGGTTCGAATCCTGTCCGAATCATTAAATTTTTCAATTTTCGCTTCAGGTGTATTTCTATTGCCGCTATAACAACAAATACTAAAAATAAAATAAAATACATATTTAAGGGGGGCTCCCATACAACAAACTTGTTATAGATTATGTATATATATATACATATAGTCAGACTCGCACTTGCCCAATGTTTTTTTTACTGATAATTCCTTATTTTGCTCGTTTAGGGAATCTTGATATTTTCTTTCTCGTCAGTTTTGGATAAAAACAACCGTTCCACTTGCGCGCATGGCAGCGACTAAAACTCTTTTGATGCGGCTTAAAAAACCGACAGTGAACGGTTCGCCCCGCGGCACGTTCGAGTCTCCGACTTCAACTTAACTCTCTATTTTTTTTGCTCAATTTCGACCCAATGTTGCCGCGCGTTTACCGCGCGTAATGTGGACGCGCCTTAACTTAGTAACATTTTTGAAAAAACGTACCGTAAACGTAATTTTTAATTCATCTCTCTTAAACATAGAAAATAATGTTTAAGAAAGATGAATTAAAAATTTATCAATTATTCGTTCTCTTACGTCTAATTTTGTTTTTAATTATTTGCATTATCCTTCCAGCACCCCCACCGCTACCAGCAGATGTCACTCTCGGCCCCCTCGCCGACGCCGGCCCCCGGCTACGCGCGGCTGTCCGCGCTCAGCGCCTCGCAGCCGCCGCGCGTCCTCGAGCCCGCGCACAAGCACTGCCTCGACCTCATCCACTTCAACGTACAAGCCCCGCAGCTGGAGATGTGTAGCTCGCGAGTGAGTCATTCCAACGAGCTACATCATTTGGTTTAGCCACAGACCACCCCCACTAGACGGAGCATGTGAGGCGACCCGCGCGCACCAACGATATGGTACGGCAGAACATTAAAGGGTCAACACGGCGGCCACCGTTTAGTTGCGTCCTTGTTTATGAGGTCTCTCTACACCACTTAACACTACAATTTACCAAGGTATTTATTTAATTTCTTTTTTCGTTGACGTACGCGTGGATCATAAACAAGGACGCAACTAAACGGTGGCCGCCGTGTTGGTACTTTAATGTTCTGCCGTACCATATCGTTGGTGCGCGCGGGTCACATGCTCCGTCTAGTGGGGGTTGTCTGTGGGTTTAGCTCACTAGCTCTTTCGTTCACTGAAGATTCAAGTAGCTCAGTATATCATCTATCATCTCAGTATTACTCGCACCCTCTCGCTCATGAAATGAATGTTGTCATGCTGCCGTGAATCTAATTCATCGACATCTCATCATCTCTCAGTTCTCTGCTCACTCTTGAACGATATAGTCTAAAGATCTACTGAGCTAAATGAGTGATACATATCTCTGTGAGCTAAAGACACATATCACTCTTGTCACTTTAGTGACACATTCTGCGCATATCTACCCCCAGCCCACCCTCGGCCTGCAGAGCGTCCGCATCGGCGACTACGACCGCCTCCGCGCAGTTAAATACGACTCCTACCACAACGACGCCACTTATCAGAACGTTCGCACCGAGCATTTCCCGGTATCCGTCGCCAATTTCAACGCGAACAACGTCAGTTCCGACTCTAGTTCCAGCGTCAATACGCCGTCTGTAGTCAGTTCCACGACCACCCCCAACACTAGCTCGGATACTTCCACGTGCGAGAGCGCCGAACCCAGCTTACCCAGCTCCCCCGATAACAACACGGAGAGAAACGCGACCGTCATAGCAAATGCCCAAAATACAACAGAAGAAGAGACCAACGAGACGAATTCGTCGCTCAACGCGTCGATGGGCGTTCTAAGTTTGAACGAGAGCTCGACCGCGACGAATACTTCCCTGAACGTATCGCTTCCGCCTGCGGAAAGTCCGAAAATGAACGTTTCCGCTAATAGCAATTGCACGAATCATAACGAAAGCCAAGAAGGCACAAGCGAGCGAATAGATGCCCCTTCGTCTTCTAAGATCCTGAACCGGCCGAGCGGGCCAGATTCCCTGCTGAACTTCGGTATCGGGCTGCAGGCGGCGCTGTCGCCATCTCACGGGAAGGACGGGAACTATATGGTGGCGAGGAACCACCACCATCACAGGGAGAAGAGGCACAGTCTGACGCCCTCGTCTCATTTGCAGGCGAATCATCCGACGCAGAACAGGTGAGTGATTTTAAATCAGTCTTATTTTAAATATGGGAATTCGTTAATGTCTCAGATTGCAGGTGCTTTTGCGATGAATATGCGATCTGGGGCTTTACGAATTACCGTCCGTAGTTTGTCTAAAGTTTTATTTTATGTCTTGCCTCGGCCAAGAAGTGAGATTTTCTCCCCAGAGAATCCCTCTTACGGCCTAGTGACGAAATAGTACATTACGTAACAAGGGTGGTATGGTAAACGACGAATTACAAAAGAGTGTCTATTTTAAGCCTTTAATGACACGAGTTTGGAATTCCTTTACCGCCAGAGTCACATACGACGTTTTTTTATCACACTTTAGAGGAAATAAAACAAAAGTAATAAACAGTAGTCAATACCGAAGTTACTGACCGTAGCGACCGTACCGACCTAGGGCGTAATATATACCTTACCGCCCGGTGCCATGTAAACCCATGGTGTACGAGCAAGTGTGATGAAAAGATCATCTGTTCGCTGTTGCAGGCACTCTGCGGAGATCCTGGCGACGAGCCTGCTGGACCACGCGGAGCCGGCGCCGGCGCCGGAGCCGGGCGCGGCGCGGCGCCGGCGCGAGCGCAGCGGCGAGCGCGCGCTGCCCGCCGCCTACATCGCGCTATACCCCTACAAGCCGCAGAAACCGGACGAGCTGGAGCTCAAGAAGGGAGGTCGGTGTCTCTCTCTTACTTATACGCATGGAAAATGCTACAACATTCGCCGTCTACCGCGCGTCACGCGTCACTATACTCGACGCCACGTAGCTTGGCAATAGCGACCAATGACTCCTCCTACCATGAAACTCAATTTCTAATAACGATTCTTTTTTTTGTTCCCCGTAACGACCATTTTTACTTTTATTGCTACACCGTGGTAGAGGGTGTCTGGGCGTGGAGGGAGCGGACCCTTCGTGAGGGAGACCAAACGAACACGGCCGCGCGGCTCGCGATTGTGTTCTCCTTGTGGCCGCGACAGTCCATCTGTCTCTTTTACACGCTCAAAGTGAGAAAAAGAGAGATGTACTGTCGCTGCCCGGTAGCCGTAGTGTGCGCTGGCTCCTAGGCGAGCCGCGCGCGGCTCGAGACGCTAGCCTCGAAAATGGCGTCATATAGGTTATAGTGATTAACTGACGCGCGGTCGTTGCGACAGTCGCGAGCGTTAGGCTAAGGTCTCCTATCCGACGCTATGCGCAGCGTACAGCGTCTTTCCATACTAATGATAAATATGAATAGATAATTATGGAAAGACGCTGTACGCTGCGCATAGCGTCGGATAGGAGACCTTAGCCTAAGCCGCGCACGACTGTCGCAACGGCCGCTAAGGTGTAAAGTGTGTGTGATTCTGATTAATGAGCTCGTTCTATTCTATTCTATTCTATTCTATTGTCGGCAGGCATCTACATAGTGACGGAGCGCTGCCGCGACGGCTGGTACAAGGGGCGGTCGGAGCGCTCGCAGCGCGCCGGCGTGTTCCCCGGGAACTACGTCGCGCGGCCCAAGCATGACAAGACGCAGGTATAGTAGGTTAATGAGGTCATTCATCTACATAGTGACGGAGCGCTGCCGCGACGGCTGGTACAAGGGGCGGTCGGAGCGCTCGCAGCGCGCCGGCGTGTTCCCCGGGAACTACGTCGCGCGGCCCAAGCATGACAAGACGCAGGTATAGTAGGTTAATGAGGTCATTCATCTACATAGTGACGGAGCGCTGCCGCGACGGCTGGTACAAGGGGCGGCCGGAGCGCTCGCAGCGCGCCGGCGTGTTCCCCGGGAACTACGTCGCGCGGCCCAAGCATGACAAGACGCAGGTATAGTAGGTTAATGAGGTCATTCATCTACATAGTGACGGAGCGCTGCCGCGACGGCTGGTACAAGGGGCGGTCGGAGCGCTCGCAGCGCGCCGGCGTGTTCCCCGGGAACTACGTCGCGCGGCCCAAGCATGACAAGACGCAGGTATAGTAGGTTAATGAGGTCATTCATCTACATAGTGACGGAGCGCTGCCGCGACGGCTGGTACAAGGGGCGGTCGGAGCGCTCGCAGCGCGCCGGCGTGTTCCCCGGGAACTACGTCGCGCGGCCCAAGCATGACAAGACGCAGGTATACTAGGTTAATGAGGTCATTCATCTACATAGTGACGGAGCGCTGCCGCGACGGCTGGTACAAGGGGCGGTCGGAGCGTTCGCAGCGCGCCGGCGTGTTCCCCGGGAACTACGTCGCGCGGCCCAAGCATGACAAGACGCAGGTATACTAGGTTAATGAGGTCATTCATCTACATAGTGACGGAGCGCTGCCGCGACGGCTGGTACAAGGGGCGGTCGGAGCGCTCGCAGCGCGCCGGCGTGTTCCCCGGGAACTACGTCGCGCGGCCCAAGCATGACAAGACGCAGGTATACTAGGTTAATGAGGTCATTCATCTACATAGTGACGGAGCGCTGCCGCGACGGCTGGTACAAGGGGCGGTCGGAGCGCTCGCAGCGCGCCGGCGTGTTCCCCGGGAACTACGTCGCGCGGCCCAAGCATGACAAGACGCAGGTATACTAGGTTAATGAGGTCATTCATCTACATAGTGACGGAGCGCTGCCGCGACGGCTGGTACAAGGGGCGGTCGGAGCGCTCGCAGCGCGCCGGCGTGTTCCCCGGGAACTACGTCGCGCGGCCCAAGCATGACAAGACGCAGGTATAGTAGGTTAATGAGGTCATTCATCTACATAGTGACGGAGCGCTGCCGCGACGGCTGGTACAAGGGGCGGTCGGAGCGCTCGCAGCGCGCCGGCGTGTTCCCCGGGAACTACGTCGCGCGGCCCAAGCATGACAAGACGCAGGTATACTAGGTTAATGAGGTCATTCATCTACATAGTGACGGAGCGCTGCCGCGACGGCTGGTACAAGGGGCGGTCGGAGCGCTCGCAGCGCGCCGGCGTGTTCCCCGGGAACTACGTCGCGCGGCCCAAGCATGACAAGACGCAGGTATAGTAGGTTAATGAGGTCATTCATCTACATAGTGACGGAGCGCTGCCGCGACGGCTGGTACAAGGGGCGGTCGGAGCGCTCGCAGCGCGCCGGCGTGTTCCCCGGGAACTACGTCGCGCGGCCCAAGCATGACAAGACGCAGGTATAGTAGGTTAATGAGGTCATTCATCTACATAGTGACGGAGCGCTGCCGCGACGGCTGGTACAAGGGGCGGTCGGAGCGCTCGCAGCGCGCCGGCGTGTTCCCCGGGAACTACGTCGCGCGGCCCAAGCATGACAAGACGCAGGTATAGTAGGTTAATGAGGTCATTCATCTACATAGTGACGGAGCGCTGCCGCGACGGCTGGTACAAGGGGCGGTCGGAGCGCTCGCAGCGCGCCGGCGTGTTCCCCGGGAACTACGTCGCGCGGCCCAAGCATGACAAGACGCAGGTATAGTAGGTTAATGAGGTCATTCATCTACATAGTGACGGAGCGCTGCCGCGACGGCTGGTACAAGGGGCGGTCGGAGCGCTCGCAGCGCGCCGGCGTGTTCCCCGGGAACTACGTCGCGCGGCCCAAGCATGACAAGACGCAGGTATAGTAGGTTAATGAGGTCATTCATCTACATAGTGACGGAGCGCTGCCGCGACGGCTGGTACAAGGGGCGGTCGGAGCGCTCGCAGCGCGCCGGCGTGTTCCCCGGGAACTACGTCGCGCGGCCCAAGCATGACAAGACGCAGGTATAGTAGGTTAATGAGGTCATTCATCTACATAGTGACGGAGCGCTGCCGCGACGGCTGGTACAAGGGGCGGTCGGAGCGCTCGCAGCGCGCCGGCGTGTTCCCCGGGAACTACGTCGCGCGGCCCAAGCATGACAAGACGCAGGTATAGTAGGTTAATGAGGTCATTCATCTACATAGTGACGGAGCGCTGCCGCGACGGCTGGTACAAGGGGCGGTCGGAGCGCTCGCAGCGCGCCGGCGTGTTCCCCGGGAACTACGTCGCGCGGCCCAAGCATGACAAGACGCAGGTATACTAGGTTAATGAGGTCATTCATCTACATAGTGACGGAGCGCTGCCGCGACGGCTGGTACAAGGGGCGGTCGGAGCGCTCGCAGCGCGCCGGCGTGTTCCCCGGGAACTACGTCGCGCGGCCCAAGCATGACAAGACGCAGGTATAGTAGGTTAATGAGGTCATTCATCTACATAGTGACGGAGCGCTGCCGCGACGGCTGGTACAAGGGGCGGTCGGAGCGCTCGCAGCGCGCCGGCGTGTTCCCCGGGAACTACGTCGCGCGGCCCAAGCATGACAAGACGCAGGTATAGTAGGTTAATGAGGTCATTCATCTACATAGTGACGGAGCGCTGCCGCGACGGCTGGTACAAGGGGCGGTCGGAGCGCTCGCAGCGCGCCGGCGTGTTCCCCGGGAACTACGTCGCGCGGCCCAAGCATGACAAGACGCAGGTATAGTAGGTTAATGAGGTCATTCATCTACATAGTGACGGAGCGCTGCCGCGACGGCTGGTACAAGGGGCGGTCGGAGCGCTCGCAGCGCGCCGGCGTGTTCCCCGGGAACTACGTCGCGCGGCCCAAGCATGACAAGACGCAGGTATAGTAGGTTAATGAGGTCATTCATCTACATAGTGACGGAGCGCTGCCGCGACGGCTGGTACAAGGGGCGGTCGGAGCGCTCGCAGCGCGCCGGCGTGTTCCCCGGGAACTACGTCGCGCGGCCCAAGCATGACAAGACGCAGGTATAGTAGGTTAATGAGGTCATTCATCTACATAGTGACGGAGCGCTGCCGCGACGGCTGGTACAAGGGGCGGTCGGAGCGCTCGCAGCGCGCCGGCGTGTTCCCCGGGAACTACGTCGCGCGGCCCAAGCATGACAAGACGCAGGTATAGTAGGTTAATGAGGTCATTCATCTACATAGTGACGGAGCGCTGCCGCGACGGCTGGTACAAGGGGCGGCCGGAGCGCTCGCAGCGCGCCGGCGTGTTCCCCGGGAACTACGTCGCGCGGCCCAAGCATGACAAGACGCAGGTATAGTAGGTTAATGAGGTCATTCATCTACATAGTGACGGAGCGCTGCCGCGACGGCTGGTACAAGGGGCGGTCGGAGCGCTCGCAGCGCGCCGGCGTGTTCCCCGGGAACTACGTCGCGCGGCCCAAGCATGACAAGACGCAGGTATAGTAGGTTAATGAGGTCATTCATCTACATAGTGACGGAGCGCTGCCGCGACGGCTGGTACAAGGGGCGGCCGGAGCGCTCGCAGCGCGCCGGCGTGTTCCCCGGGAACTACGTCGCGCGGCCCAAGCATGACAAGACGCAGGTATAGTAGGTTAATGAGGTCATTCATCTACATAGTGACGGAGCGCTGCCGCGACGGCTGGTACAAGGGGCGGTCGGAGCGCTCGCAGCGCGCCGGCGTGTTCCCCGGGAACTACGTCGCGCGGCCCAAGCATGACAAGACGCAGGTATAGTAGGTTAATGAGGTCATTCATCTGTCCTCAAGACAAATTTGACCACATGATCGCTCTCACTCGTCTTGTCTTGTTTAAAGTTGATATAGTACGGCTCTACCTAGGTGAATTTTTCGCTTCGAGCAATAATCTTTCAAACAAAGGCCATTGTCTCTATTATCGCAAAGCTCCTACCTACCGAGTTAGCACGTGCCACTACAACATTTATATTGAAAAACAAACGTATCGTAATAATATTAAGGTTCAAATTTAGTGTGAGTTGTGTAACTACAACTGTTCGGAGCTGTAGGGCTTCTTGTCCCTTAACGTAAGAAGGAAAATGGAAATTCAACGGATTCTGTATTCACTACGATCCTCTCGAGTTAAGAGCCTATAATCGGGGGCCCGTGGTGGGCACCCTATTATCTCTCCCCGGCTAACGGTGTGTTTGTCCGCAGCCGGTGGCGGCGCCGGCGCCGGCCGCGAAGCCCGCCGCGCCGGCCGCCGCGCCCGGCGCGCTGGCGCCGCCCGACGCGCCGCCGCGCGCGCACAGCCCCGGCCTCACAGGTATGACACTTATATATTGCACGACATCGCTCACTACAGCTCTGCGCTAGACGTGTGCGCCGCGGCGATCGGCGTGAAATTGGCGTGGCTTTGTGTACTTTGTATTTATGCGCATAAAAATACAAAGTACACAAAGGCCACGCCGATATCACGCCGCGGCGGCGTCGGTACAAACCGGCGCGGCGCACGAGTCTACTCGGGGCCTGGGCCAAACTCCCCAAGACTGTTATAGTACATTACGTAACAAGGGTGGTAAACGAGGAATTACAAACGTATCTATTAGAAGCTCGAAGGCGAGGGATTTAATGACACGGCTTTGGAATTCCTTTACCACCAGAGTCACGTACGACGTTTTTCATCATACTTTGGAGGAAATAAAACAAAAGTAATAAATAGTAGGCAATACCAAACTTACTTACGCGTAATATACGACTTACCGCCCGGTATCTAGCATGTAAACCCTTGATTTACGAGCAAGTGTGAAGAAAAAGTCTACAAACCAGGAGCTCCGGCACCGCTTGGGACCCTCACCCCATAGACCAGCCATGCTTTGGCGACCAGCGGTTGAGGCAGCGGTAAGCGGCGAGAGCGGCAAAAAAAAACGTACAGATGCATGAAGCATGCCACGAGCGCGCGCCGCTTCAGACATTCTTGCCTAGCGGGCGCGGGGAACACATGTCGCTGGCCCAATGTTACAGGGTCTATGTTACATTTTTGGGTAATTAAAATTAGTTATAATATCACTATAACAATGTTCAAATTAGAACTCGTCAGAAGCAAACATAGAACCCTGTAATTTTGAGCCAACGATGTATCGGCGACTAAGGAATACGCTACGAGTTTAGAGCGGAGCGGGCGGCGGGCGGTGTGCGCGCGCCGCTAACACCGAACTTGTGGCATGTATGTTCAAGCGTATATAGAATAGAATGATCTTTATTGCACACCTCAGGAAGAAAGAAATACAAATACAGATAACACTTATCATTACAATAGAGGTAAACAATAGGCGGCCTTATCGCTAAAAAGCGATCTCTTCCAGACAACTCTATGGCTCTAATCCTCTCGAGAATTAACAAAAATCATTTTCTCAAACATGCAATGAAATATTGTCTTTACGTCCCTTATAATAGGCTCGGAAGTATTGCTTTTTGGGCGCAACAACTCGAGAGGACTGTAAAGGGATTTCATACTGCTTTTCAGGCCTAGGCCTGCAAAGTAACTTTTTTTTGGTTTCAACAACAAGGTCATTCACACAGCTGGCTGGTTTGACAAAAAGCAGGTTTTGTTTGTAAAGGTTGGTTGTTAGACTAAAATGTCATATTTGTCAATTAATAAAATGTTCTTTGAAGTACATTTTTTTATTTCATTGTATGTTTGAGAAAAGCACTATACATGCCTCGTCGTGAAAACGGATTCCCGGCCTCGTATCACTATCCGACCTCGCTCGCACGCTCACTCGGCCGTATATACCTACTTGGCCGGAAATCCTCATTTTCCCGGCCTCTGATGTAATGTACTATTAAAACCCCAAATTAACAAAAAACTATCGTATACCATCTTACACATACAGACTCAGTCTCGAGCAAAACGACGCTTTGACTTTGCGTAGATAAAATAACTTATGCAAACAAGACACCAATGTGTTTGCGAAATTTTATGTTAGTATTTTATCACTAATTGTTTGAATGCTTTTTTAGCACAACCGCTGTCCTACCCTTGGAGCGGAGTCGGAGTTCCAGCACAAAGTACTCCCAAGTCGGACAAGGTAAATACATCTTCCACCATTCTGAATGAAAATTGCATATTATAAAGGGCTTCTAAACGGGCCATGTTTTGCTGCAATTTGTGGCCCGGCCATTATTTGAATCTTGCCCTAGCGTATAGGGTGTCAGAGAAAGACGGCCATAGTTGCCGGCCAGAAATTGCAGCAAAACATGGCCCGTTTTGAAGCCCCTATATGTACAAATTACTACCGTTACCTAGGCTAGATTGAACACGACAAAGTAACCATAGGTTAATAATCTTTCAAATAATTATGAAAAATTTGCCTTATGAGGCAAATTAAAAAAAAAAAGAAATTAAATTGTGTCTTAGTCCGAAAGATGTCATTAAATTTCCTTTGTAACTTCAGTGCAAAGACAAATCCAAGCCGGAGAAGTCGATATCAACGGGCGTGAGCCTGATGAAGAGGCTCGCCGCCATGAAGAAGTGCAAGTCGCCGCCGCCCGCCGGCTACAGCATGGACAACCCCGTGTTCGAGGACGCGGCCGGCTGCTCGCTCTCTCGCCCGCAGCCCGTGCATGTCAGGTGAGACAGACAGACATCATATCGAGTGCAAGTCGCCGCCGCCCGCCGGCTACAGCATGGACAACCCCGTGTTCGAGGACGCGGCCGGCTGCTCGCTCTCTCGCCCGCAGCCCGTGCATGTCAGGTGAGACAGACAGACATCATATCGAGTGCAAGTCGCCGCCGCCCGCCGGCTACAGCATGGACAACCCCGTGTTCGAGGACGCGGCCGGCTGCTCGCTCTCTCGCCCGCAGCCCGTGCATGTCAGGTGAGACAGACAGACATCATATCGAGTGCAAGTCGCCGCCGCCCGCCGGCTACAGCATGGACAACCCCGTGTTCGAGGACGCGGCCGGCTGCTCGCTCTCTCGCCCGCAGCCCGTGCATGTCAGGTGAGACAGACAGACATCATATCGAGTGCAAGTCGCCGCCGCCCGCCGGCTACAGCATGGACAACCCCGTGTTCGAGGACGCGGCCGGCTGCTCGCTCTCTCGCCCGCAGCCCGTGCATGTCAGGTGAGACAGACAGACATCATATCGAGTGCAAGTCGCCGCCGCCCGCCGGCTACAGCATGGACAACCCCGTGTTCGAGGACGCGGCCGGCTGCTCGCTCTCTCGCCCGCAGCCCGTGCATGTCAGGTGAGACAGACAGACATCATATCGAGCAACGAAGCCAATACGTCTAGCAACTGTGACACGCGACTCTTTCGCGTGATAAATGCTATCTGACACTTTCCTTTTAATACCATGCGAGCAGGACAGGCGAAGCTGAGTCGCGCAACAAGCGAAGTCTGCAAGATATGCTAGCCCTACGGTATATATAGTGTCGGATGTTTAATCCTTTATCAATACGCGATAAATGCCACTACAGATATACATGTTCACTCTGCCATATTAGATGTAAGGTACCATTACTAGTCCCCTTCATTCCACTAGTGGGCTTCTCACGTCCCGAGCATTTTGTGCATTATGTTGGTGGCATGTGTGTGTGCTAATCTGTTACTCTGTGTGTCCGTGTGCAACTCGACTTTCAACACACTATTATTAAAACAAGTAAAGTCCATGAGCTGTTATTGATTTAATGATGTATCGACGGAAAGTTTCCAAAATTGCGAATTTTCCTCATGGAAATTTGTCAAAGTTTTCAGGAATGTCCGGAAATATTCTCAGCTTTTTTTAAACTTTCGCATCCGTAATTCTATACCTGTCTCACTCGCTCTTATGCGGTCGAGATTCAAACCTCAGATTTCACCTGAACCTGAACACTATTTATTCTATTAAGCTCATGGAGCGATTATAGTTAGAATAATCAAAAACAATAATAAAATAATAAACCATGGACGTTAAGGAGAGCTAGAATCAAACTTTACATTTATCTAAAAGTGGTCGATTTTGATTTTGTCCTCCTTAGAGTACATGTACTGTCAAAGATTAAAAAAATACTGTGTTTAAAATCGAGTTGCACCCTTTTAATGTGTTAGGTAAAATGTCAGCCTGCGTTATATTATATACGTCTGTATGTTTAACCACCCATTTTTCAAAATTGCCGGGTGTTAATTACGAGCATAAAGTATCATACAGATGTGTATGTCTCTGGCTGTATATACGGACATGCCTAGACTTATCTCGCGTCTCTTTCACTCGTATGACCGCGCTCGGACCTGTCTGCTCGCCGCTGCCGCATGTCGAGGTCATGGCATGTCCGATATAGAGGATTTGTCTGGACTAACATAGCACTGTCACTTGTATGTTTTGGTTTCACTTGTGTGTAACAACGACAAATTGAGGATACTTATCGCAATTTACAATATCGTTTTACGCGACGAGCAAATACCCATCTTAAAAATCGGACTGAATGGTCTTTTTGAACAAAGAAAATGTTTTTGGGGCTTGATTCTTTAGGAGAGAATGTTACTAATAGATAAAGGGACATAAAGCTAAACTTACTTTTATCCCTTCCCATGCGGGATTAATATTCAAAATACCAAGCGTACCAATAAATTAGGCATTCATTTCATACCGGAGGCATTACGGAAAAACATTAAGAAATTTATCTATGAAATTGACAATAAATAAAAACCATCCATGATATTTTTGTGCAATTAGATTTATACAACACATTACAAATACGTTTAATTGCACACGGTGTCTCATGTTTCAAAAAACATATACCTACATGAGAAAACACTTTTTTTTAAAGCGTGGCGATCTTATCGCTTATGAGCGATATCTCTCCCAGACGTCGGGTTTTAACGCTAAATTTAGGGGGGAAATAAGGAGATTTTGGGATATATTTAGAGATTTTTCCATACCATATTTGTGTGGTAATTATTACTGGAAAACATTTTTACGATAAGAGAAACTTAATTATTACTAAAAACTTAACGTTCTCGATATCGCAGTGTATCCCACTCTCGTGCGACTGGTTGTACAATCAGAAATTGCACAATTTAAGACATAAAATCTGTTTTATTTTATATTATGGGGATATTCCAAACACATTGTTTTACAATGTTATTATATATTTAGAGGATTTTCCAAACACATTTAGAGGGTTTAAACAAAAAAAAAAAAAAAAACAATGAATTGGCAACCCTGCGTTGAAGTATCTAGGTATATTAGCGCGTATCCTCAGTTAGTGACGCTCCGGGTGCTGTAGGTCGGGGTCGTGTCCGTCGCAGCTGCTGCGCGCGCTGCCCGCCGGCGCCGAGCGCAGGCACAAGGAGCGGCTCGCGCTGCTCGACCACCGCGTCAGGTATGTACCGCTCTTGTGGGGCCAAAGCTAACGTTCGGCCGCTAAACAGATAGGTATAGTACTAATTATCTAAGCTAAGCTAATCCACTTAAGAACTGAATACCATTGAACAAACCACAACTGGTAACCACAAATTAAGATAACGAGCTCGTAGTAAAAGCAGATTGTAACCACCTTGGAAGGTTAATATAGATTATCGACTCTATTTCCTTGGACATTAGACTACAAAATGCACTAACAGAATAATGGTGATCATAACTTTATGGAATTTTACAACCGTCCGACCCTCCACAAGAACGTATTCTCTTGAAAAAGGACTATGATCTCTCGTCAACAAACATTTTAAACCTATTCAACAAGGAATAAGGTTGAAAATTCAATATCCACGCAATGTAGTTCTAACCTTTTTTTGTAAGTAACTGGTTGGCGCCAGGTTGGCGCTTAAGAGAACAAAAGCAGATAGGATTGTATTAGACACAATGCTATTGTGAATGCAGGTAAGTGGATTAGCTTAGCTTAGATAATTAGTACTATACACAAATCAATCTACATACAAGCGCGCTCGAGCAAACGCACACATAGACATTGCTCACGGACACGTCAAGCGGATGGCACTCGCGCTTGCATTGGTCCGAACTGGTCCGAGATATCGTGTCTATGTGTGCGTTTGCTCGAGCGCGCTTGTATGTAGATTGATTTCTGTACCTATCTGTTTTGTGGTTCGGGCGAGAAGCAAGGAGTGCGAGCGAGAGAGCCGATTGAATTATATATGATTCAGGCCCTTTTCTGCTGCGCCACGGTCACGTCTGTACCATGTGAAAGCTGTCTATGTAGTATTAACAGTAAAAGCACTAGGTATTGGATAACAATATATTTTGGTATTGAACAGTTATCTATCATAAATATAGAATCCGTGACGTGACGTTACCCTGCCATTACGCGGTAATCTGTCAGTGTGCTGGGTTGCCAGCACACGGACGGCACGGCAATGTGTATGTGGTGCATGTGATAAGGGCCTGAATATTTCATTCAGCCGGCTCTCTTGCTCGCACTCGTTGCTTCTTCTATAGAGCGAGTGAGACGTCTGGTTTAATGTTTATGACTCCATCGGCACGCTCATTTTGGCCCGACAATAGTCTACGTAGTTCGGTTTAGGTTCGAAAAAATAAAATTTTACGGATATTTTTTTGTAACAAATTTTATTATAACACAACGGGACTTAATCGCATTCTAAAAGTGATTATTTAATGTTACATTCATTTCATGGATTGACACTGGGCAGATGTTGTATTCTTTTATAGAGCGGCGGATTACGCCTGACGAAGTCGGCTAGTTGACAAATATAATCAGCCATTAATAACTAACGTGTAGAAACTAAGCATTGGAACCCAAAGAACCGAACTACCGTGACGTATTCAAATATAATATTTGACACTTTAAAAATGAACTCGCCCTCGTGCTGTTTACGTGAAACACAAACATTAGAAGTTGTTAACATGATAATGATAACCAAGGATTCGTTTGAATTAAAAACTGATATAAACATAGCAACATTCATGTTTGTGTAAATTGCGTAAACACAATGGAACCGCGTTAATTTTTGATTTGTTTGTTTCTAATAAGAAATGTCTTTCATTCCGCTTTATCTGTTGTGTTGCAATCATACCCATGTTTCGTGCACATTTACTAATTCACACGTAGACTCATCTCATCACCACACTATACTTAAACACATGTCCGCTTAGTTATAACCAGGTTACTTTGCATTTGAAATTGTTTGTGAATGTCAATCATCGAATGAATACTCAAACGACAAATTGCAAATATCTTAGACGATGTACTTTGCTTATATATTTTGTTAAATATGACAGTTTGAGACTATAACGAATGTCTTTTGGTCCTATTGCAAAATAGCGTTCCACTGAGGTCTCTGGTACTCAGCGCTTTCTTTCTCTACACTAGCGACATCTAGAGAAAGCTTCTTAATATATCAAATAATGGTGCTAGCCCAAAACTTAAGGCGCCGTCTATAACTGGCCGGTAGTAACTTTGTAAGGGACTGGCAGTTTTCTTAAATTATCGGTCCATGACAATCAGCATGCATATGGCCGCCGCTGCCGCTTGCCATTGAAGTCGTGGCCGAGGCGTAAGGCCGGCCCCGGACATAACTATAGGCCCGCTTTTTTATGACATGACTGTAACTGTATCAGGGCTGGTTAGCCCTCACTACCAGTAGTCGGACTTTGTGTGGGAGTATAACCCGCTAATGGGATTATCTCCGCGCCACAGCGTTAATTTGGGGAGGTAGACGCGCATGGACTGCACCGTGAATAGACTAAACCGAAATCAGTCAAATGGGAGCGAGTAGGAGCTGCCTGCCATCTCTAAAATTTCTGAACCCGGACAAAAACTTAAAAAAAGCCGGACATTTGGTGTTAGTCGCATTTCTGCCCCGGACGTGTCTGAAAGTAATATAATTGTTAAAACAATCACTTTATTTTTCAATTACATAAAATCTGTCCAGGTTTTCCCCGGACACTTTTAGAAAACCTCCCTGGATGGCCTCCAGACTAGAACACATCCGGGGAAACCAGGACGGATGGCAACCCTAGGTGGGAGGAGAGGGAAAAGAGAATAGGCCCGCCTGTTTTCGAGAGCCGTCAACGTGTGTAATATCATAATATGTCACGTTATATTCCAGCAGAGTGAACAACGAGGGCCCGTGGCAGTCGCAGCACCGCAAGTCGCAGTCGCTGGACGTGACGGCCGCGCGCCGCGACCGGCACCACTCGCAGCCGCTCAAGGAGAGGTAACCGACATTATTAAGACGGTAACAATACAATACAAGTACTCTTTATTGCACACCTCATAAAATATACAGAAATACAATGCAAGACATTACAATTAGAGGTAAACAACAGGCGGTCTTATCGCTAAAGAGCGATCTCTAACTAACTAAACTAACTCACGTAAAAACCGGCTAAATGCGAGTCGGACTCGCGCACCGGGGGTTCCGTATAAACACTTATCCCATCTCAACTGGCAGGGTTAAGTTAAGTTTGCACCTGGTATGTGTATGGCGCCGGATACTAATGAGGTACAAAATTAACCAAACGATCACTTTTGTTATATGGGAGCCCTACTTAAATATCTCGGTTCATGAGACACTCTATCACACTGAACAACTATTAGCCAAAACATCTCGTGTCATTATAGCTTGTTTTATTCCCTTGTTGAACAGTCTACTATTATCCAATTACATAGAAACAAATATGACAGATAACCTATTTCCCCTCAATCTAATAATCTCGTTCCGCCATGACTTAGTCTAACATAAACAAAATATCAAACACGCTCGTAAATGTTTAGTTTTCTATTTGAAATTAGAATACGCAGAAAGCCTGGTTTTGCAACTTAAATAAAAAATATTTTTTCTCAAACTTGCAATGAAATATTGTCTTTACGTTCCTTATAATAGGCTCGGAACTATCACTTTTTGGGCGCAACAACTCGAGAGGACTGTAAAGGGATTTCATACTGCTTTTCAGGCCTAGGCCTGCAAAGTAACTTTTTTTTGTTTCAACAACTAGGTCATTCACACAGCTGGCTGGTTTGACAAAAAGCAGGTTTTGTTTTTGTTATATCGGGAACAAGGGGCAAGTGAAACAACGACTGCTTGGATACGCACTGACGTTTATTCGCCATGACACCTTAATATAAAGCTTAGTGGACGCAGCCACTAAGTACCTACATACGTAACATTTCTCCCCGTTTTAAAAAGGATGCGGGGGTCTTATTCTAACTTATATCTTATTCTAAGCATTCATATAATAAAAAGGCTTATAATTTACTTTGGGAATCGGACGCAACAGCATTCCAGACAATCCACCTCTAGGAGTCTCGCCGAGAGAAGGTGTCTCTCGTGGTAAACTATCATCCGTCTCGGAGGCTTCGTAAAACTCCTCCGTTTCTGTAGGTAGGTCTTCCACGGACGGTATTCCTGTAGCTCGGTCAGGTTCGTCAGGAACATGCTCCTCTTCCCCCTCGTCTGCTTTCGACGGCGAGGTCCGCTCGCTGGGCGGCGAAGGGGCTGTCAGTGATGTCGGCGACAAGGCCGGCGCGGCCGGTGCTGGTGCGGGCGCGGCGGGTGCGGGCGCGGCCGGCGCGCTCGTGTCGCTGCAGCTGGGTGCGTTGGGTACGTCGTCGGGTATATCTACGCCTTGATTATTGTCAGAATATTGGAATCTGTTGCTGTCCCCTTGTTTACACAGTATTAATTGGTTTAGATGTTTTTTAATTTGTATTTGCGATACGTAGTCCTTAATCAAGTATATTGTTTTTCCGATTTGTTTTATGATATAGCCTTTGTTCCAGGTAAAATGTTTATTGACATCGTGTTTTTTATACATTACAAGGTCACCCGGCTGGAAACAAGGTCGGCTTTTCCCTCCAAATACTTTACTCTGCAAACACTGATTACGTTCGACAACATTAGTGAGCGTGTGGGACGAGGATGGCGTTGACGGTGCATTTAATAAGTCCCAGCGCGAACGAAGTTTGTGACCGAACACAATCTGGGCAGGCGAAGTCCCCGTTGTTACGTGTATCAAATTCCTATAATCGAATAAGTACTTTAATAAATTTTCGTTACTAAACTTTTGATTATTACTAGCCATCAAGCATGACCGGATACCTTTTTTTACTACTTTGACGTAAGACTCCGCCTGCCCGTTGCTGGGCGCATGATAAGCGGGAGATGTTACGTGCGATATCCCGTTTGCTAAACAAAACATACGGAACTCTTCAGACAAAAAGCATGCGGCATTATCGGATACTATCGTGTGAACCAAACCAAACCGTGACATAAATTCGTATAATTTGGATATTACCGTAGCAGAAGTAGTGGATCTTACCCCATATACTTCGACCCATTTCGAAAACGCGTCTACTATAACAAAGTACGACTGATTATTTATTGGACCTAAAAAATCGATATGTATCCTATAAAACATTTGCGGAGGGTACGGCCACACCGCGAGCGGAGCGCGCGCGGGTGTTGGTCTGAGCTGAGTACAAATCTCGCAACTGCCTATCATCATCTCGATGGCTTTGTCTATGCCAGGAAACCAAACCCTACTTCTAGCTTCTGCCTTACATTTAACAATACCCAAATGTGACTTGTGCAGTTCAGATAAAATTCTAGTTTTTAGGTTTTCTGGAATTAAAATTTTGTGACCACGCATAATCACACCGTTTTCTAATGCCAATTGATTTTTACATAATAAATATGGAACAATATTATTATCGGTTACTTTTTTCGGCCAACCATTTATAATGTACTTACTAACTTGGTTTAAAATCTTATCTTTCCTTGTTTCATCGCGTAATTCTTTCAATGTGATCGGTACGCTAGTATCAACAACAAAATTTATGTAAGACGCTCGATCTTCTATGAACTCTGGCGCTCCGCCGTAGGTGAGACCCGCGCCCTTGCCCTGCGCTGAGTCACCGCTGTTTGCGTTAGAGCGAGACAGGTAATCGGCACTGTTATCTGCGCTGCTAATATACTCGATCTTATAATTGTAAGCACTTAAAAACATCGCATAGCGCTGCAACCTATTAGCTGATACTTCTGGAATACCTCGATGTGGCCCGAAAATTGTTGTTAAGGGTTTATGATCCGTCCGAAGTATGAACGGTACGGCCCTGCCATAAAGGTATTGATGAAAACGGCGCACGCCAAAAATGATTGCTGTAGCCTCTTTTTGAATTTGAGAATAATTCTTTTCAGCATTATTTAACGAGCGCGATGCATAAGACACTGGACGTTCTTGTCCGTCATCCCCAATCTGTGATAAAATGGCCCCGAGGCCAGTAGGGGAAGCGTCTACCGTTAGAATTGCAACGGCATTTGAATTAAAATGCGCTAGAACCTGTTCGGAGGCTAAATGTCTTTTTATTGTTTCAAACGCATTTTCGTGCTCCGCGTTCCATTGCCACTTACTCCCTTTTTGCAGCAATTTATAAAGAGGACTGAGTATTGAAGATGTTCCCGGAACGAAATTTCTATAGTAATTAACGAGGCCCAAAAACGATTGTAACTGGCTGACGTCCTTCGGTACCGCCGCATCTAACATGGCACTAACTTTTGCGGGTGACTTTTTCAACCCTTCTTTGTTAATTACATATCCTAAGTATTCCACTTCATCCTTAAAAAACTCACATTTAGTTTTTTGAAGTGTTAAACCTGCGTCTTGCAGTCGCCGAAGAACCGCATGTAATCTATCTAAATGTTCAGACCTACTACAACCTGTCACCAAAATATCATCCAACATACACAGCACCCCTTCCATGCCAGCTAATACCCCCTCCATTACGCGCTGAAAAATAAAAGGAGCACTACTCAAACCGTACACAAGCCTTGAGTAAGCAAAAAGTCCTCTATGTGTATTTATACAAGTGATATTTTGCGAGTCTTCATCCAAAACACATTGTGCATACGCTTGGGAAAGATCTAACTTAGAGAACTGTTTGCCACCGTGTAGCTTAGCAAACAGCTCTTGAGCAGTGGGTAAAGGATATTGCTCCACGATCAGCTGTTTATTAATGGACACCGAGTAGTCCGCACAAAGACGCAACGAATTATCTCGTTTTAAGACAGGGACAATGGGCGACGCATACGGTGAATGTTCAACTGGCTTCAAAATACCTACGCGCACGAGTCGATCTAACTCCTTATCGATCTTCTCGCGCAAGGCAAACGCTACCGGCCGTGCCTTGAAAAAAACGGGCTTAGCATCTTTGACTAAATTAAGTTTAATCTTATATTTATTAAACGTTCCTAATTCATCTGAGAAAACAGTCGGATATTTTACTTGCAAATGGTCGATAATGTTTTCCGATTGTTCACAAAAATATATAGGTTTCATTTCCAGTTTAAACAACGCAATAAAATCCCTACCCAACAACGGAACTGCGCCTCCCGGAATTACGTACACATTCAAAGTATTAGTTTTGCCTGTATAAGTGAACGGTAACTGTGCAATACCCAAAGACTGAATGTTTTCCCCAGTATAGGTTAGTAAATGTTTTGTACTTTCAGATAATGCCACATCTTTGAAATGTTTTAAATATGTTTGTTCAGAGATCGCAGTAACAGCTGATCCGCTATCAACTTGAAACTTCATTTGCACTCCACGGACATTAACTAATTCTGTCATAGGCTCGCCTATTAATGAGCGAATATTATAACACTCACCGTCATCGCCATTTTCTTCCCCTTCCATATAATTTAACTTTTTGCACATCCGACGCAAATGCCCCTTTAAATGACACTTTTTGCACTTGTAATTAGCAAAACGGCACTTCTCTGCCGTATGGTTATTATAACCACAAATGGAACACAACACTTTAACACTTGGTTGATTCTTAGACGCGATCTTGAACAGCTGGTCGGCGCGTGGGCTCTGCGTGGAGCCCGCGGTCGCGCCCGCGCGCGCACAACGCGCGCTTTCTGCCAATTCTACCGCCTTAGACAATGTTAAATCCACTGGGTTCTGAGCGAACAACTTTTCTCGCTCCGTTCCCGGAAGCATTCCCATTACAAAATGGTCTCTCAATGCCTCCTCCACGTTTAGAAACCCGCATTGAGCCGTCAAGCCGCGAAGTCTAGCCGCCCACTGAGTGTAGCTTTCTCCATCATTTTGTACCGCCGAATAAAATTTGTATCTCTCACTGAATCCGCACGTTTTAGGAGTGAAATGGTTATCCAATAAGCTACAAATATCATCGTAAGGCACCGTTTGGAGGTCTTTCGGCAAAGCTAAATCCGCCGCGAGTTTGTATGTGGCATCGCCGAGTGCGCTCAGCAAGACCGCTCGTCGCTTGATCCCCGAAGCATCTTTTGCGTCATCAATATCATTTGCGATAAACCACTGTTTTAATCGCGCTTTGTACACTGCCCATGTTTGTAAATTATGGTCGAAATTTGTTAAAACTCCAATTTGAGCCATTATTCTCGCAAAAATCTATAATATTTTTTAAAATTTTCACACACACGAGGGTAGATCGTCGCCACTGTTATATCGGGAACAAGGGGCAAGTGAAACAACGACTGCTTGGATACGCACTGACGTTTATTCGCCATGACACCTTAATATAAAGCTTAGTGGACGCAGCCACTAAGTACCTACATACGTAACAGTTTTTAAAGGTTGGTTGTTAGACTAAAATGTCCTATTTGTCAATTAATATAATTTTGTTCTTTGAAGTATATTTTTTTATTTCATTGTATGTTTGAGAAAAGCACTATACATGCCTCGTCGTGAAAACGGATTCCCGGCCTCGTATCACTTTACCTACTTGGCCGGAAATTCTCATCTTCCCGGCCTCTGATGTAATGTACTAATATGCGCTCCCTAGGGGGAAAATAAATTTATGAAAACGCATTTTTGCCCGCTTCCAATGTTCTATTCGCATCTATTGCAAGCCTCGCCTACTTTCCGGGCCTCAACAATAATGCACCAATGATCATCTTCCAGATTCCGGTGCGTGGTCCCGTACCCGCCCAACTCGGAGTACGAGCTGGAGTTGAAGGTGGACGACATCGTGCTGGTGTCCCGGAAGCGCGGCGACGGCTGGTACAAGGGCACGCTGCAGCGCACCGGCCGCACCGGCCTCTTCCCCGCCTCCTTCGTGGCTCCCAGCCCGCAGGAATGACCGAGGACCACGCCCACTAGGTTCGGGACCTTGTTCTAGTACTGACTACACTTAACTCTTTCGACAGCGAGGATTTCGTAGCGCTAGCGCGTAGCCGATAACATGGGGGAATGCGTATGTAGCGAAAACTCGCTACGCGCGTAGCCGATAACATGGGGAAATGCGTATGTAGCGAAAACTCGCTACGCGCGTAGCCGATAACATGGAGAAGTGCGTATGTAGCGAAAACTCGCTACGCGCGTAGCCGATAACATGGGGGAATACGTATGTAGCGAAAACTCGCTACGCGCGTAGCCGATAACATGGGGAAATGCGTATGTAGCGAAAACTCGCTACGCGCGTAGCCGATAACATGGGGAAGTGCGTATGTAGCGAAAACTCGCTACGCGCGTAGCCGATAACATGGGGAAGTGCGTACGTAGCGAAAACTCGCTACGAGGACAGTGCCCAGGTTCTCGGTGTTCCAAGTGTTAAAGAACGTTGTACGAGACCCCAATGTGACTGGGACCTACGTTATCGAGTGCAGAACGTCGATCGTTCAAACAATGTTAAACGGAGAACAATGCTCAGTTAACATTGTATACTCGCGCAATTTGTACACATAATTAAAACTTATTAAACCGGGTCTATCGCATTATTGATTTACCTTCATTGATTGATTTATGTCGGACGGAATGTGTTAATACATATTTATTATCACCGGTACGACGCACAACACTCACAAGATCCGTGCACAGATCCGGAGATATATCCCGTGGTTTCAACTTTTGAAACCACGCTGTAAAGGTGAATCGAAAATGTCGCGATAGACCCGGTTTAATAAGTTTTAACCATGCTCAGTTAATTCGGATTTTTTTGCAATTGAGCGTTATACGACGTTAAGGTTCTTGTAATGTGCAACTAATTGAAATATTTTACGTACAGCTAGAGACATTCCCTGTGTACCACGTTAAAGGGTACCTACCGTTTGCGCAATTGACCTAACGACTGATGTCAGTATGGTCCAAGCTGCCTTTGTCATGTCAACATTACTGTATAGTGCGACCAACTTTACTCTTAACTATGTTAAGAATGAATGGTTGACGGTTTGGTTTGATACCTAAGCAAAATGTTAAACAGCATACTGCAATATTCTAGAAAGTTATAAGTGGATAACGAAAATTCGGTGGCATTTTCACCTAAAGTAACAGCGCCACGTCTCGGCAAATTCGTGTACCAATACTACGTAAACTAATGAAATGAAAAATTATGAAGTAATGCAATCGTGGAACTTTGAGTAAAAAATAAAGTAAGGGACATGAGTAATGGTTTAGGGAGTGCAGTGTTGCGGGAACAGTTAGGTGTTGTTTTGGCTTCGGTATATACAAACGAAGGCACAGTACCATAGACCTTAACACGTTGTACTAAGGTTTATGTTAGCTTACAAATGTACAGTTATCAGTGTCTTCGTTTGTACTAGTGTGATGCACATACTAAAACAATAAAAGTAGGCAGTATGCTTCTTAATCGCTAGGAAGACTTGGAAATTACTGCCTAGTGCCTACGTTTATTTTTTTTACTATGATTAAGTGCGTCACTGGTAGTAAAATAATGAGTAGATCGATATAATGAAATGATAATCTTTTTGTAAGATCGTAATTCCCTGTAGTCCAATAGTTTTTAAGGAAAAGGTATTAAAGCTCATTTTTGTATGGACAAAGCAGGGAGATAAGACGTTAAGATTGTGAGCGCTGTCTCTACAAGCTAAGATAGAATGTGATTGTGTACGATCTGATTTTGTAAATTGGACTATATTATGAAATGTAAGATTCAAATTTTAATATTAGAGAGATTCGTCAGGTTAATATTGAATGTTTTAATCTATAACTTGCATTTTGAACTAGTCTTGTCAGAAGATACATCGAACTTTGGAAACTTTAGTACATAAACAGCAATAAACGTAATGTACACCAAGTTTTATATTCAGTATTTTTCTTAAAATTGTAACAGTATTTTTTAATACCCATTATGTTGACTGAGATCTACTGCCACCTTTTGTATGATATTTCTGGTTACTTTGTACATTATTTTTTTATGAATTCCCCGCATATTATGTAGGGCTGCAGCCATCTAAAACAACGTGGGCCAATTTCGAGTCCAGAGTAATGTATTTTTATAGTAAAAACAAAAGGGAAGTCTCAAAGCACGAAAGTGTTCACAAACCTCTTAGCGGGACAGCTAATTTAGATGTTATTTCGGCTAGACACATTTATGGCTTGTTGTCTATCAGGTGGAAAACAAGAAAGCTTAATTAATGTAAAGTTGAAGTTATGTGGTCACTCTACTATAGGGACATGTCATCTCATCAGCAGGGCTAATGAGGGCATCTTATGGCGTGACTTAGTATCACCTGTCTTGCTCGCACGGTGGTGATAGGAATACAATATTTTTATAAATATTGACACAAACGTAAATTATGAAAGAAAACTGTAATGTGATCCACTGCAATGTAAGCAGGACTCGAACCTGCAAGTATTTTTCATTAAATTTCTTTACCGCTTGGTCTTAAAGGAAATAGAAAGTCAGTAATTTGGGTACTATTAATACAAAAGCCGAGTTATAATTATAAACGTAGGTCGGACTGATCATAGCAAAATAAGTGTTAAGAAAAAAATTAACGGAAATACTCACAAACTTTGGCAAATTTAGGTTTCATTTATAAATATAATATGAATTATATTTTTAAACAAATTTTGGCCAAAAGTTTGTGAGTATTTCCGTATTTTTTTTCTTAACTCGTGTTTTGCTATGATTAGTCCGACCTATGGTTATAAATTATTGATATTTATACCAAGCATTTACTTCCTAACTTTCTTCGAAATATGAAAAGTCACGGGCCCGAATCTGGTTGTAATGCCCCTAATGCCGACCTACACCAACCCAGGGTTACACCGAAGAAACTGGACTTTCAGATCGCGTTGTCTCGTTCGGTCAAACATATTTTCACACGAGAGCAACAGTGACGGCACAACACAATCTTCGAAATTGGAACTCAGAGTAACCTTTCAGGTTCTAATCTAGTTTTAATAGTTTCAAACAATATTTGACATTAGTAAACCTTTAAAATACCTCCAGAACGGGTTAACTCACGTCGTAGAAGTCAAATATCGCTTATATTTCGAATCGGTACGCGATTTATCATCAGGAGAGCCGATATTTTAATATGTTTGAGACTCACAATGGCTTTCTATGTAAAATAGCATTTTTTTTGTTATCCGCGACAGCCGTCAATGCCCCTAGCCGAATAACACCGAAAGTACATAGTTTTAATATTTCATAGGTATATTTTTCAATATTCTACCTATATTCTTATAAACTAGGATAGGATGATTGTTTTTTGTTCGTAACATAATATTCATTATCTCGTTTTGAATTTATTTTATCGATTAGGTTGCTACGCTTATTATTTTAAACAACCTTTTGTTCTAAGTACCACTGCCATATTATACTTTGATTGCAAAGTTATGTTTAATTTCCGTTTTTAACGTATTTTAAGGCATTATCCAGATTAAAGTATGTAAGGATAACCTTAGATGAACTAGCTCGTACAATTGTATTGTTTAATTGGTAAACAATGATAATTTATATATAAACGAACGTTTTTAAGTTTCACTATTCGATAACTAAATTTTAAATGGTATTGAGACTGTATGATAAAAATCATGTTTTTTAAGATTTATTTAAATAGTTAAATTTAAATAACTATACATTTTTAGCGAATGTAATGTTTTTTTGACGTATCGTAGGTAATTTTAAGGGTTTTGAGTGATATGTCATTGTTAATAGGGTCCCTAGTGTTTCCGTGGTTCTGACGTTGGAAAGATCCAAATTCGACGTTACAGTTTGTAGTATTTTACACTCGTGCTGTTGTACGATCATTGTACATGTTAGCTACACCTCACGTGTGAGCCTGAATTATGTACAGTCAGCATTAAATTGTCAGTATGAACCGGGCCGGACTTAGAAGGCCAGGGCCCCTAGGCACATGGCATTTGGGGCCCTATAAGGAGAACATTATAATGGTGCAAGTTCTGCGTCTGGGACTGGGCCCCTAGACTGGCCCCTAGGGCTTAGGGGGAAATACGGCCCTGAGTATGAAGTATTCACAATATTCACATAGAGGTCGCTAATGTGTAAAGCCTTTCAAATAAACAATGCAAAGATCGACACGCAAAGCATAAGGAAAAATTCGAAAGGTTGCTTGGGCGTTAGGGTGGTGGAAAGATTAACGCGCTGGACCGGCAATCCAGAGGTCTCGGGTTCAAATCCCGGTCTCTTCCACCAGGTTACGCATTTCAATTTATATTTGTATCAATGGTTTAGTATGAACTAATAAAAAAAATAACTCTTCGACAATATATTTTTGTCGTTTAAGTATACTATTTTTCTTGATGACATGATTTATCGAATTATATTTGATGTTACAATGATTACTAAAGATTAAATAACTAATATTATAATATACAAAATGTATTGATATATTATTTCTTAAATAGCTTTGAAAACTCATTATAAGCGCGTTCATTTTAAATATAACTTATCTTTAACAACCAATATATCGTCGTTTTACACACATTTTTATGCCATGTTATGGCGAGTTTAGATGTGACACATTATTTCATGCTGACTGTACTATGCTCAAGTAATACTTAAACTTGTTGCAATCCTTAATGTTTATTAAAATTTGTAACGTCTTCGTATATTTTAGGATGTATTAAGTCAAATTTTCATAGACAAATTTTGCGACGTTTCTTCTGTGGAGGGTTACAACGAGTTTTCGTTTAGATGTTTTTATACCGTTTTAAAACATTTTAAACTTTTTTTAATCTAGGTTAGTTAAATAATTTTGATTATTTCTGGTAACTATTTCCTTCCATACACTGATTTTCGTATAGGTGAAACATTTAACCTTAGGACTGAGTGTAGTGGTTTAAAAAATAGCATGGAAGTTACGTCAAAATTCAAATATAGAACGTCAATCACAGATACGTTACTACTACATATACCTAGTCCTTTAGTTAAGTTTTTCACATAGGGTAAATCGCCAATTACTGACCACCGTTCAATAACTGGCCACCTTATACTAAAAATGAACTCTGTTTACCTGCAAACTGAATTCATTTTAGTATAACGCGGCCAGTTATTGAAGGATGGCCAGTAATTAAAACCTTTTACTAAAATGAATTCTGTTTGCAGGTGAACAGAGTTCATTTTTAGTATGAGGTTGCCAGTTATTGAACGGTGGCCAGTAATTGGCGATTTACCATATACGTTTGTTAATTCTTGCCATTATTTCTTAGATTTAACTATACTCTTATTTTTTAAGGTTTGGCTCCTCCACATATGAAATGTCTGTAAAGGCGGTAACACACACTTCTGCCTATTGCTATGCAAGTGTGGGCCGCCGTTAGACTTAGTCGTGTCACAAAAAAGAACTGATTTATTTTAAAGCCTATTTATTTGTGGTTCTAATTGTTTGTATATTTTTGTGTATCCTATTATCCACAACGAAACTGGTACTTTTAATGACATATGTTTTTGCTTTTATTTATAATATCGGCATGGGATTTAAGATAAGACTAAAAACAAGGCAGCTCTGCCTGGAACACAAACAACTACACAATAAACTATATTTAAAAATAGACCCATTGCTATGATATATTGGACAAGTAACTTTTATATGAGAAATATGAACATTACAAAAAATACTCTAATACAATTTTACCCATAGTTTTGGTTATCCGGTTTATATAGAACACAACTGTCATTTTTTTCATAACTCTCAACTGAAGTAATTTTAATAGAAAATCAAAACGTGGGTTTAAAATTTTCAAATTGTTTCGTTTAAGTTTGCAACTTGTTTGCATCAGAAACCAGGTGCAACCTTAACGCAAACGTAGTGTTGTTGTTATATTTTTCTGTGTAACGGTGCCGAGTGCCGTGTATCGGCAGGTTTGCGTTCAAAGTATCGTTCGCTTCTAGTTTAATTAAGAAAACCATATCGAAGAGTTGATTAGGTAATTTTGAAATGAAATAAAGATTTCTTCTTAAACTTGTGTTTTATTATTTTATCATTGAAACTTTATACCAGGTCGGTCCTGTAGCAGGAGCAAAAAATTAAAACATAGATTTTACTCGTGAAACTGAACAACATCTTCAGATTTTTTTTTAAATACTGTTTTCATAAGTTCATTATTTCAAACAAAGTAAATAGCATTTTCAATGTACGCCGTCCAACATTGATCACTTTACTAAATATCAAATGTTTCGCAATACATTGCTTCTTTGAATAAACTTTATTTTACAGGTTTACATTATAAATGAGTTATTTTTAAAAGTTGTTTAATAAATGTTGCTCAGTTTGAGGGGTAGAATCTTTGTTTTAATTTATTGCTCCTGTTACAGGGCCCACCCGGTATAGTTTCCTAATCGAGTATAGTGGCCCGATTTACGAAATTGTGACATTTGCCTGTAGTTTCGTAAATATGAGAGGTACGCGGATGGGCCATGTGTCAAAACGTGTGTCTGACGGAGGGCTTCAAAGAGCAATTTGAATTCCCAAAATCAGTCGGTAACTTTTTGAGATGTACTAAAATTTGTCAAAATTACCAAATTTTCCGCTGACTTGTATCGAGTTTCCCAATAACTTTTTTTGAGATCGCTATTCAAGAAAAGGAAAAATGAATCTCTGGATTAGATTAACCTTTTGACCGCCACAGTCGGCTGTGGCCGTCAACAAAAAATCGTGCCCCTGACGCCACGTCAGCCACAGCCGTCCAAATTTCAATGATCAAAAACTTTGCAATTCTAACCGCTACAAGTATTTTTCAATCCCTGTTGATTTTGGGGCACATCTTTTTTTTTTTACTCTGGCGTCAGTGGCACGGTAAATTGCTAGACCGCTTGGCGGTCAATAGGTTAAGTTTGAGTTTGAACCATCTTAGGAGGCGGGCGGACAAAAAATCTAGGCAATAGCGGGGCGCCCATGCGCGAAGTAAGAAAATAAATTTGTCACATCATTTTGTCTTGTGTCGTAGTACTAGATTACATTTTCAATGTCTTTGATAGTAGATTTATTTTAGTATCTGCAATAGAAATATATGTTTTCTGTAAATAAACTAAGTTTGACATATTATTACATCAAACGGGACTTCATCGCGGCCTGTGCTTTCACGTCGACGTTTCGGACGTGATGTCAAGAATAGAGGAAAAAACGAAGGGTATTGCAGAATTAAATTATTTTCTGTATTCGATTATTTATTTCCATTGCCCGTTGAAGACTACGAGTAACTCATACGCGTAAATCAATTAAAATTGTGTGAAAGTACAATTATTGGCTGATCAAAGTTGCACTAATCGAAAAAAAATAAAGAATACAGTCATAATTGATTCGAGAACAATTTTTATGTATTATATGAATTATCTATGTAAAATTAACAATGAAAAAAAAGCAAAAAGATCTCTCCGGCGGGGAATCGAACCCCGGTCTCCCGCGTGACAGGCGGGGATACTTACCACTATACTACCGAAGACTTGTAATCAATGGCGAATTTAAGTTATAAAAATAACATTTTAACTACGTCAATAACATGACGTCATTGCAATAAGATACGCAATCAGTGGTTTTATTTATATTGATTAAAAAGAATTAAGATAATAGCGCAATGAAAGCATCACGTAGTGCCAAATAATTGCACGATATTAAGCAAATATGAAGTGTTTTCTCACACGAATTCCTAATAATAATAAATAAATAAAATAAAAAGCGTTTATTTCGGACTAAAATTATCCATATGTTGTTAGTATCACGTGAAAACTTAAATAACTATGTTAGTGCCTAAACTAAGATGTTGAGAGGTCCAGTACCTGATTAAAGCACTGTCCCATCTCTCCGCCACAACTGTCAGGAGGCTGTGGCGGCTGCCGCGCACTCTGCGGAGCGTCGCGGCGCAGCGCTTGCGCAGCGTCGCGTGGAAACAATCCACATGCGCGTCCGCGAACATACCGGACGCGCTGCAGTATCGCGGCAGCCGCAACAATACCCTGAACGCGTCGTTGTATTGTACACGCATGGCATTCATAGCGCGCTGCGTGTACCTCGTCCAGAGGCTACAGGTGTACAGCGAAGTACAGTAGGCTTGGAATAGTGTTATCTTAACTTGCGCTGTACACCTGGAGAACCTCCGAGCGATCATGTTGGCCCTGACGGCCAAAGCCCTGCGTTCGCGCTCCAAGTCAGCATCATCGCGCAGGTCATCGGTGACCAAGTGCCCCAGATATTTAAAATTGAATACCCTTTTAAGTGGTACGCCATTCAAACAAATGGGTGGTATGTGAGATGGGCACTTGTTCCCCGCCCTGAACACCATGAACTCACTCTTACGCACATTGTAGCGCAGGTTGTGGCTTTGAGCATAGGCCTCACACTTCTCAATCAGCACACGCATACCACCGACCGAGGGGCTCAGCAGTACCATGTCGTCAGCATAGCTTATGTTATTAAAACAAACCCTGTCTATGTGACACCCGACATGCGTACTGCTAAGCTCGCCAATCAGGGCATCCATGTACAGATTGAAAAGCTTAGGAGAAGTGAGACCCCCCTGCCTCACACCACAATCAAGACCATATTCGTCAGACAGCACATCACCCCAACGCACCGTATTTCGTTGGCTCGCGTACCAACACCTAAATATGCGTGTGAGTTCCCTTGGAAATTGCACTTCGTCAAGTTTTTTCCAAAGCAGGTCATAATTAACGAGATCGAAGGCTTTGGAAAGGTCCAAAAAACACGCATATATAGGCGTTTTCCGACGAGTATAGTACTCCACAGCCTGTTTTAAGCATATGATGGCACTCTCGGTTGATAAACCGGCACGGAACCCGAACTGCGCGTCATTTAATTTCAAATGTTTTTCTAATTGACTATTAAGCAGGCCGTCGAGTACCCGCGCCACAATGGTTGCCAGCGAAATAGGTCTGTAATTATCCTTGTTAGCTATGTCACCCGTCTTGTTTTTGACAATAGGTACAACAATTGTTTTTGTCATAAGAGGCGGTAAATACGCGTGACATATGCAAAGATTATAAAACATCGCTAACAATCGGCGCAGGTGGGAACCGGCATGCTGCAAGTGCTCAATACTCAAATAGTCGTGCCCGGGAGATTTACCTCTTTTCATGTCTTTCAGTATCCTGGTTACCTCCTTGGCACTGAATCGGGTCTGAAGGACATCCGAGTCCACCTCAGCATCGAACACGTGCTGCTGCAGGGTCCCACTGGCGGAGATGGGAGCAGATTTTACATTAAAATGTTTCATAAACAAGTTAGCAACGCACTTCGGGTTAGAAATACCGTCAACAGAAACAGAAAGACCAGGCCTGGTCTCCAGTTTCTTCGTGGCTTTCCAAAAATGTTTAAAATCATTATTTTTATGAATATCATCGTGACTAAGAAGAAAGCAACGTCACGTTTGTGGCGAGGGAAGTCAACATTTCGTGCATTATTTTGTTAAAAAAGAAAATCTACGTCAATACTCGCATTTTGTATAATGTAACTTTAGGATCATCGTATCCTAGTTTGAACGCGATATAAAAACAGTAACTCAATAGAACTGTAGGTAAAGTAGGCAGGCAGAACAAATTGCTTTCAAGTCAACGTTTCTTTTACAAGATATCTATCTACTAACGCGACAGTCTGTATGCTGAAACAGTATTTTGTCGATAATTCAATATACCTAAGTATTAGGGTGATCCTTATATGTTCACAAAATTTTTTTTTTTGAAATGTTGATGGGGCACCCTCGCAAAGTGATATATAGCCTTAGAAAGAAACATGCTATTTTTTTTTTTAATTAATTATTAAAGTTTAGGGGTCGCGACGGGACTTTCAAAAGTGGGAAAAGTAACAATTATAGACCTTTTTTTATAAATTACAACATTTATTAATTGCAGAGGAAACAAAAAGAAATTTAATGTCATATTATTTAAATAGTCTAGCTAAAGCATAAAATACACAAATACCTATAAAAAATCATTTAATAAGGGTTGATTTTTAAGAATCAGGATATTTTTTTCTAAATTCTTTGACAATCAAAAGTAGATATTGCTTTTGCTCTTCATTAATGGTGATCAACTTATTAAATTCTTCCATTAATGCAACACCACGTTCTGCAATATCATTGACTACTTTCATTGACCGCACTATGTCTGTTCCAGCTTTATACGCCTCATCGGCTGGCCAATCAGCAACATCTTTTTTCAAAAAGTTGGATGATATTCCAATTATCTCAAAGAAACGGAATGAATTACTAGACACGAAGTCTTCGATATTTTTTCCTGCAATATCTTTGGTACTCAGACTTATTAGCTTCGGAGAGAAATCGAGACCTTCGTTATCTAAAGCCAGAACCATTTTTTGCTTGGTATCTAAAGCAACTTCGTCATCAAAAAATGCAAATGATACGAGCTCCTCTGACAAGTACCACAGATGTCCCAACATTTTTTTTAAAGCAACTTTGGCTAGTGCTGGATTTATATTTTCGAATATAATCACAATCAGATCTTTTAATAGCTGCAAGTCATTTCTGGGCGCTGACGAAGCAACAGAAGCTTGGTACCAGTATTTGACGTAAATCATGACTGAAAAAATGCAAACATCTTTAATTCCTTTTTCTTCTTTTTTGGTCATTTTGAACTGGTGTCTAAATAAGAATATTTTCAAGCAATACATTGCTTTTGCCATCCAGCGAACTCTGTGCAGTCCTGCTGGCATTCTAAACAATGTTTGTGTCTCAGGTACTCCTCCTAGGTAAATAATGGTAAGGTTAAGTAGCTCTTTATAATCATCTCGAGGCTGATTCTGGTTAAGTTGATTTTGAGGGAAAAAAATCATATCCTGAGCTACGTTTTCAACTAATTCCAGCGAATGAGGATCAGACGTTACTGTTTTGTAGTCGGTCTGGTCAATTTTGCTCCAGTATTTCTGAAACGGAACTAACTTGAGTGAGTTGCGGGGCGTGCCCTTGAGAATGTCAGGCAAGAAGGGGTGCGGGGAGTCAAATTGAGAACAAGTGCTCGTTAACGTGTCTTATAAACAAACAAAACTCATGCCCCGTTGTAAATTCCTGCATAAAATTTCTTCCTGATTGTTTGCCTTATTTTTAGTTTTTTTAGATTTTGTAATATCAGTCGCTACCCCTAAACGTCATTCAAAAAATCAAATAAAAAATCTGTATCCATATTAAAGCACAGAGAACATAATTAGAGGGTGCCCCGTTAATATTTTTCACTTTGAAAAATAGGACCACCCTACTAAGTATAGGTACGGATACCTACTTTCTATTACCATACACTATAGAGACGGTTCTTTTGGTTCTATAAAGTAAGTACTACGGTTCACACGTGACGGAGCTCATTCAACAAAATTGAAGGACGGCTAAAAATATTGCATGTTTCACACGGTTATTGAAATACGGTATTCAGTACTGTAAGATAAGACTCATACCTAGTTACCTACAAAAGCTGTAGCTTATAGCCGTCTTTTCTGTGGACATTACAATAGTAAATGGTTTGGGTCGGATAGATAGACATAACTTTGTATTCATTTATTTTCTCTAAGGTAGGTTTCATACAACATATATACTTATACGAAATAAAAAATATAACTATCTATCAGCCACTGCTGAACATAGGCCTCCCCCATGAATCGCCACAAAGTGCGATTCCGTGCAGACCGCATCCATTGATTCCCCGCTATAATAAAATATAAAAAACCCGGTCAAGTGCGAGTCGGACTCGCGCACCGAGGGTTCCATACAAACACTTTCCATCCTTAAGTGGTTAAGTTTGCACCTGGAATGTATAGCGTCCCATACAAATGAGGTGCAAAGTTAACGCAACCAATCCCGTTTGTTGTATGGGAGCCCCCCTTAAATATTTATTTTATTTTATTTTTAGTATTTGTTGTTATAGCGGCAATAGAAATACATCATCTGTGACGGACGGACAGCGAAGTCTCAGTAATAGGGTCCCGTTTTTACCCTTTGGCTACGGAAACCTAAAAACTTAATATATACACATTATAAAAAACCCAACTTAGGCTCTAGGCTGCCGCCGGGAGAGGGGCAGGGCCCGACCGGTAGCTAGGGTAGAGAGAGCAGCGCCGTGCCGGGAGTACTTACCGCTTTCTGACCTGCTCTTGATCTAGCCATCTAGAGGAGTATCTTGAGGTGTTTGCCTAGACTCTTCGCTATTACCGTTCGCCACAAAGACTATTGGGACCTCAAATTGGGACAATGATCGTCGAATCAACGCGGCAGTGATCACCTCGTGAGCCAAGTTCTTGCTGAGTTGCTCTTTCTCGGCTTTCACGAGTTTCTTATCGTCTGGGATGGCGATGTCACCGAGTACTGGGGCCTGGATCGATCTACCAACACGAATTCAGGTCTATTGGCTAGCTTATGTTATTATTATGGCTCTTATATTCAATGCCGCTCTTATTATATGTGTACAAATTTTATGAGTGACTAGAGTCTTGTCAAATTCTCTAATAATTATCGAACTCTAATAAAATATTTCATAGAATAAATACCAAGTTAAAGTTATAAGTAATCAATTTTGGTGAATCATACTGTGTGAACCGTATTTAAAACATATCGTTAGCCTGTTAGGTAAAGAAGACTTATAATGTAAATAAATCCAATTGTGAGATGATTGCTTTCATTTTCAATTTATACAGGTGGGGACTAAAGCCTTTTAACTTTAAGCGCTATTGTTGCATTGTATTAAAGTTTATTACTTCAGGCTTCCAAAAGGTACCTATAAGGTCATTGTTTCTTACGATGATGAACTTTGCCAAGATTGGGAAGGATTTATGTAATTTTTACTTTTAAAAAAGTTTTATTGAAGTATTTGAAGTTATGAACATGATGTAAGATTTCTTGCTCTGGATTCACAACAGCTTATATCAAATTGCATAATAGGTAGGCACCCTACCCTACCCAATGGCAGTGACCTAGGGGATATATGTATAGTTTAGGTCCCAATAGTTTAAGATAAGTTACATCATAATCATAAGTTTCTTAAGGTTTAGTTATATACTTTTTATTTTGTGTTTTTTTTCTCTAATAATAGGTATTATATAATGGATACTCGTATATTGGTATATAGATGTGAACAAATTTCGTATCTACGGAAACCCGAACAATAGGCTAGTTGACACGTCAAATTGTAATAAACTAGTGTTTATTCCGTATAAGTAGTATTTAGCAAAGGAAACCTCAATATATATTTTTCAATTCATAATTAAGTGAAAGATGGCTGAAAAAATTTAATTTGAAAATATGGTTTTTAATCTGTATTTTGAAATGCTTAAAAGGCTGTCCGCCATTTTCGCTTATGATAGTGACGTCATCGGTCATGTAAACAAAACTGAAAGTCTACTTTGACGACTTCGAATAGTGCCGTCCCTCTCGATCTCCTGCCAAAGAATATTGGAGAGAGCGGAATGACACTATACGACGGTCGAATTTCGAATATTTACAGGTTTCTACGTCACGCCGCAGCGCAGATTAGCAAAAGGCAAAAAATGGCGGACGGCGTTTTTGTTTGTTCATGAAATTTCTAATTTTCAATTGATAAAATTTAGCTTTCTAGCTTTCACAAAAATACAAGACATTTTTTTTAGAGCTAGTAGGTAAGATCATTATTAACCATTTGAAATATATTTCAAAACTGGGTCTAGTTAGCCTATTGGACCTTTTACCTACTATGACACTGTCACAAATATAATTCTAGCGTCTCAATAGGTATATCTGGATCGAAAATATATCATTTGCCAACACGTTTTACTAATTATAAATCTTTCGAGAAACGTGCATTCCACTTCCCAAGTACCTACCTATTTTTAGGAGCCTCGGTTTGGTTAAAGAAAACAAGAGCATCTGCTATGGAACAATTGTATTTTCCTTCTGTTTAACCTTACAGCTCGGCCATCCGACACATAGCGAGTCCCTTCGCTACGGTGAAACATATACTCATACGTATTGCAAAGAGAAAAAAAAACGACAAAACTCAGAAATTAAGTAATTAAAGTTTTTCATCCCATTTTTAAGTTTCATTATTTAATACTAGTTATTAACATGATCATATGCTTGTTCACAATCAAAATCAAAACAGTTATAACTAAGCACCAGTAACAATAGGATACTCAACAAAATTGTATTTCGCTACTTTCGGGTAATACACAACATACACTCATATCTATTACAAAAACGACAGAACTAAAAAATTAATTACAGTTTCTCATCCCATTTTCAAGTTTCATTATTTAAAGTTATTACCATTATCATAATTATACTTGTTTCCATCGAAAATCAAAACTGTTATACCTAACAGTAATAATAGGATACTTAACAAAATTATATTTGACCATTTTCAGGTAATGATACAATATACATCACAATCTTTAAATCAACGACATAACTAATTATGTACTTGACATTAACCATTATCAGAATATTTATATACTATCAGTCTTCTTAAAATGACCAGCTTGAAATTAACATATTTATGTTCTAATTCTTATCAGTCTGTTTAGTAAGCTAATTATCTTATGAATTAAACAAAATATCTTATACAAGTTCTCAATAACAAATTAATAAAACATTTGAAATAATTAAATATTGTAACAATCATATTCGACTATTAATACTGTTTAATTACATTCATCGACGTCATCATCCGAATTCTCCATTTCAATACCTCTGGAGAATGTCATCCACGGTTGGATCTTATCTATAGATACCACAGCTTCATACTTTCTATTATTTTTACGTGTCATTGGCGTGTCCTCTATGAAAAATCTGTCATTTGGTAGAATTTTCAGTATACGGTAAGGGCCCTGGTATTTATTGACGAGTTTTTGTGATTTACCATCATGTGGGACTTGTCGCGCAACTCGTACCAAGTCGCCCTCCATATATACTGTCGCCGGCTTTCTGTGTTTATTAAAATTAATTACATCTTTACCTTGTTGTTTTCCTATTTTATCACCGGCTTCCCGTCTTAAATCCGCCAAATCTTCAGAAGCGGTCCGATTTAGTGTGTCATTAATGATTGAGCTTACGATACCTTCTGTCCTGCTGATTATATCAAAACCGAATAGTAGTTCTGATGGACTCTTCTTTGTTGTTTTGTGCTGGGTAGTGTTGATACCTACCTGTATATCAGTGATATGATCGTCCCAGGATTTATCATCTCCACCATGGCTCATCGTCGCTAGTGCGTCTAAAATAGTCCTATTGAACCTTTCGACTTGTCCATTTGCTCTGGGAGTTGCGACTGCATTGATAATGTGTTTGATGCCCAAGTATTGCACATAGTCCCGAAATATTTTGCTTGTAAAACTTGTACCTTTATCCGTTACAAGACGGGTCGGAACGCCGAAGTATTTCACATGCTCTTTTAAAGCTCGTACCGATGTAGCTGACTTGGTATTCTTAACCGGGAATATATTTACGAACTTTGTGAACCCGTCGACCAGGACGAGCAGGTAGCAGTTTCCCCTTTTACTTTTCACGAATGGGCCCAGGTGATCTGCATGGAGCGTATGGAAGGGAATGCTCACCTTTTCAATGGGGTGCAGTCCGCCCTCCTTTTTACCACCCGGAGCCTTATGATGAGCACACTCGAGGCAAGATGTTACATACTTCTTTACGAAGCGGCGCATTTTGGCAAACCAAGTATGACACTGGCTGTAAAGCTCCGCAAGTGTTGCGCTGGAGTAATATACCTGCTACGCCCTCCTTGCTGGCATCCGTATGCAACTCGATTTCAGCCTGGGGGTCATATAACGCTAACACCGGTCGGTCCATGAGCTGTTTCTTTATACTTACGAATGCTTGTTGCTGATTCGGACCCCACACCCAAAGCGAATCCTTCTTTAGAAGATCAGTAAGTGGCGAAGTTATTGTAGCGTACCCTTTAATGAAACGCCGGAAAAATCCGGATAGTCCAAGAAATTGGCGCAACTCATGCTGGTTAGTAGGAGTTGCGAATTTGGAGACAGCGTCTGTTTTCCTACTCCCGGGTCGAATTCCACTATCACTCACTTCGAAGCCCAAAAAGTCTATGGTGTCTTGAAAGAAATTGCATTTACTTAGCTTTAGTGTTAAGCCGCCTTTCCTCAGAAGCCCCAGAACTTCAGTTAACCGTTGGATACCCTCAGAAAAGTCTTTCGAAGGGATCAATATGTCGTCCATGTAGACGAGAGCATATTTAATGTGTGCTTCCTTAAGAATTTTGTGGATTGTCCTTTGAAAGACAGATGGGGCGTTCACCAGCCCAAACGGCATGCGGGTGTACTCGAATTGGCCGTCTGGTGTTACGAAAGCAGTCTTACTACGAGATTCTTCCGACACTGGAATTTGGTAGTACCCCGATGCTAAGTCCAATGAGGTGAACATGGTATTGCCCGATAGTAAATCCAACTGATCTTCGACGCGGGGTAGAGGATAATGCTCTTTTTTTGTTTTCCTGTTAAGCGCGCGATAATCAACGCACAAACGTTTCTCACCTGTTTTTTTTTGAACCAGCACAATGGGGCTGGCGTATGGAGAAGAAGACTCCCTAACTATGCCGTTGTCCATCATGTCTTGTATCATGTCTCTCACCAGCAACCTCTCAGTATGTGGTAGACGATAGGGTCGATACACCACGGGCTCAGCATCATCAAGTTCAATCACCATTTCAGCGATGTTGGTGAATCCAAGGTCACGGAGACTGTTTGAGAAACAATCCTTGTATTCAGCTAATACCTGATGGAGCCGGGTACGTTGATCACTACTTAGATTGGGATTACAGTTTACGTCGCTTACCTTCTCATCTTCGCTAACTGACACACTGCAGGCGTTAAGTATAGGTTCCGATTCTTGTGTGGTTTTTATGAGTGCTCGTGTTAACAACGTACCTTTTTTAATGTGTAGTAATTCCGAAGAGACGTTATAAGCGAGTAGTGTGCTGTGCTTATTCGAGATCTCGTACACGCCAGGGAAGATATAGTATTCTTCTCCCTCGGAGCCCCTCAAGGATCCACTGACGTAAACGTTGCAATCATACCGGATATCTGCAGTGACTAAAATGGGTTTTAATACGTTACCAGCGATCTCCGTATCCTTCTCGACTATAAGGTGTATTTTGGTCTCAGCAAGCCGTTGTATTAAAAGCTCAGTTGGCGTTTTTGTGATAATTATGTCTGGCTTTTCTGTAAACGTATGTCCTATTAAAACGGGATAGCTAAGTACGTAATCGTCTACTACGTAAATCTCAATAGTTTCCTTTACGCCTTGAATCTCCACGTTAACGACAGAAACTCCTACAGGACACGTCAAATTACCGCCTATGCCTTTTAACAGAGGTAAGCTATCTCGTGACTCAACTGAGAGATTCAAACTTGTCGCCGTACTGCGTCTTATTAAAGAGCATTGACTCCCCAAATCAACATGGCACTTCACAATCATTCCATTTATCTTTATATCAAGAACATACTTATCAACAACTTCGCTACTTACAATTACATTAGAAACTTGTTTGGTACCGTTATTTTTAGTGGTGGTCTGGGAATCATCCTTAGACGCATTTGCCCTATTTATGTGACATTTTGAAGCTTCATGTCCTATCCGATTACAACTCGTGCACGTCCGTAAAGGTTTATGACATTTGAAGCTCGGGTGGCCCACCTCGTTACAATTATAGCACCGTATATTAGGAGATTTAATCCTACTGTTTTCTCCAAAACGACTAGGCGTAATTGACGTTTTGCGTTCATTTGATCCTTTTATACCTGTGCTACCACCGTTATCACGAGTTGGACCTACTTTTATAGTTCTGAAGTACTTAAGTACATCTTCTGGCTCCTTGAATTGAGCCGCCTGAGCACTAATTTTAACAGTGCGATCCTCTATGCCGTTAAGAATGCAGTCTACTGCCGGTTTGTGGTATATTTTACAGCGATTGAGGAGGTTAACTTTGGCATAATAGTAGTGCTCAAACGACTCGCCATATTTTACCTTTTTAGCTAACATCTCAATTAAAAGTTCAGCGTAGTCCTCACGATAGGGGAACGACTCAATAAGTTTCTGTTTCCATTCCGTCCAAGTGAATAACATAGAGGGTAAGCCTTGGTACCATGTTTTAGCAAGACCGCTCAACTTGGGTAACGAATAGTGAATTATTTCCTTGTCTTCCCATCCATATATTTCAGCACATTCTTCCACTTTTGTTATCCAAGTAAGAACTCTTTTGAAACCGGATTAAATTCCGGGACCACATTTGTATTAAAGGTCAATTTAGGTTTGTCTGATCGTTTAAAGTTATCAAGAATAGTTAAAAATTTATCTAACATAATATTAGTATCGGGTTCCTTACTATTCTCTCGTTGTCGTGTCTCTTTGGCCGACAGCTGGGATGTCCCTTCCGATGATTCCGAAGACGAATAACGCTCTCTTCTGGCGCGCAACCGCTTCCTCCTCCGATATTCCTCCTCACGTTCAATACTGTCATACCCGTCCAAACGCCGTCGCCGTGATCGGCTCCTCGTATAATCACCATCCGCGCTATTACGAGCTGTCGGTCCTGTCCGCGAGCCTGCCGCACTCTCCCTTCTGTCATTGCTGTTGCTCATCATTTGTTTTGTTTGTGCGCCTCCATCTGTATCTATTCCATGGCATTGACTATGCGACAGTCCTTCCCCTCGACTGCGCACATAGTCTCCGCCTCCATCCTCATCCAATCCGTGGCATTGGCTATGTGGCAGCCCTTCCCCTCGACCATGCACATAGCCTCCGCCTCCATCCTTATCCAATCCATCTCCTTCCATCACAGTACTGAACCCAATCCTCGGGCTAGTACAGTCACTCGATCAGTTATTATCTGAAACTTCAATAATTAGCTTTAAGATCCATAAAAACAATCTGTCATTACCTAGAAATTATAGACTAACCAATTATACCTAGTACAGTATCCAAGAGAAGATCTAAGGAATCTAATTGAAAATAAAACAGAGCAAGTTTCTATAGGCACGGAGAACAACAACTATTTTGTAGTAAACTTTCATTGCTGACTGTACTTTTTCCACGAGCATGAATCATCAATACTAATCAAACAGGTTCAAACTCAATAAAGTTGCATCCTCCTTAACCTACATTCCTGTTTTATAATCAGGCTGGTCCTATGTCATATTACCAATATCGCAAACGGTAAAATAAACTACAATATTCCCACTAAAGAAAACTCACAAATAAATATATTAAATAAATGTTTACCTACTCAATAAGACCATCCACTTTGCATATATATATACATACAAAATCACAGATCAGTCGAGTGCCAAGATCCGGATCAAGTGTAACTTGCAAGACTTTACTGGACAGGGAACAGACACCAGGGTAGGTAAAAAAACTAAATGGCTATAACATGAAATGAGTCACCTATTATTTAGTTCCGCAATTACTGAATAGGGCATTTAATTTTCGTTTAAAATCCATCAAAGTTGTGCAGCATCGGGTCAAGTAATAAATATGTATTGGACTATGGCTTTATTAGAGTCAACGGGGTAAGGGAAATCACATTACCTTTATCTGATGCATATCATCAATGAAGACAGCCATATATAATTATCATGACGTGTTTCAACAAATAAATGTCATATATTTAGCAAAGTGAAACCCTTACTCGTAAAACTTATGAGATGATAAAATGAAATAAATATATATATATTATTAACTACAACACTGACTCTTCATTTTCCACACATAACATGAAAGGGGTACATTTAAACCACTGTGATCAATATACCTACACTTAGCATTAACAAGAGTCAGTCCTACCATCCGAAGGCCATCCCTTCTAATTCTTTGGCTATTTTCCTGACAGGGTCTGGATGAATCCTATGGGATAAGTTTATATTGATAACCCCAACAACATACACATACATATAACGCAACAAAGCCTGTGCTAATTCAGAGATCCCTATGATTTCATTATTGATTATGTGTTTGCTTGTGTTTAAATAAAATAAATAAATATTGGCAACCTCACACAAATCGATCTATTCCCATTGTAAGTAGGCAGTTGCTTAACGACTGTGCCAACCGTGATCGTCGTCGCAGCGCGTTGCTCTTTGCTTAATTAAAATTATTCATTTTATCGCGTTGACACATACCACTTCATATTACGAACTTGACACAGTGTAAATCATCCTATACGCAATAAACTAAACTAATGGCTTGGCACTAGTGCTGTTTGAAACTTTCAAATTGAAAGAAAGAAGCGAGGCAATGATGAATACCTTTAGCAGTGACAGTGTGAAAATATTTCCAACAAATTCTGCCATGAGTTAGCCCAAAAACAGCGGAGAACCATCCCCAGTTCTCGGATACAATCCAGATTAAAGTTCTTTACCCAATAAACACAGATACAGTGATATATTCCAATACTGTATTGGTGTTCTCGTGGCGTTCTCGCTTTAAGAATTTCATGTTAAGTATGTTATGATTTACTTACATATTCCTCCGAGCCGTGGACGTAGTTAAGGCAGTTAGTATTAAGCCTTATTATCCCAGTTCTGACCTTTTAGGAGCCTCGGTTTGGTTAAAGAAAACAAGAGCATCTGCTATGGAACAATTGTATTTTCCTTCTGTTTAACCTTACACTATGTAGAAGCAACCAACCGAGTCCAATTTAGTGCCGATGTTATACAACGTTAGACATATTCATGTTTGCATGACCTTTCCCATCCCGTTCATGACCCGTGGTGTACGTCGTGGGTACCGTGTTTTTATGAAAATTTCGTCTTGTTTATTATTTATTTATTTATTTATTTAAACTTTATTGCACGAAATACAAAAGTAAAAGTACAAATGGCGGGCTTAATGCCATAAGGCATTCTCTACCAGTCAACCATAGGGCCAAACAGAAACTAGCAGTTGGTGCAGGATCATAAAAAGCCGTGTCTAAAAACACGTGTTTTTTCTTTACATTAAGTACTTTATATTGTCGCCGTAATGTCTCGAATTGAGTTATTACGAGGTCGAGAACTACTTGACAGTTACCAGCCACGGCAAAGCCAAGAAAGCGGTTTAATGGTTTCTTTAACTATCGGAAACCAAATATTTCACATGAATTGACATTTCATATTTATAAGACTATAATTTTATTACATTTCTGTACTCTTAGAAATAGGACGTAAGTAATCACTATTTTTATATTTTTCCTGAGATTACTGATTATTTTATTATTTATTTATTTACTTATTCTAAAATGTTGTAACTCCATAACTATGACACAATGGAAAGGTTACTTTAGTCTGCTGTCTAATTAAAAAAAACGAATGACCTTGGGCTTGACATTATTGACAGCTTGTTTTTTTTCGCGGATGAAGGCATATTATAGTCTTCGAGCTATACGCGTAGTCCGTAGTAGTCGTATATTTTGGTTATTTTATGTATTTTCTTACTTATATTTCTTTACATACAGAAAAAATAATTCAAATATTTTTTTAGGGTGTAGGTACACGACGCAAAAAGCTTTCTCGATCTTTATATTACTAATTTCCATCTGTTAGAAATATGAAACGCAGGGAAGAGCTCGATGAGATGACCCTCATGATATTTTACAAACCTAAGTTTAGTGTCGGAACCCTGGGATCACCTTTCCTTCTAACGAGATTATGTTATAAATCCATAATGTGTCCACGTCTCTACTTATTTTTTTTTCAAGTGATGAGTTGGATGTTTATAGCTCTTATAGCGAAGGTGCTGCTACCTGGTGCCACAAATCCGAATCTTTTACCTTGACATTGACGTTGAGTCCTGCTACCTATAGTTCTTGCGCGTTCTCTTGTACCACACGGAGGAATTCACAGTATCATTACTTGAAATTCACATTTACAGAGCTGGCCATGATCGACAGATTAAAAATTGTAACTTTTATTTGTCGCCCATTATTTACGGAGGATCGTTGTTTTCATCGAGAGATCTATTTACCTTTGGATTATTATTTGCCTGATGCTCTATTGCTTTCCTTACGACTAAGCAAAAATTGGAGGGAGGCGAGTCCTTTAAGTCCTTTATAAGGATACCCCGGGATTTTCGATGCACAAGTGATTTGACTCCTACTGTCGGCATAGAACAGCGTTGCCAGAGCTACGGAAAAATCCGTAGATCTACGGAATTTAGGATTTGTGTCAAGACCTACGGATATTATTGGTGAAACTACGAAATTTCGACTAATTTTATTTATCACCAAAACATGAGATAAACGTGACTGAATGTTTTTCTGCAAAAAAATTAATCCTTTCTGAAACACTTTTTTCATCGACCTATAATCAAGCCGAAAATTTTAATCAGAAAAGGTAACTTCTTACGTAAAGTATCAAAAAGGTACGGAACCCGTTTCTGATTTGATACCGACTAGATTGAAAGCAATTTTAATTCTAAAGAATTTCTAATGTCTTCTTAAACTAAAAACCTACGTGATAACTATAATAGCTTTTCATTTAATGATATAAAATACTCAGTTTTTATATTTATTTACTACATTTTTGGAGACATCATGTAAAAATATCCAGAAATCTTAAAAGAACTTTGGTATTTTTTTGTGCCAAGCGGCCAGGTTGTTCTGTAGGGCCGCGCGGGTCACTCGCCGTAGTAAAAACAATTCAAATGCCGTCTGTCGGCCGCGTATAGGCTTCTGAAGTTATCGTGAGCATGTGGGCACTTGGTGTCCTACGCGGCCCCATGGACTCGACATGTTCAGATCACCAGGTGTCCGCCGCGGCCCCCTGGGCTAAACGTGGTTTTTTGTATGGCGTTCAACGTGTTAAGAAAGAAAAGAGGGATACTTGGTCCTATTCACTCCGTTCTCCCGCCTCACAGGAGACGAATCTGACTTCCCTCCACATCTGAAAATAATCACCGGGGAACACGCTATGGGTGGTAGAAATTTCATGCTTGTAACCCGATGCGCACAATTTCGCGGCTTAGCAACTGTACTATATGTATAGTGAAAACAAATTAAGTATCATTGAAACCACTAAACACGTACACATTCAAAAATATAGGTACTGGAATAAAGTATTTATTACAATGGAAAATAAATTAAAAATATACATACTAAAACTTAAAATTAAAAAGAATCCCCCAGTACTGAAGCCGTCTGAGGCATCGTCCCCAGCACGCTCGCCGCGTTTCCCCTTTGAATGGCGAGGCTCAGTCTTTGAGCGAAAAAGGAGCCCGCTCTGATATTACCCGATACTCCGATTAATTTTTGTGAAATTTCTTTTACAATTTTCTTTGCATCCGAAGACCACGGGCCAAATGTTTCCACCGCCAGTGCCGCAAATTCGTAATTTTTATTTAAGAAGGCATATTTGCGGCGCTTGATGATTTGGGCATCTTCTGCGGCATAATATCTACTGGAATCAAATAAGTAACTACCAGTATGTTTTGGACATCAAACTATTTTTAATTGGACAAAAACTAAAAACAAGACGTTTTGACTACTGATTTTATGACGTCACATGCCAGTATTTTCATAGAAAATTCATACCAACAGATCGTTTTTGAAATTTCATAAAGAATAGCTGATTATTGAGCTGACATCAAATAATACCGTATTACGTGAATGATTTGACCGTAAAATTGTAATGTTATAAAAACAATTGTACTTACCTAAGTAACTGGTTACACTTCATAGAGGAATTTTTGAGCGTGGGTTCGGTGGGTTTGAACCGGTTTAAGGTACATGTTTTTGTTGTGGTCGGTATCAAAGTCAATTATCACGTTAATATTATAAGGCGAAAGTTTGTGAGTGTGTTTATGTTTGTTACTTCTTCATGCTTAAGCGGCTGGACCAATTTTGATAAATTATGGTATGAAGGTAGCTGACACCCTGGATTAACACATAGGCTACTTTTTATCCCGAAAACTGTAGTATTCCCGTGGGATGAGCGGGTAAGACCGCGCGGCGCCGCTAATAGATAGATGGATAAAAACTTTATTTATCACCGACACCAACAGTAACATTAAAAGGAGACCTATAAGCTAGTAAGTATACCTAATATGACGCGCCGTGGTTTCCGCTAACCTTTTAATAGGTTTCAGTTTATCTAAAATCGCTGGTCATATAAAAAAACTGCGGCGGTAAATAAGCAAGCAAGCGGTAAGCAAGTAACAAGTAACAAGGTGGTAAAATGACTTTTCTCAAACATGCTCGGAAATGTTTCACTTCCCATTTGAAAATAGAATACGCAAAGAGCCTCATTTTTACTAATGAAATAAAAAAAAAAGAATATTCGCTCCCTCGGGGAAAAATAAATGTATGAAAACCCATTTTCACCCGCTTCCATAACTTTTTAAAATTTCATAGGTACTGTACATAAATTGAAATCGGCGTAGAACAAATCTCATACAGCCATGACAACCACACGTTTAACATTAAGTAGCATTCACACATTCGCAAACTTTGGCAAGCTGATCAGATTGGACTTTGTTTCTAATTGGCGCCCGACTACAGCCAACGCCATTCGAGCGGGCGAATAGTCAGCTGGTGGAATATGTTTAACAGTTCGTGCAAGTTATGTTTTTTTTTAGATGTCAGAAGAAAAAAGTAAGTTTAGGCGGTAAAATTACAATTTTATTTAATTGCTATTGAGCGTATGCGCGTAAGTAAATGATTTTCGAGTAAATAAATAATGCTACCTACTAAATTAAGAGATACAAATATTATCAAGTGTACGACCAATTTATGTTATGGAAAGAAAGCAAACATGCAAATTCGTTTTCTACACGAACCTGACAACATTTTGAAGACAATCCGATGGTTATAAAAGCAAGAAATTTAAGGTTTTGACTGGAGAAAATGTTGTAAATTTTTTAAAGGGAGCACCAGACGCTACTTGGCTGTTAAGGTAAAAGTTTTATCATAAAATGTACCTATTTTGAACTGGTTATTTTTGTTTTAGTTAAGTGTGTGCTTTACTGTAATTCAATATATTTTCTTTACAGGTTGCCCTTATCATGGGACTAAACGGAGCGAGCCGCAGTTAACAATTTACAAATATTACCATGGAAGACATCGAAAGCCACGACCAATCTATGATTGTCAAATTGTGCGACACTAAAACAAAACTTTACCGAGTATTTGTCATCCGCGGTGAATACCTCAATATCGTTCGAAAATAATATACATAGAACTTCGTACCCCAAACACTAGTATATAAATCGATTTTTCTTAATTTATAAGGAGGGAAAGTGTACGCGGCAGCCTATTGGAAAGAATAAAACAAACATACCTCTACTTTGTGTACTTAAATGATTGTTGTTCGTTTTTCTTGTTAATCCTATTAAATTACTTGTTATTTTGCAAGTGTATTTTTATTATTTCCTCACATAGTTAGTTTGAGAAAAGCACTATATAAACCTCGGCGGAAACGGGGATTGCCTGACTCGCATCTTTTGCAAGCCTCGCGATGCTCGGCTTGCAAACCACCTCGTCAGGCAATCCCCTACTTTCCGGGCCTCGGCAATAATGTACTAATACTAAGTTTACTTCTAACCGTCAGCGGGCACGCAGGTGTATTAATAAAACCGTTACAGTTGCCATGTTCCTACACAATAATTCAATATTTTTTTACCTAGAGGTTAATAACCTTTAGTGGGTTACCCTTTAGATTAGATATTATTACCCTTACCCGCTCAAAGACGTTCAATATGGATAGCAAATAAATAGCCAAGTAACAACCATCATCCTCCTAGCCTTTGTCCCATATCTTTGTAGAGAATGAATTGTCAATCGGGGTCGGCTACCTAAATCCCAAGATGTGACGTAGGCACTAGTTTTTACGCAAGCGACTGCCATCTGACCTTCCAATCCAGGGGGGAAACTAGGCCTTATTGGGCTTAGGTGGTTTCCTCACGATATTTTCCTTCACCGAAAAGCGAGTGGTAAATATCAAATGACATTCCGTACATAAGTTCCGAAAAACTCATTGGTACGGGCCGGGTTCGAACCCGCTACCTCCGGATTCAAAGTCGCATGCCCTAACCACTAGGCTACCACCGCAGCCAAGTAACAACCAAAACTCGCTAAAATTTCTGTCACTAGATACTCTCCAAAACCTCGTATCTAGTTTGTCGACTGATACTGAGACACGAGTTTTGTTGTAAGTAGGTAGTACAGTCTGACCAAAAGGGGTAGAAATTAAAAAGTGGCAATACTGTAGTGTCGTCCCTGTTTTCTTAGATTGAAAGGGACGACACTACAGTATTTGTTACTTAGTGAGTATTGGTTGTCATTGTCAACAAGTTCAACAACATCAACCTAGGAGAAGTAGACAATGGGACGTCATGACCCACGCACCGCCTCTGGCCTTAAATTCGCCCTAGGTATAGGGTTGCCGTACGTCCGGCTTTCCCCGGATTTACTCTAGGTTAGAGGGCGTCCGGACGGGGTTTTATTTGTAGTCCGGGTTTAATATTTTCACGCACTGTACGCCGAGAGACGGAAATGTGTTGCTATGTAAGTGTGTTACTATTGGATTGTGTATAATTTTTATTTGTTATTTTGTTTTTTACCTATTTGATTTTTTATCTAGTTCGTTGTGTTGCGTTCCTATTTATTTTAATTTTTTGTGTATTTTAAGCATCTAAGTAGTTGTATGCAGTTACCCACTGAAAACCAGCGCCCCGGCTTGCGTGCCGTGTCCTATTCAACGATGATTGTTTATGTTAGTTTTCTCTTCATGTAACTGTGTTTTGCGTTGAATAATAGTAACATTACGGCAGAGACCAGTAAGTAAGCCATACTGGCCGAGTAGGAGTTAGACGGACCGAGCCGTAGGCGAGGTCCGGATATAATACGAGGATCTTACGGTCGAAGCAAGTATAGTGCTTTTCTCAAAAATTAAACAAGAAAATTAGATTAAAATGTATTTCCCTTCTTTCTAAATTAGGTCACTCGTAATACGGGACCACGTTTGTGGACAGCGCATTTTATCTTCATGAAACCAACCCGTCTACAGGCGAACAAGATTTCAAGATGACGAAAGTCTTTCCTTCCTTCCTTGTATGAAGGTTGAATTTCAGTTCTACTCAGTAAGTAGAAAAAAATATGGACAGGTCCGCTCATCCGGGTTCTGGGCTCCAAAATCCGGGGGTTTCACGTTTCTTGTCCTGGTAGCCAGGCTTTACGGATGGCAACCCTACCCTGGTACAAAACGGCTAAGGCCTAGAGTCCATTGTGTGGCATTTTGTTTCCAAGTTGAAATAATGCGCCCTCAGGACAATTACCTTTGTAACCTGCCTTTGAGCAACAAAACGTTGAACCGCCATTAAAGGCAGGTAAACAAAGGTAAACAAACCTAGACACGTGACGCTGAATTAGGAACGTGTCGTTTGTTTACGCGAAGCTGATGTAAACAAGGTTAGAGGATAATTGGAATTCTCTTGAATATGATGTATTATTTTCAAGGTGCGATGCGACCCTAAGGGATGATGTATAGATCATTTCATTATATCACACCACACCTAGGGAGGCAATACCTAAATCCATACTATAATATTATAAATGCGAAAGTGTGTCTGTCTGTTACCTCTTCACGCTTAAGCCGCTGAATCGATTTTGATGAAATTTGGCATGGAGATAGTTTAAGATCCGAGGAAGGACATAGAATAGTTTTCATCCTGGAAATTATCCCTAAAATGATTGAAAAGTGAGTAAGTAATTCATGATGACATTGATGACCCTGTCGGAAATGTAATGATTAGACCAAAAGCACAATTGCTCTAACATTTGCTTAGGCGCTTTAAATAATCCCTTTAATTAATTAAGGTGATTAGGTGGATATCTATCGTGTTGTACGAGGTTGCTTCCATACTTCCAAGTTCCACGCGGACGTAGTCGCGGGCAAAAGCTAGTATGTAATAAGTGATTAAAATGATTAAATACTTGTAACTCATAAAATGTCTGCCACCTATTCTAGTATGGGCTTGTGCACAAATCACGTGATGTTTTTTCGGCTACTTTTTGACCCCCCCCTGGTGATATTTGGTGAGGTTCTTTGCTAACCCCCCCCCCCCCCATACAACCTCACGTGTATTTTTTTCTGCCAGAATTTCGTAAAATAGACTCGCAATTTTGAAGTATTTAACAAGTGAAGATTTATTTTTAACGAAGCCGAGAAAAAATATCGATTTTTCTTAGTCTTCGTTCCTAGTAGAAAAATACACGTGAGGTCTCCTTATACCCCTCCCTCCCCCAACGTGATCTATCGTAATTTTTTCGTGACCCCCCCTCCCCCCCTATCGAACCTCACGTGATTTGTGCACAAGCCCTATCTCGGTTTAGGCATGATGGTATAAGGTATGGCTCTGGAATGCCAGACGAGACTTTTGACGCCATCACATTAACTATGATTGGTTGGTTGTTTCTGTCAATCCGTTTCTGTGTTGCCAGTGGTGTATAACTAGGTCGATGCAGAGTCAGCCACCGGCTAAGCTTGCACCATAAATTGGAGCGGAGATTTTTTTTTTTTCGAAATTTTGTCTTCGTCACGACCTAGCGAAATTTAATTTTTGCATTTTAAACAAAAATTTCTAAAATCGGTTGAGAACTCGCTGAGATCTGCGCATTGTCACAAAGTCCATTCGAGTTGATCCATGGGACTCCAATAATACCCCCCGATTCGCTTGTTACCTGTCATCATAAACTTAAGAGCTAGGCTCTTGTCGGTGGAGCAATTTCCAATTTTCTCTATCTTGAGCTCTCTCCTTGACGGCCTGGTACGACACGACGTTCACCTTTTCCTTTATTTGGTCCATATAAGCTCTTCTTGGTCTTCCTCTTTTCCTCCTTCCTTCAACTTTTCCTTCTATAATAGTTTTTAGATATTCGTCGTGTCGTAACAAGTGTCCCATCATTTTCCCTCTGCGATTTTCGATAGTTTTTAAAAGACATCTCCTCATTCACCATGTTGAGCACCTCCTCGTTTGACCTCTTCTCAGTCCAGCTAACCTTCTCCATTCGTCGCCAGCACCACATTTCAAAGGCCTCCAGTCATATAAAATCGTGAGTATTTAAAATAAATTATTACGACAAAATAAAACTTAGTCAAAGAACATGAGCATCGTAATACATATAAATAATGACACAAAGGTAAATTACGAAAGAAAAATTTAATGCTATCCACTACAATCTAAGCAGGGCGATACCGCGTCGCAGGCAGGTTCAAGCCCTGCTTAGATTGTAGTGGATCGCATTCAATTTTTCTTTCCGTTCGCCGGCGGTACTACGGCGATGGCCGTACTGTCAAGACACAAGGTTCACAGTCCTACACCATTACGGCTATAGCCGTATACCGCCGGCGAACGTGTTAATTTACCTTTGTGTCATTATTTAACTAACTAACTATTGTGGCGCAGTGACCCAAAGAGGATCTTGGCCTCCGAAACAAGAGAACGCCACCGGTCCCGATCCTTATTTATAAAAAAAAAAATGTGGTATTTCCACATAAAAAATAGAATCGATAAAAATATCGTAATACATAATTATTATTTTTTGTACGACTGGCGGCAAACAATTTTCTTCTTAATTATTAATTGAATGAACTTAATACAATAATTGAATATGTCTCACGAAAGTTTTAATATATAATTTTCGTCTTACAATTCAGTGACGTAGAAAGTATCACTAGCCGGCGTGGCATGCCTTATTTTCTTATACCATGGGTTTAGCCTTACGGTTGACTTTTAGCCCAACTAGCACACAAGCGAATTATACAGCCATTGTGCAGCCTGGTAGTTGTATAGGAGTCGTTCAAGTGCTGTACAATATTCCTTAAGACGTACAGTAGCATTTTGGAAAACCCTTTAACAGTAGGTGGTACTGTAGCCGATTAATAGCAATGGAATAGCTTATGGTGGTATAAGAGCATTCAGTACCGCAGCAAGACAGCCATGAGAAGTATTATGGAGTTCATGTAAACCATTGTGCCACCATAAGACGTAAAGGAGTGCTTTAGTAGGCAAAAGAGTTTAAAAAGAGTTATAAGTCGCTTTAATGGCGCTTAAGAGCGTACAGAGACATTTTACAAAGCCAGAGGTTCTTTAACGGAGTTGTGTTCGGCTGTTGTAACACTTATTTATAACAGAGTTAAGTAGCGCTAGAATAGCGCCTTAAGCGCTATTTGTGAGAATTATATGGCTACTGTACGGCTTTTAGTTGTATAAAGAACCATACGAAGTATTTTATACAGGCGTGGGAGTTACAGAATAGTCTTATGGCACCTTAAGTGTTTTAATAAAATCCATTAGCGCTCTTGTAACTTCTATCTACAAAGGAGAAACATAGCTTCATATTAGAGCTCGAAGCGCTATATTAGAGATTTATAGCACGGAATTGTGACGTAAAGCTGTAAAACGTTAGGTATATGTTGCTTTATGCAGCCCAAGGCGGAGGAATGAACCTTACTGGCACTTTTATGTCGTTTACAGACGTATAGTAGAGTCATTATGCAGCCAATAACTGATCTCTCAGTTCAGTCTTACTAGTCTCAGTTTTGTCTTAAAATTTAGTGAGTGAGCCAATTTGGAGCGGTGACTCACTCGGTCAACAGGTAATTTTAACATTGAATTCATACATGAATTGACTTTCAAACTTTTTAATATAAAACGATGGACCCCTAAAATAGTTTTATAAAAGGATACCTTGAACACCATTATACAACTTTAGGTTCTTAATATTAATCGCAAAAACCTGCTGTGCCACCTAAGTAGTTGAATAGCACAACTATAACACTACTGTTAAACCTATAAGTCTACAACAGCAAGCACTACAGCCGTTGTACGACTCAAACCTGCATAATAGATATAGCCAACACTGAAAGCTGCATGATTGAGACGCCATTAATTTGTTTAGTAAATGTGTTTTTTAAGGTTATGATGAAGTTTTGGACATCGTATATATGCGTAATTTGTAACTATTAATGTAATTAAAGTCAGTACTTTTCACACATCAAACCGTACAAAACTGTTTGTAACCTTAAAAGTCTTCTTTTTGCTAAAACACAATTTTGTAAACAACGCAGAAATATATTTAATGCATTAAAAACTGAATAATACGAGGGCGCATGAAAATTTTGACTAGAATACACGTATACATTGACAGTAAACTGGCACTCGCACGGACATTTAACGGCACGTCGAAGTAAAACAATGCTAAACTTTGTTATTATACGAGTACCTATCATCCACAGACCCCATTCGTATCGTTCCTTTCACTTCAATTGTCACTGCACTTCACTTTCTTTGATTTTATGAAAATATATTTTGTGTTGCCCACAGTAGACCTATTAAATTACTAACTTAGAACCCAGAGATTTAATATAGCGGTATTAGCGGTACAAATTTAGGTAAAGGTGGCGTTACGGCGCTACAAGCACTTTTTCAAAATCTCATAGCGCTGATCATCCCTTTTAAACCACTTCTGTAGAGCCATTATAACATACATATCCGACCACTGTAGAGCTATTGTAGAACTATAAGCTGTATAATTTGGGGCCTAATTGGCGCTACAAGAGATCTATATCTGGATATAGAACCACTATAGCACTTATTTAGGAGCCTAAGGAGTTATCAAAATCCTTTATCCGGCTACTATACGGCTTCTTATAGCGCTTGTGTGCTAGTTGGGAGAGAATGCCATTTGGCATTATGTATGCCATTTGTACAGACAATTTGTTTTGTTTTGCAATAAAGATTAAATAAAATAAACAGATAGATAGATCAGGTCTCGGATGAACCTAGAGAGTGCCTTCAGTTGAAAGCGCCTAAGGGTAGAGCGAGAAGCGATCACTCAAGGTGCTTGATGGTGATAAACACCAAAATTACGACTAATCCAAAAAACCGGCCAAGTGCGAGTCGGACTCGCGCACCAAGAGTTCCGTACAAACGCTTATCCCATCTTAACTAGCCCGGTTAAGTTAAGTTAGCACCTGGTATGTATGGCGCCGCATACAAATGAGGTGCAAAGTTAACGCAACCCATCACGTTTGTTGTATGGGAGCCCCACTCAAATATTTATTTTATTCTGTTTTTAGTGTTTGTTGTTATAGCGGCAACAGAAATACATCATCTGTGAAAATATCAACTGTCTATCACGGTTTATAGATACAGCCTGGTGACAGAAGGTTTAACCCTTTGGCTACGGAACTCTAATAATATGAAAAATAAAATACGGTAGTACGTTATCTGTAGGCTAAAGGACGAACGATAATTATAGATAACACCATTAACACCCCAATCAACGGCTACATCCGGTGTCACTATACCGGGTGTCCCAAGACTATGGGACATCAAGGGAAAGTACCTTAAATATCGTAGATAGGATATTAAATTATTCGTCGTAGGCAATAAATAATTTTCTTGAACTTTGACTCAAACATTTTACGTTGTCTTTTAAGATACTTTGTTACTCAGGAAGAATTATTATTTCTTATCAATTCTTTCGATTGGCATGAATCATAAAAATAGGGGTGATTTTTTTTCACATTTAAGTCGGTTCGATTTCCAGACGAAGCAAGTAATTCTTAGAAAATCTTTAAATGCACAAATCACTAACTTTTAAAAATAATATAAAGTCTTCTTTCAGCAAAATATCCTATATACGATATTTAAGGACTTTCCTTTGATGTCCGATAGTCTTGGGACGCCATGTATACCTACCATGGATGTATTGTTGCGTCGTCACTCGGGTGTCTGTCTGCAGCAGTGGGCACGTGGCGGTGTGACGTCAGCCTCGTGTGTTCGGGAGGCTGAGAGGAGAGAGGAATCACGTGGTGCACGTGACTTAAGGGTCCTTACAGTGTCTACTGGTGGACATTATTTAATGGAGGTAATAACAGTGTTTAATGGTTTATATTCCAGCGTTTGATTCGCGTCATGTTCTTGGACACGTTTTTATAGAAATTAAATAGAGATTATATTTATGATATTATTACAATGATAATTGATTTAATGTATATAGTCTAAAAGGGTGTCTTTCAGCCTACGCCATATTGCGGATTTTTAGTGGTACTAATTTATTTTACTAGTATAACGACAAATTTTCGGTAACTGACGTTTAATGTCGGTGAATGTCACTGTTCAGAATCGATAGGTTTTTATCCATTGGCCACACAACCAGTTAGTTCATTTTTATTCCGTGGCGCTGCGAGCGCGCAGGCGGTCGCGGGCGGACGCGAGCCGGCGCCATTGCTAGTAACGCGGCTCTTGAACATTATAACCTCCGTGGTTTTTGGGCGTTTTTTTGGAAGTTTTACGCTTTAACGGAAAGTGTTGAGATACGGCACAATTCCTTGTACGGTGGGCTGCGTCGGGCGCCCCAAGGATTGTTATTTAGAGTGATATAAGGACTACTACAGTGTGAACTGTGTTTGGCGTTTTTGCTGACGAGATCGGAGCGGCGGCGGCGGCGCAGACCGGGACGTCGTTTATTGTTGCAAGTAACATACATACACTTTACACAAAACAGAAACACAACCTTGCAACCGGGAAGAGATTCGGCTGAACTCCAGGTTAGCAACATAGCTTAAGTTAGGTTTAAGTACATAGGGCGCGTATCGCGTTCCATTGTTTCGCGCTAGGCAAGATTGCTTTGACAATTTTCCATCACATGGGCCCGTGGGAAATTCAATTTGTGTCTGGCGGAATCAAATTTTGGTAGCAAGAGCGTGGTTCATATCCACATATTTTATTTGTTTTATTTGATTCATTTACGTTCGAATAAGTAATTTAGTTAGCATCTAAATCATAATTGAAATTTGAGGGTGGATTGCGCTTGGTTCGCATTCCAATCTATTAACGTTAAGTTGCATTTGCGTAATTAAGACTAACTAAATTATAAGAATATTAGTTATTACTTTCAATTGAAATGTTAGTTGAGTAAATAAAGTAAATATAGTTGCGTTTCGATACGGAGAAACGTATTAATAAGTAATTAATAATTGGGGTTCCGCTGAACTATTATTCATTCAAAATACATTTAATTTAAATAAAAGTGTTGTTTTCCGTTGCGTAATATAATGTGTTGGGTGAATAACTTTGAAGTTGTCGCGTTTGGTACGAAAAAGAAAAACGGATTGTTATTGTCGAAAATCGGGGTTCCACGGACAAAATTATTCACCCAAATTAATTAATTTGTTTTCGGGTTATATTATTTTATTGATCCGCGTTATCGAGGTTGGTACCATGGCTCCCTCAGTAGTTAAAACGGTCGCGTCAAGGGTCGAATCGGAATTAAGATGGTTTTCATTAGTCGTTACGTTAATTGGTCGTACGGATCGCGAGGACGCATTGTTGTCGCGCGCGCGACAGGTAGATGAAAGGTATGACGCGGTATTGAAATTGCATGCCGAATATTTGGCCCGTATTGACGAAGAGGAGACTGGGGAAAGTCGGACCCAGGCTGTTGAAGTGGTGCAACGCAATGTAGACCAGTGCGGTGATATGGTGATGAGTATCATCCAAGCGGCAGCGGATATCGAGCGCGCCCGAAAAGGGGATGTTGGGGTAAGGCGTGCACCCAGTGGTGTGGCACTAATGGCGCCGTTGCCACCGGTGAATGTCCCGGAATTTTGTGGTGAATATGCCGACTGGCCGAGGTTTCGCGACATTTTTAACAGCGTGGTGCACTCGCGCACGGATTTGACCCCCGCGTATAAAATGGCGCAGTTGATGGGGAGATTACGCGGTGAGCCTCACGATATTTTGACTCATTTGGAGATTACGGATGCCAGTTATGAGACGGCATGGGGCCTATTAATTGACCGATATGATAATCGGCGATTAATTATTGATGGGCTCATCGAAAAAATATTTAGTATATCGAAGGTCACTAATGCACACGAAATAAGGTCGAAAATCCTTAATCCCGTCACGGTGGCGGTGAATACGCTGGAGCGACTCAAGTTGTCACTAGGGGACAACAAGTACATTATAGTGAACCGGGTTTTGCGCAAGTTACCTAGCGAGGTGGTGGCGCGGTTTGAGCAGTCACATGGGGGTGATTCATCGAGTCACCTCCCAACATTTGACGAATTGAGGACGTTCCTGGAGGGTGAGTGCAGGCGGGCGGATTGCCAAGGGGCAACCACGCCGCAACCCCCCCCGTCACCCCGGCGAACGGTTGGGCCCAAACCGGTGGAGCCCCGTCGGGGAGGACAGCGGTACAACGCCCTCCAATCGGAGGTGTGCCCCTTCTGCCGGAAGGGGGGACACGCGATCACCGCGTGCGCGGATTTTGGAGCACAGCGGGTGCAGAGGCGCAGGGGGGTGGTCAAGCAGCGAAACTTGTGCTTCCGCTGCCTAGGCGCACACTATGTGCGTGAATGCAGTAAGACCACCAACTGCCGAGTATGCGGAGGAGCCCATCATGAACTTCTCTGCCTGGCTGAGAGTGGGGAGCGGTACGGGGCCTCATCGGGAGGCCATCCCCCTGGGGCATCAGCCTTGGGTGGACGGTCGCCCCCCCACCGGGGAGGGGGGTCACCCAGAGACCAGCGGTCGCCCCCCTCCCGGGGTGGGGGGTCACCGGGGACTCCGGAGTACCGCCGGATGCCGCAGTCTCCTCCGCGGGGGGGGGGGATCGGCGCCGAGATACGGGCGGGTGCCCGGAGATGACCCATGGGGAGTCGGGCTACGCGACTTACTCGGCCGCGCTGGGGGGCAGGTTGCCGCCCCCGAGTAATCGCTTCTCCCCACCCCTCGCAGAGCGCCCACGTTTGATGGCGCGTCCGCCGCAGATGGGACGGATGCCGATGGGTTATTACCAGCCGGCGCGCATGGCACCGATGGGTCGAGGGGTGTACTACCCGGGGTGGGACCCATACCTGGGCCAGGGGCCCTCTCCCCCTCCAGCAGAAGGGGAGGGAGGTGCCCCCTGCTAGCAATTAGCAGTCTGTTCATCCGTCGTGCCCACCCCGCCAGTGACGGTATTATTACCGACGGCCGTGATTACCGTCAGGGGCACGGATGGACAGCCAGTGCCAGTGAGGGCACTACTGGATTCGGGGGCACAAGGTTGTATCGTGTCCAGCCGCCTAGTGGCCAGGCTGGGCCTCAGGTTGGAGCCATCACGGGATGGCGCAATAGGTATAGGTGGCAATCAGGTGCCTCACATCAGGGGTCAGACGGACCTCCTGTTTGAGATGGGTGACTCGGCATCGATCACGCGGGTGAAGGCCACGGCTATTGTTTTAGATGAAGTGGTCGGGGTTCTTCCTTCGGTACGGTTACCGCCGGCGGTAAAGGAGCTGACCAATGGATTGGAGTTGGCCGACCCTCACTTCGCGATTCCCGGACGGGTGGACGTCTTACTTGGAACTGACGTCCTCGGGAAGCTGCTGCGGAGCGGTAAGCGGGAGCTGCAACCAAACGGGTTGGTGGCCGTGTGTACCGCAGGTGGGTACGCATTATTGGGCCCAGTACGGGGACCACAGGACGCAACGGATTATAGCAACATATACTACGGCAGCGTGTTATCGGAGGTCCTGCAAAGGTTCTGGGCAACAGAAGAGCCACCCACAGCTCCCAGGACAAACCCACTGGACGAGGAGTGCGAGACATTTTATCAGTGCAACACGGTGCGCCTCCCGTCGGGCAGATTTATGACACGGCTACCGTTTCTATCGACGCGACCTCCGCTGGGGAGCTCCAGGGGCCTGGCTGAGAAACGGATGATGGCCATGGAAAGGCGCATGAAACGGAACTCCAACTTTCGGCGAAAGTATGTTGAGTTCATGCGTGAATATTTGGCTTTGGGTCACATGTCGGTATCCAGGGTAGACTGGCGTCGTGAGGAGCACTACGTATTGCCTCATCATGCAGTCCTGAAGACACCTGACTCCAAGATCAGGGTCGTGTTCGACGGGAGCGCGGCGACATCTAACGGGGTGTCTCTGAATCAATGCCTGCACGCTGGTCCTAAGTTGACCAGAGACATTGCAGACATTCTAACGGACTTCAGGAGACACCAAGTTGTCTTCGTTACGGATGTGAGGATGATGTTTCGCCAAACGGAGATCCATGTGGATGACCGTCGGTTCCAGCTGATATTGTGGCGAGAGAGCCCAGAAGAACCGATGATCACGTATGAGCTGAACACGAACACGTACGGATTAAAGCCCAGCCCGTATGTAGCGATGCGGACGCTACGAGAGCTGGCTGACCAGGAACGGCTGCGCTTCCCTCGCGCAGCTGCAGTCATCGACCGGGATGTCTACGTGGATGACATTTGTACGGGCACGGACAGCATTGAGCAGGCGCTCATCCTAAGGGATGAATTGGTGGCGCTCATGGCCTCCGGTGGCTATGAACTCAGGAAGTGGCTGTCAAACTGCCCAGAGGTGCTGGCAGGACTACCAGTTGAGCACCAACAAGACCCGCATTTGTTTGAGGACTCGGATAATCCTCATGCGTTGGCAATTTTGGGGGTCCAGTACCGACCGACTCAGGATGTCTTCACATACAATTGTGAGGCCGAATTGCTGTCGAAGACCTGGACCAAGCGATCAGTCCTTTCGACTATCGCACGAACGTTCGACCCAAATGGTTGGATCTCTCCGGTCACGTTCATGGCAAAGTTCTTCATGCAAAAGCTTTGGTTGGCCCAACTAGGCTGGGATGAGCAGCTCACGGACGAGCTGCTGCACGAGTGGACGGCATTCGTGACCACATTGCCGCATATTAAAGAAATTGAGATCCCGCGCAAACTGCTCCCTCAGGCGGGAGCCAGGGTGACCCTGCATGGGTTCTGCGATGCGTCTGAGAAAGGGTTCGCGGCCGCGGTCTACCTGAGAACAGGTGAGACCGCTGGCGAAGGCGTTGTACGCTTGGTCATGGCCAAGAGCAAGGTTGCGCCTGTTCGGACCCGGTGGACGATTCCGAAGATGGAATTGGCGGGTGCCGCGCTCCTGACCCGCCTCCTGAACCATGTGGCGCAGAACTTGCGTGGCACGGTGGATCTGAATGACACGGTTTACGCATGGACGGACAGCCAGATCGTGTTGTGCTGGCTACAGGCTTCGGTCCATACGCTTGAGGTATTTGTGGCCAACCGAGTGTCACAGATAAATAACTCGGAGACTCCTCTGGTCTGGAGACATGTTCCAGGTGAAGTTAACCCGGCAGACTGCTCGAGTCGCGGCTGCCCGGCGCCTGCTCTGGTTGAGCATTCTCTCTGGTGGGGGCCTCAATGGCTGGAGCGGCCACATACGGAGTGGCCTTTCAATGACTGCGGACGCCAGCCACTACCCCCTGACCAGGGTCTGAGAGTCAATGTGACTACAGTGGAGTCTGTGGCAGTGGACCACACTCTTTTGGAACGGTATAGCTCACTAGGGAAGCTACTTCGAGTCACGGGATGGATAATGCGGTTTTTCCATAATTGTCGAAGCCCTGCTGCACAGCGCAACCTGTCACCTATAATGGGACCTGAGGAGCAGCAAAGGGCTCTCTCACGTTGGGTGGGGGTCATTCAGGGGAATGAGTTCCAGGATGAACTTAGGATTTTGCGGACTGGCGTGGGCAGAATGAAGAAGAGCCTTGTCCGCCTCAACCCGTTTATTGATGAGCACGGAATGCTCCGGGTGGGAGGCCGACTACGGAATGCCGAATTGCCCTATTCAGCGCGGCATCCTTTAATTCTTCCCAAGAAGGGAGCTCTGGTGGAGCTGTTGGTTTGGGACCGTCACATCAGGAATTCACATGCTGGCTGCAACACTCTGCTGGGCATTTTGCAGCGGGAGTTCTGGATTTTGTCGGCACGGAGAGTGATACGGAGCGTTGTGTTTCGTTGCTTGCCTTGTTACCGGCTCAAGGCAGCCACAATGCAGCCACAAATGGGAGATCTCCCGCCCGACCGAGTTACGGAAGCTCGGCCGTTTGCTGGTGTGGGGACAGACTTCGCGGGGCCTTTCATGGTCAAGACATCACGCCTTCGCAATGCGAAGTCGGTTAAGGCATATTTGTGCGTCTTCGTGTGTCTGGCGACCAAGGCCGTTCATTTGGAAATGGTAGCTGATCTCTCTACGGAGGCCTTTTTGGCAGCGCTGGACCGATTCGTTTCTCGACGGGGGATACCGGCCTTGATACGATCGGATTGTGGTACCAACTTCAAGGGCGCCGATCGTTGTCTAAAGGAAATTGTATTATTTTTAAGTCAAAATGAGCGAGAGATCGGCACGGCCATCGCCAGTCGGGGCATTTCGTGGTATTTCAGTCCACCTGGATGCCCCCACTGGGGTGGAATATTTGAGGCAGTGGTTAAGTCTGCCAAGACTCATTTGTATCGGGTCATCGGCTCAACGATCCTCTCTTTCGAGGAGTTGTCAACGGTGTTTTGCAAAATTGAGGCAGTTTTAAATTCGCGCCCCTTGTGTCCGTTGAGCGCTGACCCGAATGACCTGGAGGCCATTACCCCAGGTCATTTTTTGATTGGCCAACCACTCAACGCCTTGCCGGAGTATCCGTATACGGATGTTAAGTTGTATAGGTTGTCACGGTATCAGATGCTGCAGCAAATGACTCAAAATTTTTGGAAGCGATGGTCGCTTGAGTATTTGCACATTCTTCAGCAACGCGTTAAGTGGACGGACAGGACGACCCCACCGTGCGTTGGAGACCTCGTACTGGTTAAGGATGCTAACCTATCACCGTTGTGCTGGCGACGGGGGCGCATCGTTAACTTGATAGCGGGCAAGGATGGGTCTCCACGGATCGCAGATGTACAAGTGAGGGACTCGATCCTTAGACGGGCGGTTTCAACGCTATCCCGACTACCGGGAGTTTGAGCGGACCGACGACGGGTCGGTCCGGGGCGGGTGGTTGTTCAGAATCGATAGGTTTTTATCCATTGGCCACACAACCAGTTAGTTCATTTTTATTCCGTGGCGCTGCGAGCGCGCAGGCGGTCGCGGGCGGACGCGAGCCGGCGCCATTGCTAGTAACGCGGCTCTTGAACATTATAACCTCCGTGGTTTTTGGGCGATTTTTTGGAAGTTTTACGCTTTAACGGAAAGTGTTGAGATACGGCACAATTCCTTGTACGGTGGGCTGCGTCGGGCGCCCCAAGGATTGTTATTTAGAGTGAAATAAGGACTACTGCAGTGTGAACTGTGTTTGGCGTTTTTGCTGACGAGATCGGAGCGGCGGCGGCGCAGACCGGGACGTCGTTTAATGTTGCAAGTAACATACATACACTTTACACAAAACAAAAACACAACCTTGCAACCGGGAAGAGATTCGGCTGAACTCCAGGTTAGCAACATAGCTTAAGTTAGGTTTAAGTACATAGGGCGCGTATCGCGTTCCATTGTTTCGCGCTAGGCAAGATTGCTTTGACAATTTTCCATCACATGGGCCCGTGGGAAATTCAATTTGTGTCTGGCGGAGTCAGTCACTGTTGTAAACAAAGAGGAAACAGGACTAAATATTCTATCTAAACTATCCACAGTGATGAAAATCAATCGTTTTTCAATAGGATTCAGTATTTATTTCGCAAGAAGAATGAAGGGTCGAGCAGTATTACGTTAAGCAACTGTTTGAATTTGGTTAATGACAAATCCTTGACAAATCGCTACTCACGTTTAATAATGCAAATATATGACGTATGCTTATTGTTGCCACATAAAAGCTGTTTGGCACTTATTAGGCTATAATATAATTATTTCTTATCGTGTTATTTAGATACTCTTTAATAAATATTAAACCTGAAGGCACTGGTTAAAATCCAGTCAGAGTTTTTTTTTTACTGTTACATCTTTGTAATTGTCCCTAAATTATTATTATTACATACTAAAATAGTTCGAACAGATCACTAAATAGGTTTAGTTACTATATATAACAATATAAAACAAAAAAGATTTTCTTTTTAATTTTTTTTATATTCCTTGGTGTAAGGATCTACAAATTGAACAAAAAATCGCTTATAATGTGAAAATTGCGAATGCGAATTAAAAAATCTGTCATATCATAACCATAACATTATCTTTCCTCTAATGGGAGGTGTAACTCCAGTCACACTATCGATTACTCTCAAGTCGATTACACGATACATTTACGGCAAAATGCACGTTTGCACGGCTTCTTGCGGCTACACCGCCACCGTAAGGCGCTTATTGCGTGTGAGGTTCTAGCATCGATGAACAGGTTGCGTAAAACATAAGTAGGTATTATCTTTTTTCTCTGAAGTCATACTTTATGCAAATACAACATAATTAGGTCTTAAAATACTCATGTATTATGAAACTCGTCTTCGGCTCGTTTCATAAAACCACACTCGTGTTTTAAGACCTCTCAATATGTGACAGTTGCATAAACTACAATGTTACTTTGCCTACGCGCCAACGCATGTTTGGATGCTCCGCTTCGCCTTCCACATTCGTTCGCGCAAACCCAGCTGCTGTTTACCAATTGTGTCGCGTTTTACACAAAACAAATATAAAATATAGTCAAATTGAGAATTTTTTAATGGCTCTCCCATTACAAAATTCTTAATTTTTATTCTTAATCAGTTTTCTATGGAGATGTGTAATGATTCCAGGAAAGGTCTTAATACCGCGATGCAGGATCGTCTTTTGTTTTATATGGGCCGGCAGTGCCTGCCATTGCAGTGTGGCGCCATACGGTCCTAGTTGATCATAATTTCTTTGTCCTCTGATCACACCGAAACGGCTGGACAAATTTTAACCAATTTGGGTACATTAGATAGCATGGACTAGCTGGACATCCAAAGATGGTTATAGCCCAAGTAACAAAATTTGGTACTATAAAAGTCCTGGGAACGTTTTAGGATGTGCCAAATAGTGTTCATGATTAGCACTATAATGGTGTTGTAAATGTTTACAGAACCCCAAAGAGGCCCTAGTTTTATCACTGATTAATTCTATAAACATTACATAAAGACTCGCGCGGTGATAAATCAGCTCTGTTGTTGAAGTATAAAAGTGTCGTGAAACGCTTTTTTTCTCAAACATGCAATGAAATATTGTCTTTGCGTTCCTTATAAATAGGCTCGGAAGTATCGGTTTTTGGGGGCAACAACTCGAGAGGACTGTAAAGGGATTTCATACTGCTTTTCAGGCCTAGGCCTGCAAAGTAACTTTTTTTTGGTTTCAACAACAAGGTCATTCACACAGCTGGCTGGTTTGACAAAAAGCAGGTTTTGTTTTTAAAGGTTGGTTGTTAGACACTTGTGGAAAAAAAAAATCAAGATGGCGATTTTTTTTTTCAATATTTCAAATTGGTGCTAGGCGGCTAAAACTCGGTATCGGGGGGCAAATTCAAATTCAAATTCAATTTTTATTGCATATCACATTACAGACAATAGATGGATTATAGACTAGGTATACATGTGACGCCCTGCAAGGGCACAGCAATTACTTAAGCTTACAAGCCCTTGATACTTAAAGACTAAGACTACAAAGGGAACAATTTATTATACACTATAATACACTAATAGGAATGTTCTCTATTGCACACCTATACTTAGAGTACTTAATATTACTTAATTATGTATCTATTTAGGGTCAACAATGTATTTATTTTTTTATTTAGTACTAAAGAACTCGTTTAAACTATAATAACATTTACTAATAAGATATTTTTTTAATTCTTTTGTAAACAACTTAGGTCTATCTATGTCTTTTATTGTATTTGGTAAATGGTTATATATTTTTATGAGCATATGATGAGGGCTAGAAGTAACTAATTTCAGTTTTGAGAATGGTAGTTTAAGTTTATGTAAGTTTCGGTCATTACGTTTAGTTTCTGTTTGGGGCGAGTAGAGGTTCATATGTTTCCTGACAAATTTACATGCTTCAAGAATATATATGGAAGGAAGGGTGAGCATTTCTAGTTTTATAAAATGTGGGCGACAGGATTCCATTTGGTCAATATTTTCTAAAATTCTAACACACTTTTTTTGGAGGATGAAAATTTTATCTATATCTGTGCAGTTTCCCCATAGTACTATACCATATGCCATTCTAGAGTATGCATATGCGTAATACGCAACGAGTGCGGTCTGTAGGTCTGTCACTCGTTTAAGATGATGTAGGGCGTAAATAAATGAAGACAGTTTCTTGGACACTTTTTGGACATGCGATTTCCAATTTATATTAGTGTCCAAGTCAATGCCCAACAGGGTTGCAGAGCTTACTAGTTCTAATTTAGAGTTGTTATAGCTATATGATATGTTTAAAGCTGGTTTCTGGTGGGGTTTGAATTGAATAAGTTTTGTTTTATTCAAATTAAGTTTTAGGTTATTCAGATCTAGCCAATTAATGATTTTATTAAGTGTAGAGTTTAGTTTATTGTCAACTTCTAAATTATTTGCACATGGGAGCAATACGGATATGTCGTCTGCAAAGAGCACGCAGTGGTTATCTAGTACGTTAGGGAGATCATTTATGTAAATGAGAAAGAGACAGCATCCTAAAACGCTGCCCTGCGGAATAGAGCCGGTAACAGCTACTCTATCTGATCTGACATGCCGTATATTGCCTGTTCTAAAGTCGGTGTGTTCAATCTCGACACATTGTAAGCGGTTACTAAGATAGGATTTGAACCATTCATATGCCGGTCCTCTGACTCCCGTGGTGTATAGTTTATCAAGAAGGGTTTTATAGCTGACTCTATCGTAGGCCTTGCTCATATCAAGAAGGAGGCCTACCGCGTACTTCTTGTCATTAATCGCATTGAAGATTTTTTGGAGGTATTTGTAGATGGCGAGTGTTGTTGAGCGGTTGGACCTGAAACCGTTTTGGTCATCGTGTAGAATTTGAAATTTCTCGTAGAAGTAATAAAGCCGTTTTGTCATTGCGGTTTCGTATATTTTAGCTGACGTCGGTAGAAGTGCGATAGGTCGATAATTGTTTATGTGTACTGTTGTACCTTTTTTGTGGATGGGTTTTATAACAGCGATTTTTAATGCATCCGGGAATATACCGTCAGAGAAAGATTGATTAATAAGATGGGTGTATGGATGGGGCTCTCGGGGCTCAAAAATATGAATTTGAAATATTGTCCGAAAATTCGGTCAAATTCGGAAATTATCGAAAAAAAAAACGATTTGTATGGAGAAAATTTCAAATTGGTCCTAGGAGGCTGAAATTCGGTACCGGGGTTTTTGGGGCTCCTGAGTCAGAATCTGAATTCGGATTTTTAAAATTCGGTCAAATTCGGATTCGGGGGCTCTCGGGGCTCAAAAATATGAATCTGAAATCTTGTCCGAAAATTCGGTCAAATTCGGAAAATGTCGAAAAAAATCGATTTGTATGGAGGAAATTTCAAATTGATCCTAGGAGGCTGAAATTCGGTATCCGGGGGTTTTTGGGGCTCCTGAGACAGAATCTGAAATCGGATTTTTTATATTCGGTCAAATTCGGTATCGGGGGGCTCTCGGGGCTCAAAAATATGAATCTGAAATCTTGTCCGAAAATTCGGTCAAATTCGGAAAATGTCGAAAAAAAACGATTTGTATGGAGAAAATTTCAAATTGGTCCTAGGAGGCTGAAATTCGGTATCCGGGGGTTTTTGGTGCTCGTGAGTCAGAATCTGAAATCGGATTTTTTAAATTCGGTCAAATTCGGTATCGGGGGGCTCTCGGGGCTCAAAAACATGAATCTGAAATCTTGTCCGAATATTCGGTCAAATTCGGAAAATATCGAAAAAAAAAAACGATTTGTATGGAGAAAATTTCAAATTGGTCCTAGGAGGCTGAAATTCGGGATACGGGGGTTTTTGGGGCTCCTGAGTCAGAATCTGAAATCGGATTTTTAAAATTCGGTCAAATTCGGAAAATATCGGACAAACAATATTAATAAGTGTTATTCTTTGAAGTATATTTTTTTTATTTCATTGTATGTTTGAGAAAAGCACTATACATGCCTCGTCGTGAAAACGGATTCCCGGCCTCGTATCACTATCCAGCCTCGCTCGCACGCTCGCTCGGCCGTATATACCTACTTGGCCGGAAATCCTCATTTTCCCGGCCTCTGATGTAAGTACTAACATAGTGCTGTCAGTAACTATTATGTCACGAATTTGCACTATAAAAGTAACCAAAACATGTTTATAGTGCTGCTCTGCACTGTAATCGATTCCAGTGTTTTTAGTCGTCAAAACTGTTTGCCATTTTATTCTTTTGATGTGTCATGCCATCGTGGTATTGAAAGAAATAAATATCGATAAGTTATTTATGCTCCATTCTTACTTAACGTAACGTGTAATCCGAAGGATATGAGCACTTGCGAAAAAAAAAATATTGATAAATCCATTATGCTGATTTCAAATTTGACAATGCGCCCTCATAATAATCTTGTTTTAATTAAATTAAAATCAATATAATTAAGATTATGGCTGCTATAGTACACATTGGCTCCATCCGTCTCCTAATATGTGCTATCATGGCGTAAACAGCGGCCATATTTTTACTAGTGATATAATTGATAATAAAAAACTGCTACAGATTTAATTAGTCCATTAATTCATCATTTCAACGCTTTTATGTCACGTTTTAGTCCCGTAGCAGTAACACAAATTCACTTAAAGGGCTATTTAGAATTTAAGTTATTTAGCAACTGCACTAGGAGTCGCTATAGTACTAATTAGTACTATAGAAAAGTGTTCATCACTTTTACAGAACTAGCCCCATAGCGATGTTGAGGAAGCTTTTAAGAAGCCATAACGTTACGTAATGCTTCTGCAGAGTACTTTTATAGTGCAAATTGATCCTATAACAATGTTTTCAACACTGCTACAGTGCCAGTACTGTAAAAGTCATTTTGACGCAGTTTTAGTGCTAAATGGATACATAAAAGTGTCAGTAAGTTCATCTACAGTACTAAATAGTACCATACTCGTAGCAGCTTTTTAAATATCTAGTAAAGTGCAACACTTTAAAGATTCTTTTGTATGGTCCTGTAAGCGTTCTAAGAGCTAAAATATAGAACTTAATTGCTCTTTAATTTATAGAATTAAAACGCTCCGTTAAACACCTTTATAGTGCAAGCAGTCACAATGGATACCAGTATAGGCCGACTATATCACTGTTTGGTGACAAAACGCCCTGTTTATAGAACTTTTTGTTACTTGGGAGGATACCCCAGAAGCAGCCTAAGTAGCACACAAGCTGCAAAAGCACTTATACAGCCTTTATACAGCTTAAATTGGAGTTATAAAGGCAGTATATGTAAGCTCTAGTTTTTTTATAAAAGTTATAAATAGTTTAAGAGGCCTTATTCCTCTGTTTTTTTTTTTTATTTCATATTACGACAAATGTATTGATAATTTCAACCAACTTTTTAAAGTGAATAATACTTTTCTCTGAGTTCTAGAAAGTAACATAGCTATTTCATGCTTTTATTGCCGTGCAGTCGAAGTCTGAAAAAAACCGTTTTCTGCGTAAATTTTGTTAATTTCGAGTAGTTTATGAAACAAAAATTATCAATAAAAAATTCTAACTGTATGATTAAAATACATATATACCAATAAATCGCAAGAGCCCTGTTCTAAGAAGTAACATTGAGAATATAATGTTAAGAAACTTGTTTGATAGAGAAAAATGTCTAAAACAATCAGCATTTTAAAAGGAATAAGGCCTTTAAGGCCTGAAAACACAATGGTCGCGGATGAATGAACTAAACAGACAGTTTTTGTTTATTATTTTTACGTAACTTGAGTAGTGGGCGGCGTGAAATCATAGAAAACTATTATATTTTATCTAGTTAGCAATTTATTAAAGCCCACGGTATTACAGGCTATTACGTACTTTCTAGAGACAATTCTATTAGTAAGTATTGCCGTTATTTAGTGGTTGACGTCATTTCGTTTCTTTCTACCGATTGCGTCAGAAATAAGGTCATGTTTTATGAGCGTATGTATTTTATGTACAGTAATGGAAACCGAAACGACCCTTATTGTCATTGTGTGAGCGAAAAAGGTACTTAATTTTTTACTGTTACTTTGTTTGAAATTACTTGTAAATACCTATATAGACACCTTTCAATTTCCTTGCCTGTAATACTATATGCTTCATTTTGGAATTCATCGACATTATACATCAGGTTCAAGTTTCGAAAGCAAAGATACCTACATGACACTATTATTGAGAACTGTCAAATTGTTAATAAAAAAAAATCGGAAATACCATGGTTAGTAAAGAAAAATTAATACCTGCAGCTTGTAGAATCTTGTTTAAAGACAATTAAACAAGTGAAATTGTGAATAGACTGTAGAGCTAACTCTATACACAGATTTCATTAATTTTAGATAAATTTTCAGGCACCTTATCCGTTTAAATATGCTGATTGTTTTAGACATTTCTGTTTATGATCAAACTATGCTTCTTAAACATATATTAAAACAATGTTACTACTTAGAACAGGGCCATTGCGATTTATTGGTACATATTTGTAACCTACAGTTTAATTTTTTCATTGATAATTTGTGTTTCAACAGCTACTCGAATTTGACAAAATTCACACAGAAAACTGATTTTTTAAACTTATTTTTAACTGCAGGCAATGAAAGCATGAAATAGCTATGTTACTTTCTGAAACTCAGAAATATATATTATCAAAAAGTTGGTTGAAATTATTAATACATTTGTCATAATCATAAACATAATATGAAAAAAAGCTTCTTAAGAACATTTACGAACATAATGACAGCGTCAAATTTAGAGATATTAATTAACCGGAAATGATGGCGGATAACAAACTTTGCTGTACCTAATGATTAGGCGGATCATAAATGATCGGTAATGACAGTAATTAAATAGCTTATGGTAAACATTTTTGGATCTCGAGGCTTGTTTGTCTCTCGATCCGATATCAGTGAAAGTGGTTATGGTTTGAGTTTTGCAATGTATACTTTCATATTTTTTGCAGACTAACCGATCTATGATCGTAAGTATGTGTACGTACGTACTTATGTACTTCGTACTTCGGTATTATGTTTATCTCGTAAAGCATTTATGTAGATTGTCGGTGGCACAATACATCGACAGATTATTGGAATAAGTAACAGAGATGGGCCAAATGTAATCGATTAACGATTAAGATTAACCTACTTAATCGCGATTAACGATAAAAAATTACGTTTAATAAATCTTAATCGTACGAGTTCCGATTTACTTAATCTGGATTAATTTCCCTCGATTAATAGGTATTTGGAAGAAATAAGATATTTTCGTAACTTTAAGTTTCGCCCTTACCTAGAAGACCCATATAGAGTAAGTACTGCACTATAAAAACTACCTTGTATTACTGGAACAAGTTTACTTCACACAACACACAATCATTTTTCAAGTGTTTGTATACAAATTGCATTTTTGTTACGTGCACAAATGAGCGTGTTCCAACCTTTAATCAAGAGTTAATCGTAAAGTTTAATCGATGAAAATGACGATTAATTAATCATTAATCGAAAACTAATTTTGCGACGATTAATTGTTTAATCAATTATTTAATTGATTAAGAATTTAATCGATTAATGCCCATCTCTGTTTCTAACACATAATATAGGATAGGTTTCTCAATACAGTGAATATCTTGTTACAGACAAAATAAGGGCAGTTGCAGGACACATTTATGGGATTAAAACACTAAAAACTAAAGTAAGCTTAAAGGATATTTATAACACTAAAACCCGTCGGGAGGGTGCCAATGACGCAGGCAGTGTCCCCACGCCATATTGTTACACGTAGGTACATTTATCCAATATATTATATCCAACTGACTTAACTTGAATTCATTCAACCGTAAAGGTTCTATATTAAACCACAGAATAGATAATAGTATTAAACTTAGAGTATCGTAAGGTAAAGCTATTTGGAATCGAATGGCCTATTCGGTAATTTGCAAATAGGTTTTATTCTGAGCCCATCGCAATCGTTGGAACAGATAAATGTGTTCCTAATATTCCAATAATACCTAATAACCCCTTGCGTAATTATCTTTTGTAATTATGTTATGTACCCACCATTTAATTTGAATGTTTCCGATATATTGAAGGCGACTGTACTTTTAGCCCAACAAGTTGCGTTTTATCCCTCACCATATGCAGCCATAGGACGTCCACTGCTGGGCACAGGCCTCCTCAATAGACTTCCACATGGGCCGGATAGCACCGACCCACATCCAGCGAGACCCCGCAACTCTAACCAGGTCGTCCGACCACCTTGCCGTCCTACACTGCGCTTGCCGGTACGTGGTCACCACTCGAGAACCTTTCTGCCCCAACGGCCATCGGTTCTTCGAGCTACGTGCCCCGCCCATCGCCACTTCAGCCTGCTTACCCGGTTTGCTATGTCAATGACCTTGGTTCGTCTACGATCTTTTAGTGGTAAAAAAGGGAGTACAATACACTTTGGTACCTGACGTTGAAAGTCATCGAAGGTAAACAAAGCCTTTTGACAGGGAATAAATATTCGAGAAATTTTAATGAATTTTCGCATAATTAAACCAAAAAGATCAACAGCTGTGCAAATTATTATGTTTATCAATGTGATTCAATGAGCTATTAAATAGCGATGAACAATACAAGGACTGAGCAACAGTCCGATGACTAATGTTTTGAAATTGGTTGTTGACATATCGCTACTGATATTGTATAATGCATATACATCAGGTATGTACATTATGGGCTATTGTCATATGAAGGCTTGTGCACAAATCACGCGAGGTTTTTTCGGCTACTTTTTGACCCCTCCCTCCCCCTGGTGATATTTGGTGAGGTTCTTTCTTACCCCCCCTCCTCTTCTCAACCTCACGTGTATTTTTTTCGAAACCGAGAAAAAGTATTTACTCATGTGGTAGATTTTTTTTTACTTTTTCGCTGTAGAAAAATACACGTGAGTGATTGAAACGACAATACACGCAATTTTTGTCTATCCCGACCAAAGTCACAAAATGCGAAAAAAAAAGTCGTTTCTCCCGGTAACAGGGTCATTCGATCTGACAACCCTAGCTAGAGGTGCGTGCGTCCTTGCGCCGGCATTCACCTTGCAGTCATCGATCGGCGAGGGAACAATGCCCCGTCATTCCACAGGGAAGTCCCTCTCACAGTTACCCATTCTAACGTTGTATCGTGCCGTTACTGTCATTTAAATATTGCTTTATTGAAGAGTGAGAGGGATGACACTTACACAAATCCCCAATGAAGCTTCTAGTTATAGGCAAATCTAAGAAACCAAGATGTTTTAAAAACATACGCTCACTACCGGTAACGTATGAAAACAATATGAAATCATGCATGACATCGGAAATTTTTGAAACATGGTTGCGAAACTGGGACGCTGAATTAAAAGCACACAATAAGAAAATTCTACTTTTAGTTGATAACTGTCCTGCACATCCGGCTGTTACTAATTTGAAGTGCATTAAACTTGTTACATCTGTACTGCAACCGATGGACGAAGGTGTAATAAGATGTTTGAAATCTCATTATAGAAGAGTGCAAGTGTTAAAGTTAATTCAAAACCTTGACAGTAACGACCAGAAAAGCTTTACGGTTCTTGATGCCATCGATGATATCAGAAGCATGGGAAAAAGTTTCACCAAAAACTATTGCGAATTGCTTTAGACATGCAGGTTTCCAACACCTCTTGACAATATCCTCAGATGATGTGACTGATGATGATGAAGAGGACAATATTTCTTTGGCTTAATTAGCCCAATATTTAAGACCTGCTTAACTTATACTGAAGCAGAGGAGTTTCTTGATGTGGATAACTCTATTGCAATTTGTGCACCAGCTACGGAAGAAGATATTGTACAAGAAGTTCAAGAGGAAAATGACGAACAGGAAGAGACTGAAGAACAATTTACAGTGCCAACTTTGAATGATGGTCTCAATGCTATCAATGTATTACGAAAAATTGTTCTTTTTAATGAACAGTTTCACATGCAGGTAAATTATGACAATACTTTAATTAAAATTCAGCGTGAACTACAAAGTGCGGACGTACTACAGAAGTGTTTCAAACAAACTAAGATAACAGATTTTGTTAATGTAGAAAAATGATAATTATGGTTCACTAATGTTTGACCAAAAAACGTTTGACAAATGATCATTTGACCAAACAACGTTTCACCAAATATTCATTAGGCAAACGAGACATTTGACAAAAGTATCATATTACAAAAAGTCACTTAGCATATGTACGTAATGTCTTTTTATTATAATTTTCATGTGAAATAAATAAAATGTAGTTTTATTTTATACATGAGTATATTAATCACACATTCAATAATAAGTATTAGGTACGACTATCGGTTTTTACGACCAAATATGAGTAGTCCCTTCGATGTGGTTATATATATAAGATCTTGACTGTATATATTTTTTATTTTGTTTATAGTTTTTCATTTGTTTTAACATCTACTTCTCTGTGTTTATTATTATTTATGTCGTTTTTTATACACATTTTTTGTTTTGTTTTATACTTTTTCCTTTTTTTATTACTTTTCTATTATTTTAGGACCTTAATTTATTTTTGTTTTATTTAAATCAGTCGTAGATAAATAATTGCAGTCCTTGAACGATTAGTCCATGGTAGAGTTAAACCACTCTAACCCTTCCAAGCAAATGTACTGTCAAAGCATACAAACTGACTCACTTTGTATGGTTTGACAGTTCATTTGCTTGGAAGAGTTGTAATAAGATGTTTGACTCTAACAGAATATTAGACAGTCGACGGTCGAGTACAGGGAAACGAACGCCTGCAAGGTCGTTTTAAATACGCGACCGCGGAAGTGTTCGAATTAACATTTTTTATTGTTCAGGTACAACAACTAACTGCTAGAATTAATACGAGCAATGCCGGCCAATTTATTTATAGACTAAGTTTTGACGTGACTCCGCGCGATAGTTTTGCTCATACGGGAGTATTTTATGTAACAGTTGTATACTGAGGGGTCAAAAAACACCGGCATGGGTTAATTACGATGTCAGCCTTGCGAATATCGTAAATAAAGATGCTACGAATATTTTTTATCCAGTTATACAACATTTCATACAATGTAATTTATCTACGACTCAACGTATATAAAACAAAAAAAATTAAGGTCTTAATAAAAATAGAAAAGTAATAAAAAGGAAAATGTATACAATTACAACAAAAATAAAACAACATAAATAATGAACAACATATACAACGAAAAACAAAAAAATAATCTAAAAAGTAGATGTTTAAAGAAATGAAAAATAATTAATAAAACTAAAAAAATACTTATACCACAATATTATACAGCTTTCATCAAATAAATCATACTACAAAATAACAGTAATAAATAAAACAAAAACAAATACATATACTGAAGTTTTGCAGTCTGTGGTGCTCCTCTGTTAACAATGTTATAATGTCGCTAAAAAGCGTCCAGTGCTTTTTTGGGCAGTAGACTTTCACAAGGCTTACAAAATGTATGTCTTTATATTGACGCTGGCAGCATTTCCTCACTGGCCTGAATAGCAATGCTAATGCGTTGTGCGAGGAAGCTGCCAGCTCTTTTGTCCCCAGTAGTATCTATTAATCTTTTACTAAGATCTTTATAAAGTTTGTGGGCGCTGTGGGACCCCATGGACCAATTTACTATTTATTGAATTTATTTGTATATACCTATTTGAGTTAGTAACTGTAAAACGGACAGAAAAAACACTGGAGTTAAAATTATTTTTTCGCGAATAAGTAAAATAATGTGTATAATAAATTAATGCTAGATTAATGCGTGCGAGGTAGCACTAGCAAAGCTTTGTGCAAGAAAAAAGGCTACCATCACTCACACGTCACAGGCAAACTTCATTTTCCCAGCCTCGCTTGGCTCAGCTTTGGTGGATGGGGTCAGCGCAGCGACCCTTTTACAAACATAATCACTTTTTCACAAAAAATTACCGACTTCAACGAATAGAACTTGTATTTCCGAGAACGACTAAACGAGTTATTCTAGAAAAACACCGAAATGGTCATAGATGTGCCTATCATATTTGAGGCCTCGATTTCTCTTGGATCTCGTCATCAGATCTCCATATCTTTTTTATGGGACCAACTTGGAGATGCCTACTTTCGAACAAAACACTTTTGGAATCAGTTTATGTACGTATGACAGTGTACTGAGGTAAAAAAAAGAACTGAATTGAGAACCTCCTCTTTTTTGAAGTCGGTTGTATTTTTTTTAATTTATTTAGCCTAGAGGTTTTAGCGACCTCGCTATGCCACCCCCGTAATAAAAAAGTCGGTTGAAAAGATGTGAAAAATGCATGCGGAAGAAGTGTTCTCTAAAAAAGTGCTACGCGTGCTCCCACCGCACGCTCATCTGCACACAGCCACAGATTATATACAAGTTACAGCGAAGAAATAGATAGATAGGTACTATTTCTCGGGTGAGAAAGATTCGCGTGTCACAGTTGTGCTAGAGGTGGACTGCCTTAAAGGGGAAAACTATACCTAGGTATATTTTTGCAATACCGGAGAATTTTATTATGAACCAGCGACACGCCCCGGCTTCGCACGGGTGCAAGCAATAAATTATGCATGTATTATACATATAAACCTTCCTCTTCAATCACTCTATCTATTAAAAAAAAACCGCATCAAAATCCGCTGCGTAGTTTTAAAGATCTAAGCATACATAGGGACAGACAGCCAGCAGGAAGCGACTTTGTTTTATACTATGTAGTGAAGTCCCGGGAAATCTCGGGACTGCCATAAAAAAAATCCCGGGCTGCACACCCTAGAAAACTACTTATCACATGCGAATTTAAGTAACAAGATTGCATTTTAATTTTGAATTTAGCTTCACCAATTTACATCAATTTCTACGTACAAACAAACTTATTATAACTTCACTATTATAATGATGCAGATGTTATGTAATTAAGGATAATATAAAATCCAATTAAGTATAAGTGCATATTACCATTTATTACGTATATTACAATTACATTTTTTTGATACCTACTGTGGATTTATTTTATGTTTCCTAACTACCTATTCATTTTTCGTAGGTTAAACACTACTCACTACGATTGTGTGCAAGTAGGTACACCGTTTATTATGAAACGTTGAAATGGCTGGACAAATTTTAACCAATTTTGGTACATGGGTTGCTACTATTTAGCAGTTGTATTTCCTTTTCAAATTATAGTTTTATAAATTAAAGTTGTTTTTAGAGAGATTTTTTACTTTGTCGGGAGATTTTTAACTTTGTCGGGAGTCGGACACATACAAAAATTCGTGAGAATCCCGCCAAATCCCGACCATCTGGCAACCCTAGGCGCACTAGTCCCGTTTCACCTAAACTTATGTTTTTGCCTGAGCTGCCAAATTTAATAAAAGATGGGGCCGACACAATACAGACGCTGATCTCAAATTCAATAAGGACACCGAAGATCCTACAGTCTTTTGTTATTTATCAAGTTTGTTCGAATTAGGGTAAGTTCAAAATGTGCAGCTGCCTATTGATTCATTTCAAAAAGGCCCTATGTAGCTATACAATAGGACAACTTAAGCCGTATTGGTATACAGCCATCAGTTTTAACAATGTGAATGAAGATTGCGATTGCGACATTCGTGAGACGTCCTTGCTGCTTTCAATTGTTTTTTTTTTTATACGTATTTGTGAATGGAAGGACGTACTATACGGAACTACAGGCATTTTAAGATCGAAAATCGATTAGGGACCGGTCTTTCTGCCGTTTAAGTTGCGTTGGTTTTTTTTATCCTTGATATTTTCGACTTTCACGACAAAAGAGACCACGGCGGCGGCATTTTGTCCAAGTATATTCGCACATAAATTCAGGCTGTGTCTTACTTTGTCTTCTTGTATATCTTGTACTGAAAAAAAAACGGGATTTATTACATAGTTTTCAACTGACTTCAAAAAAGCAGGTTCTCAAATTGACTGTACCTATACATGTTGTTTTATTTTTGTATAGATGTTACGCGACTATCGCGCCAAATATGGATTGATTTTGATGTTCTTTTTTATTGTTTGGTAGATCATACTTCAAATGTCGTTCCCCTTGTAAATATTATCGAAATTGATTTAGCGCTTTTTGAGAATATTAACAAAAAATTAAATATAAGTACTTACTTATACCTTTACATTTCGCTCATTGAAGTCGGATGTTTATTTGATGCAAGTCAGCGTATATTTGCCACCATTTATCTTAAGTACACCTACACACGATACAGCATGTAAACTTTAACCAATTAAGAGGTACGTTCTTACAAAACTGGCATTAGGCAAGTTGGTCGTGCTAGCATTTCTTGCCAATGTGGTGACATTGAGTATAGTTGTGCTTACTTTTGAAACGTTAACTAGTTTCAGTTTCAGAGAAACGTTAGCTACTTGAGTAGGCAGTTCTTATTTTGCAAACTGCTATGCAGGTACTGAAATAACTATCTTAATAGGCTCACTACTATACAGGGTGGAACAGATCGAAGGACTTTTAAGCAAACAAGGAATTATAAATTTATGAAACATGTAATGTCTCATTTTTTTAATGTGGGTAGGTACACCACAATTTTTATTTAAGCCTTAAATACAAAGATCAAAGCTTCACTGTAAAGTGGTGCGGTAAGATGAATATTAACGTAGTCACATAGAGGTCGCTAAGGTGTAAAAAAATTTTTTAATAAAAAAAAGAACCGACTTCAGTAAAACTAAAAAGCCGAAAATAACCCGTTCAAGTACAGATTACATTTGACTCACCCTTTGAAAACGATCCCAAACCACTCAATATTAAAGTTTACGTGAGGTTTGGCACCGACTTCAAAGGGTGAGTCAAATGTAATCTGTACTTGAACGGGTTATTTTCGGCTTTTTAGTTTTACTGAAGTCGGTTCTTTTTTTTATTAAAAATTTTGTTTTTTCGCTTTTTAGTGATTCATATAAAATACTTATGGCGGGGTGATCAGGGAGGTCTTGAAGGCATGCATCTCGTTTGAATTATCTCCTAACTCCTAACTGTTAAGGAGTTGTACCTTCCATCATCAGTTCAGCATGAGAAGATGATGACTACCATATGCAAATACTTAAATAGTTTTATAAAATACATGAAAAATATTATGAGTGCCTATAAAATTTCAGGAATTCCTTCGATTCCTCATGGATCTCGTCATCCGATCTTCACCAAAATTTTATGGGACCAACCTTGAGATGTCTATTCATGAACCTAAAAAGAATTTTCCAAATCGACTCGTAAATGACGGAGTTATGAGGTAACAAACATTAAAAAAAAAAAAAAAAAAAAACATACAACCGAACTGAGAACCCCCTCCTTTTTTTGAAGTCGGTTAAAAACCTTTCAAATAAAACAATGCAAAGATCGACACACAAAGCATAATGAAAAAATGCGTCAGATTTCCTGGAGCTAGGGTAGCGAAATGGTTAACGCGCTGGGCCGGCAATCCAGAGGTACTGGGTTCGATTCCCGGTCTCTTCCCCCAGGTAGTTCCTTTTTCAATTTTTCTTTAAGCTTTGATCTTTGTATTTAAGGCTTTAAACAAGGAATTGTTCAGACTGAGTGCACTTAATTTTTTACCAATGAACTATGTGAATATTTCTATCCATTTTTGAAATACAGTTTGTTAAACATTAGTGTAAAAATCTGCACATGTCAACCCTACTATATTTTGAACATTTAAGTTAAAGACAGGTGTCAATTCAAAATGTAAATAAAACCTTTGAATTAGTAGGGTTGTCACTGATATTAAAATATTTTATGTTGATGACTTTTTTTTACTTTTAAATCCAGCTTTACAATTATAATAGGTCGATTGTAGATCACTCAGATGACACTATCCTGTCAGCTCAGTCTTTACAAATGTTCCACCCTGTATATCAACACAAACTTTCCTCTCGACGCAGAGGTTTGTTTGAAAAGTTCACACATGATCTGTGTTTATTTTAATACCACAATAGCTCTTTTACAACTCCAAAGTCTACCAGCATTTCCCAAGATGAGACGACTGTTGAGAAGAGAGCCGAATAACATCTTAACTATTACTGAGTGCTGAGGTAACCTAAAGTCCCCTGCCGCTCTGCCATTTTTCAGCAGATATACCTAAAAACGTATCATGACAATTCAAATTAGAATATTTGGTGGAATATTACGAGTACGAGGGGCACACCGAAATGATCGGGAATAGAGTACTTTAAACTGAGTTACATTAAATCCTTTTTTGTCACATGCATACTGGCGACTTACAATCACGATGCCGTTTTTACAATTTAAAAAAAGAACGATATATTTTTTTAATTCCATTTTTAAATTGACAACTCGATGAACAAAATGGAGCTGACGCGTGAAAATTTTCGTGCAATTATTTACCATAACTTTCGTCGTGGCTTATCTCCAGATGAATGTCGCAATGAGCTTGTTACTATATACGACATTGAAGCACCTAGTCAGACGACAATATATCGGTGGTATGCTGAGTTTCGACGGGGTCGTGCCTCTCTTGGCACCGTACCTTCATCAGGTCGGCCGAAAACGGCGGTTTCGCCTGAAAACATCGCGGCTGTGGAAAAACTACTAAAAGAAGATAGACATGTGACATACGAGCAGATTCGGGCAACCATAGGCATTGGAATGACTGCAATTCACACTATTTTGCATGGTGAATTGGGTGTCAGAAAATTGATTTCCCGATGGGTACCCCATAATTTGTCTGAAGAGCAAAAGGCGGCTCGTGTTGATTGGTGCCGATCTATTCTGAAATGCTACAATGGAGGAAAGTCAAAAGCCGTTTATAATATGGTCTCGGGTGACGAATCCTGGATTTATTCTTATGAGCCTGAAAGAAAGCACCAGTCGGCAGTATGGGTCTTCGATGACGAGGTCAAACCAACGAAAGTTGTGCGTTCTCGAAGCGTGTCGAAGAAGATGGTGGCTTCGTTCGTCTCAAAAAAGGGGCATGTTGCCACAATTCCTCTAGAAGAACAAAGAACCGTTACCGCTGATTGGTATATCACAGTTTGTTTGCCGGAGGTGCTGGCCGAACTTCGCCAAGGGAACCCGAGACGCCGCGTCATCTTACACCACGACAATGCGAGCTCCCACACCGCCCACAAAACAACTAAATTTTTGAACGACGAAAACGTTGAGTTGATGTCCCATCCTCCATACAGCCCTGACCTGAGTCCAAATGATTTTTTTACGTTCCCTAGAATTAAAGATTTATTGCGTGGTCAGCGGTTTGAGAACCCAGAAGCCGCTGTGGAAGCCTATAAATCGGCCATTTTGGCAATGCCTACTTCAAACTGGAATTATTGTTTTAATGACTGGTTTAAAAGAATGCAAAAGTGCATTGAATGTAACGGAGAATACTTCGAAAAACAATAAAATATAATTTATGTATATAGTGCACATAGTTTTTTAAATTCCCGATCATTTCGGTTTGCCCCTCGTAGTAGTAACTAGCGACCCGCCCCGGCTTCGCACGGGTGCAATGCTATATTATGCATGTATTATACATAAAAACCTTCCTCTTGAATCACTCTATAAGGAAAATCGCATCAAAATCCGTTGCGTAGTTTTAAAGATCTAAGCATTTATATGGGGCAGACAGAAGGGACTGACTTTGTCTTATACTATGTAGTGATGATGTGAAATAATATCCTCCCGGTTAAATACCTACTATTGTGTTACAGCGACAAGTCTCATTTTTAACATGAAATCAGCATTAGAATAACAAGTGGCAGTGTTGGGTAACCAGACGCTCGCAGCTATCATGTAACACTGTTTTGTTTCAGTTTGCAAACTGTTCCAAGTGGGTAATTATTTCAATTGTTGCCGAGCTGCCAAAGTTTTGGGCATGCCGAGTTGAATCGTGAATTTGGATTGGACTGACGAAGTTTTAAGAAATACATGGTAATACATATGGTAAAATAAATGTTGATGGAATTGATCGTACACAATTCGATCAACATTTATTATTTTTAATCTCATTCGCCAATACATAATGTGATAAATTTTGCTTTTCCCTTACCACTAAGTATAGGTATGTTTCCATTATCCCGCCCAACCTAAACAATATTGAAATATCTGTTACGAGCGTGGGGTTCGTATTTGATAGAAAAGCACAAATTAATCCACAAATAAAAACACACACTTTATTACCAAAATCACGCACTTACAATTCACACGAACTGTACTAAAAATCCACTAATTAACACAAACACACTATTACACAAATGACGCACTCACTATTCACACGAACTGTACTTAAAGCGCACTAGTCACTTGAGAGTCTTTCTTTCCGATTATCCTTGTACTAGCATTCGATCGCAGTTAAAATGTAACTAACTCGCGCCGGCTGCTTGCGCCTTTTATATCCCGCGGGGCCCGCTTTCTCGACGCATTGTCCACACATATCGCGAATATTCTAGTAAAGTCCAGCGTGAGGGCCGAGAACATTCGAGGCCATATATGTCTCTCTCTAATGGTGCACTCTCTGTCACTCCCTTCTCGAATGTTCCGAGTATAGCTATTTCTTTCTAGTAGTCCCATCCTTGTTACACACTTCTCGAATGTTCCGAGTATAGCTATCTCTTTCTACTAGTGCTATCTCTGTCACTCCTACTGGAAATTTCGCCATATAATGATTTGTGCTTCAGAGGCCCATAAGGGGTCCTGAAAACGCCTGAAAACGGGTTTTCAGGTTATGGCGTCATCTGATAGAGGGTGCCCTGAAACGGACTGAAAACATGTTTCAGGCGCCTGAAAACGACGGCAACTTGGGTGAAATTTCGATCTTTAGATATGTGATAGAGCAACTTCTGAAACGGCCTGAAATGACTTTTCAGCCTGCTGAAAACGCCTCTAAAGCACTGAAATTGACGTGCAAAGTTTTGGACCTAACCTACCGGCGTAACACTGCCCCCTCCTAAGACATGCTCGTCCCGAGCATCATTATTTCCGTGGTATCTGGCCAGCCGGTCAACATGAACAATCTTGCTCGGACTACGAGGATTCCGCTGGATTCGATACGTGACGTCGTTTATTTTAGTGACTACCTTGTAAGGGCCCTCCCAAATCGGAGATAGTTTCGGGGACTTTCCTACTCGTCGCATAGGGTTATGTAGCCACACCAATGATCCTTCTTCAAAACCCTCTTGGTAATGCTTCCGGTCATATCGGGTTTTCATCTTTATGCTAGCGTGGAGCCCGTGTTCACGTATCAGTCTATGACCATGATTGTACTTGTTTTCGGAGTCAGACTTTGGAAACGATCCTGCGTCGCCTCGTTTCCATGCCGTCCCTTTCCATGGTGCTCCAACGTTGCTCAACTTGAGTGTTTCTCTGCTACGGGTATGCGGTCCCTTGTCTGGTGCACACCTAGTGCATCTTCTGCACCAGTTTTCAACATCTTCGCGATAGTTCATCCAATAAAAACGTTCTCGAATTTTCATTAGGGTACTTTTCACTCCAAGATGTCCACCAGACGCTCCGCTGTGAAAGCATCTCAAAACATCTCTCACCCTTTTCTTTGGGACAACAACTTGCAGGTGAGCATCCTTCCCATTTGCTGATTCCCACAACCTGCACAGCACACCATTATGCATAACCAAGCTATCCCATTGTGCCCAGTAACTTTTTGTTACCGCACTCATCGGGGCTACGTCACACCATCTTGGCCTAGGCGCACCCGTACTAATCCAATTGAAAATGGGTCTCACGTCAGGATCCTCTTGTTGCGCTTGCTGCATTATTTCATCACTCCACTCATCGCTGCCGGTAACAGTTCTTAACATTCGAATTCGAACACATTCCTTGTCATCTCGTCTTAAGCAATGTTCATCGTTATCCACACAAGGTCTTCGTGATACAGCGTCAGCATTTACCCGTTGTGGTACTGACCCCAAGGGGCCCATTGCCTTTACAATTGAAGGTGGATCCCTGTCCCTCCTATTCCTATTCGGACAACTTGACTGCATGTGTCCACGTTCTCCACATTGGTAACAACGTGGTCCGGATTCGCCGCGAGGAGCTACCGGCTTCCTAGTCAACACGCCTCGTCTATTCCTTCTCGGACAGCTTAACTGTATATGTCCACGTTCTCCACATTGATAACAACGTGGTCCAAATTCGCGCTGAGGAGATACCGACTTCCCAGTCAACATTCCTCGCCTATTCCTTTTCGGGCAGCCTGACTGTATGTGCCCACGTTCTCCACATTGGTAACAACGTGGCCCGAATTCACGGCGGGGATCTACCGGTTTCCCAGCCGACACCTCTCGTACCCTTTGAAGCCTAAATGAGTCGTGCCGTACCGCCTCTACTTCGAGAGCGTGGGCTACTGCCTCTTTCAGGCTCCCATGGTGACCCAATCTCACGGCTGCCCTCACTTCCAGATCCCGGATCCCATCGATGAAGGCCTGCACCAGCATACTGTCCAAAAAGGATGCTGACGTGCGTTGATAGGCCTTTCTAACCAACTTCTCGATTTCCAGGGCCCACTGTTGCAAGGACTCGTTACGTCCTTGAGTCCTGTCCTTTAACTGAGCCCGGTATACATGCTCCAGGTGACCGTCGCCATATCGTGCCTCCAAGGCTTCTAGAAGGCGGTCGTACGTCCGGTCGCTACCCAGAGCTTCGAGTATGGTAAGGGCCTCGTCGCGCAGTGCCAACGTCAGTGCGGTCCTGGCTTGCTCCTTGCTCCAGCCATTAGCCTGGGAAACAGACTCAAACTGCAGCTTATAGGCGGTCCACGATGAAGTACCATCAAAGGGGGGCACTTTGAACCTGCCACCTCCAGCCACCGATTCGACGGGTACACAGGTGCTCGTACCACTAGCCACTTTAACTTCTAATTTCTGGAGGCGGTTCTTATAGGCTTCGACGTCCTCCTTGACAGTTTCCACCTTTTCATCGACCTCATGGACTCGACTCTCCAGCTTTATATCCATATCGGCAAGTTTCTCCTGAAGTTCCAACATTTCCTTCTTCCATTCGGTCGTGGATTCGTGTACCTCACGGAGCATTCGAGCTTGTTCCTCCTGGTGCTCTCGAAATTCATTCTGGAGAATTCGAGACTGTTCCTCCAGTTTCCTTGCATGCTCCTCCTGTTTTCGCGTCTGTTCCTTTAGAATGATTAAGATGGCGTTGAAGTCCGCGCCTTGTACCTCTGGAGCCGGTGAGTCCGATGTTCCAGGCGTCGAGTCCCCAGATCCAGACGTTTGGCTTCGCGTCGTCACTCCCTTTGGCTCGGTTTCTCGTGGCATTAACGGCATTTTCTATCCGCACTTCTGACACCAAATGTTACGAGCGTGGGGTTCGTATTTGATAGAAAAGCACAAATTAATCCACAAATAAAAACACACACTTTATTACCAAAATCACGCACTTACAATTCACACGAACTGTACTAAAAATCCACTAATTAACACAAACACACTATTACACAAATGACGCACTCACTATTCACACGAACTGTACTTAAAGCGCACTAGTCACTTGAGAGTCTTTCTTTCCGATTATCCTTGTACTAGCATTCGATCGCAGTTAAAATGTAACTAACTCGCGCCGGCTGCTTGCGCCTTTTATATCCCGCGGGGCCCGCTTTCTCGACGCATTGTCCACACATATCGCGAATATTCTAGTAAAGTCCAGCGTGAGGGCCGAGAACATTCGAGGCCATATATGTCTCTCTCTAATGGTGCACTCTCTGTCACTCCCTTCTCGAATGTTCCGAGTATAGCTATTTCTTTCTAGTAGTCCCATCCTTGTTACACACTTCTCGAATGTTCCGAGTATAGCTATCTCTTTCTACTAGTGCTATCTCTGTCACTCCTACTGGAAATTTCGCCATATAATGATTTGTGCTTCAGAGGCCCATAAGGGGTCCTGAAAACGCCTGAAAACGGGTTTTCAGGTTATGGCGTCATCTGATAGAGGGTGCCCTGAAACGGACTGAAAACATGTTTCAGGCGCCTGAAAACGACGGCAACTTGGGTGAAATTTCGATCTTTAGATATGTGATAGAGCAACTTCTGAAACGGCCTGAAATGACTTTTCAGCCTGCTGAAAACGCCTCTAAAGCACTGAAATTGACGTGCAAAGTTTTGGACCTAGAGAAATTTTATTACTCAAAAAAATGTGCCAAAATGGTAACTCTAACATACAGTTAAAATATTAGTAATCTGATGAGTAACTTGCGAATTCTACTCACATTAAATTTAGTTTGTAGTAAGTGAAGGGCCAAGCGGGAGAACTGGGTAAGTCACGTTCGCAAAATTTTACAGGTCAGAAGATTGAGGTTGTCTGATAATCCTTTGATGGCTGTATGGCTTAAGTAATAATATATAGTAAAAAACCGGCCAAGTGCGAGTCTGACTCGCGCACCGAGGGTTCCCTACAAACACTTATGGTGTTATTTGTGACCTAGAACTAGAACATACGGGCGAGACTCACGCTATGATTGGTTGGCTTCTGTCAATTCGTTTCTGTGTTGCCAGTGGTGTATCATAAATATCATAATTATCCCCGATTCCCTTGTCACATATGCATAAATGCATTTTTCTTGTAAGACTGGCGGCGAACAGCTTTTTTTCCTTATAATTATTGTGTTACCATAAAGCGGCCACTAATCAATGACGTAGAAAGGTTCACTCGCCGGAGTGCCACACCTTATTTTCTAAAGGCTCCTCTACACAATGGGCCATCATGATAAGGGACACAGCTATACGACAGAACAAGACAGCAATATCGCTTGTCTCCTCTAACGCATAGCTGAGTCCCTTATCATGGCCCATGATGGCCCATTGTGTAGAGGACCCTTAATACCATGGTTTAATTAAACCTCATTTGCTTCTAATTTTATTTACTAGTTTATTTTAGTGGTAAAGGAATCCTTGGTGCGTTTTTTCGTTCGTACTTGGCCAGTTTTTTTCCTAAAAATATACTGTTGTAATAACATCTTGACAAGATGTACAAGTGTCCAGAAATGTTGCGAAGTTGTTCAACGAAAATAGCTTGAGTGTTGTTCAGACTTTGCCATCGTGTGAATTCGGCGACCTCTTCAACCTCTTTTGGTTCAAATGGAAGAGCACTTGTCTCCGTCTGGCAAAAATGTTGCTTGAAGTCCAGAACGGTCAGTAAATTTTTCATTGTGTTTTGCCAGCTTGATCGCGTTTCGAGCAGGTATTGTTTTGGGTCATGAAATTTCAAACTAAACCAGATGCGACCGCAGAACAACGGAAAAAGGGAAAACGGTCACTGCTCATAGCGTTGGAACAGTATAGGCGCAATGATTATAAAAAACCACTGAACCACTCTTATCGTACAAGGAGCGTTGCTAAAGAATTATGTAAGCGAAGACTGTTAGTACCTAAAGTATATAATTACTATGGGAAGCGTACCCGAAAGTATCTCACACCCACGATATTAAATAGTGTACCAGACTCAATTAGATCTTGCCACGATGTGTCAAAAATTGTTTATAAGAAGAGGCTAAAGAAGGCATTGCTGGATAGATTCGATCAGAATGTCTGAACGGATGTATCCAGCAATGGCAAACAAAAAACGCAGGACATGCCGAGGTAGATTTCGATTCATCATCCGTCCTAAGTGGGCAAACCGGTGGGAATCTTGTAGGTTTAGATTAAATTCTGAATCGATATTAAATTAGTTGTTGGTGAAAAATTAAGTAATAAAATTAGTTTAAACTTAACACTGTTTGAAATGTTCTTGATTGCTGATTACAATCTGGCTTTTCCTTTTTTATCGAGTAGCAATATTGTTGTTTATTTACAGTGTAGGTACTTTTTGTAGTTTGTAAGTTAAATAAAATGCGATACTACTCAATAGTAATATGTACAATGGTGGAGGGCACTATGTTTTTCTGCCAACAAACTGCTGTGCAGTTTGGCAGATATTTAAACAGTTTATTGTACTATTGTGTTACATAAATAAATTAAAAAAAAAAAAAAAAAAAAAAAGAAAGTGAATTTGGCCTAGCGTGGGCCTAGCGAAATTATATTAGGTACTGATACAGTCAGCATCAAAAGTAATTTATTTTAGTATGCAATTTGACATGAGTTTAGTATGCAATTAGACATGAGTGTAGTATGCAATTAGAAATGAGTTTAGTATGCAATTAGACATAAGAGTTTAGTATGCAATTTGAAATATTAATTTAGTATACAATTTGACATATGAGTTTAGTATGCCATTAGACAGAGTTTAGTATGCAATTTCACACAGGTAAGCCGACCGTACCTAAGTAAACGACCTTCATCAAGTTATAACGTATTTAACTAACGAAGGAATTGAACTTATAGCCTCATAAGGAAAAAGAGGAAAATAGAACATGCATTCTCTAGGACCGGTTTAAACCGTCACCGTGGGGGTAGACGAGGGCTAAAAGGTCCCTCCCTTATTAAATTTAATGAACCAAGTTACGGTTCAATGAGCGTGGCATTCTCTTGAAAAGTTCAGTCTTGAGCAAAATGTATTGAAATTTATTTGGTTAACGTTCACAGCCTACGCAGAAACAATGTCTTAACAAGCTCGCAGATTAAGGGTAAACGTTTAAGAGGCCTTATTCCTTCTAAAAAAAAATTTTTCACATTATGAGAAATGTGTTGATAATTTCAACCAACTTTTTGAAGTGAATTCTTTTCCCTGAGTTTGTATCATAGCTGCTGAGAAAGTATCATAGCTATTTCATGCGTTCACTGCGTGCAGTCGAAAATAAGTTAAGAAACCCAGTTTTCTGCCTGAATTTTGCCAATTTCGAGTAGTTTTTGAAACAAATCTGTAAATATGTAGGTATATGCCAATACATCGCAAATAGTCCGGTTCTATCTAGTAACATTGATAATATGTTAAGAAACATGTATGTGCATAGAGAAAAATGTCTATAACAATCAGACGGAGCCTTTAGTAGTTTCGCTGAACTACTTATAAACTATTAGATATATACTTAATTCTATATTCTAGAAAAATCTTAATAGTGCGATGAAGGATCGTCTTTAGTTTTGTTTGGACGCGCGGCGGCGCCAAGCCTGTCTAGCACCAGCTGTTGATCATAATTTGTCCTCACATCGCGTCGAAACCACCGTAACGGCTGGACACATTTTAACCAATTTTCGTACAGGAATACCTGGACATCCAAAGATGGTTATAGGATTTTTATCCGTCTACGCGATCTACGGTAAAGATATATTTCATAATTTCGCTGACGCCCTTGACAGACTATCGTAGTATATTGACATTTGCCGCAATACCACGTGGGACGGCCCGCTTCTCATGCCATTGTGTTGGGTTTATTTTATTATATTGTAATTGTAACTGCAGCTTGCGAGAGCAGTGGGTAGAGCGAGACATGTTGTGACCACAAGATATCTTTGAGCTATGAGGATATCGCTGTGTTAGCGACGACCGCCTCTTGTGTACCGTTATTTAAAAATTGTATTAGTTATGTTTGTAAACTGTTGTATTGTATTGTAAGTCATAGAACCTATTATTAGGTATTCGAGTACACCGTTCTATATTGCTCTTAGGTATAATCAAATATCGTTCTCTGTATTTAATGGACAATCTAACCCCCGACTTTAGACTGGTCTGGTTCAGAAAATAGGCTTTCAGTTTTCATAAAAGGCCCATGGTTTTGGCACCAGATAATCGGACTTATTTTTTTGGGGTCCGTACCCTAAGGGTAAAAACGGGACCCTATTACTGAGACTTCGCTGTCCGTCCGTCCGTCCGTCCGTCCCTCCATCCGTCCGTCTGTCACCAGGCTGTATCTCAAGAACGGTAATAGCTAGACAGTTTCACAAATGATGTATTTCTATTGCCGCTATAGCAAAAAATACTGAAAACAAAATAAAATAAATATTTAAGGGGGGCTCCCATACAACAAACTTACAGATAATGGTACGGAACCCTTCGTGCGCGAGTCCCACTCGCGCTTGGCCGTTTTTTTTATTAATGGGGCCTTGTTCCACTCTAATGACCTTCTAGGTCATAGATGAAGGGATTTTATCGTTCAGTTAATTGTTAAATATTTTTCGATAGTGATGCTAACTAACGCGTTTTAGAAGTTTATGGTAGTCAGGACATTATTTTTAATAAGGTCTTAATGATTGAAAATGCATAACACTCTAAGATCTATTAAAAATAAAATCTCTAAAATGTATTATCTTAATAATGCTCTTTTTTTTGTATAAATCTTAATAATAATCAAGTTTGTAATTGACATAATGTTTGTAATTGATATTCCATTTTAGTTGTAAGATATTGCTGTGCCCTACATGGCTGATGTTTTGAGCCTACCTAGTATGTGCTAGTATTTAAGATCTTTTATGTACAACATGAATCGCAATAAACTGAATTGAATTGAATTGAATTGAAAAACAAGTTTAATCGCTTGTACTGAAAAAACGAAATATGGAAACCAGAGCGGTATTTTTTTAATAACAAAAAAAAAAGCCATGTCGGCCGTTAGAAAAGTGTTGATTAAATAAGGGATACCCTGTTTAGGTAATGACGCTCGTCGAATGACATCAGCAGCGCTTCGTAATAAAAAGACAACATTAAGCTTCAGTACCGTTATTCGAAGCCTGAATTAATATTTGGAGAGAGTGGCAACACTCGTTTGCTGTGACGTGACGGTTGCTGATTGGTTATTACACCCACTCCTTTCACCCCTCCACCGGTTTAACATTCCTGCCACCAGGTGGCGCCGCTACGGCGGGAGCCCGTGCGCGCCCTATCCTCATTGGCGTCTTGTTTGTCGAGACGTACGGTTGACAAATTCTTAGAATTTGTAAAGTTATGCTGATCTAATTTAAATTTTGATATATATAACGGTGTTACCGTTCGTGTGTATATATTTAAGTTTATTTTACAGATTCTTGTAAGATAATAATATGACGGACTCAAGTTCATCTAGCTCTAGTTCGTCATCTGTTTCGGAAGAGGAGTTTATACCCACTCCGGGGCCGTCATCGCAGCTACCGCCGCCGCTTGTACAGCCGCCACCGAAAAGAAAAGCAAAAAAGTCGAAATCTGAGCCCAAACGGAAGCGGCAACGACGATGCGATGACATAGCACAATTGACTCGGCAGGTTAGCGAAGTTCAAAATTGCATAAGCAATCTCTTACAATCTATGGCCCCCGTAACACCTTTTGTGAATTTTGATGATGAAATAGAGGGTAGCGTGAGCGGCGAGTTGTATGAGGCTAACGAAAATGAAATCTCGCCCGCTAATGACACCTTGCCAATAAAGTTCTCTTTGAATACCGTTCTTAAAGAACCCTCAATCCCAGAAATCTTCGCCGGCTCACGTTAACCTCGTAATTTCTGTTCAACACTTTGGTTCAGAAGATTGGTCAAATGTAAAATATTCAGAGGTACAGAAGCTTTACTGTTCCCAACCGGCCTTTACTGATATCGAAACAAATGACGAATTGAAACCCTATGATAAGTTTTCGAACTTAAGTGTAATAAGCGTGGTTTTGCGGCCATAACGCTAGCGTTGATAAAACAGGGCGAGGCCGCTGAAACCTCTTTTGACGTGGTCTCGAACCACTACAGAATTGACCCCACAGTCATTACAAGATAAAATCAAAGAGCTTTTTATAGAAGGCAATGTCGTAAAATTTCCAATGATGCGTTACAATTAGCATGCGGTCACTGTGCGGACCTAATTCAGCAACGACGCGATAGTAGTTCAGTAAAAGACAAATTTTACTAGCTCCCAATTTCTGTTTCAAAAAGATCCATTTGCCTCGGCTATTGAAAAACACTGGGGAGTGTCAAAATCCTTTTGGCCGATCCAACCGGCAACACAAAACAAACCTGCTGCGCAAGCAGGCTCAAACCAAGCAGCAAATTATGCTCAAAAAGTACCCGCTCAGGGCACTTACAACCCATCTAACTTCTATGCTGGCTGGATGAATATGCCCAGACCTTTCTTACCCTTGCCTGCGCAAGGCAATCATAACTTTACCATGGGTTGGCGCGACACGTTTCGCCCAAAGAAACCAATTTCAACTTTCCAAGGGAAAACAGTTCGCCAACAAATCGCGGAGTCAAGGCTACAGGGCCCTTATAGCTACACCCAAGCTAATGAGCGAAACCAAGTTCGATTCAGCAGGCCAGAACGTCCCGCGCAGGGGCTTTAGTCAAAAGAGAAAGTTGTGACTCTAAAGGGTTTATAGCGGGGCAGTTAAAGTATTTTGTAAAGTAATGGAAATCTTAAAACGCCCCTCCAACCCTAATGAAGCTGATTCAAGGATTTCGAATTCCATTTTACAAAAAAGCTCCCGCTATGCTTTCCCAACCTGCTTTTCCAAACTCCATATTCGAACGAAATGGAGGAGGCCATTCGACAGTTATTAAAAAAGGGAGTATTGGAGCCTGCGGACAGAGGTCCCAGTTTTGTATCCCCCATATTTCTGACCCTGAAAAGCGACGGCTCGTCCAGGTCAATTTTCAACCTGAAAAGACTAAACATAAACATGTACCTACTGATCCTGAAATGTCGATTAATAAACATGCATCGAATTTCAACCTTTCTACAACCGTCAGATTGGTTAGTAACTTAGTAAAAATAGATTTATCGGGTGCGTATTTCCATCTACCAGTCACAGCAAACCACAAACGGTTTCTCAGACTGATGTTCAACGGCCGTATGCTACAAATGACCCTGGCTCCCGGGCCTGTGCCCCAAAGATGTTTGCAACTCTGACAAACTGGGATGCCCAGATTCTAAGAGAAAGAGTCAGGATTATAGTACACTTGGACGATTTTCTACTTATTAGCCAACCAAAACCCTCAGACCCTAATAAAACAAGCCCACGAGACCGTACAGATTCTGGAAAGGTTGGGCTGGCAGATCAATCATGTTGTTCAATATTGCTATTGAATATCGGTTTTTAGTTCGTAACTATATCAGTCTTTAACTTCCGTTAGATGTAGCACTGCACTATTGACTTCCGTCCGCCATTAATCATGTTCGTTCGTGAGATTTTGCACGAGTCGCGTGTCGTTGCTCATTAAAATTATTGAAAATTAGTATAAAGTCACATTTCGGTCACTTAAAATAATTAAAATTAGTGCGAATCACATTGTGCGTGTGAGAATTGTGGTGGGCCGAGGAAAGGCAATCCTTCGGTGGTAAGATACGGTAAGACGGGTACCTGCGCGTTGTCTGAAGCCAGGAGACAGGCCTAGGAGAGCTAGCCTTGGATTCACACGAACCTCATCAAAATTCAAGGTATGTGATTGCGCACTCTTTCTGATAGGATTTGTTTTGTTTCGATATATTCAAACATAAAATATTGTCGTGGTTTTCGAAAGGTATAAAGATTTTTTAGTTCTACAGTCCATTCTTAATTAAAATCAAAGTTAACAAGTAAACATTGTTCCTTCGAACAGGATAGTTGTGTAAAGTTGCCTATTTTATAGCTAAAAATCATATTCATCGTGTTGTAATATAATAATATTTTAGTGAATTTAGTTATTTTATTGGAGGGTAAACTTTCGGTTAATGGCTGACAGGAAGTGCGACTTTAGTTAGGAATTTTAGTTGGCAACATTGTGACAGTTCGTTCCGCTCACTCCATTCGGTCTCTGCTTGTTTTATGTGGCAACAATTCGGTTGTCACGTCAAGTGTCAGTGTCATACATATACGTCAGTGTCATTCAGTTTCCGCGTGTAAACATTGCATTTTTCATAGTTTCTTTCGTTTGTTTTCGTATAAAAGCAGTTTATATCGCGTGAAAATGGTGTCGGACGTTGAAATAAATCAGGGAGATGTGGATATGGATAGGGTGGAACGGAACTACGCGGTTATGCGTGCGGACATGATATTTGAATCAAGAGACTTGGATGGATACGTTGAAAGCGACTTGAATCCCATAACTTCTGATTTTCATCGAGCTCAGAAGCAAATAATTAGAAAATGTAACAATATAAGTGCGGAATTTGCTGTTACTATCGATTTCGAACATAAGATTAAGTCTATTTTGACTAGATTAAGAAAACGCGTTCCGGTTGTAAAATCAGATGAAGGCAGTTCTTCAAACGTAACAAAAAGTGAAAACAATTTGGCCAAATTACCTAAAATCACAATAAAACCATTCGATGGCAAGTTAGAGAATTGGTTGTCATTCAGTCAGTTATTTGATTCATTAATTCACAAACGAAACATTTCAAATATTGAAAAGCTTCATTATCTCTTGACAAGTTGTCAAGGTAAGGCATTAGATTTGATAAAAAATTACCCAATTTCGGACGAAAGTTACACTGCCGCTTATAATGCACTTAATGATTTTTATAACAAAAAGAGACAAATAGCATTTAGCTATTATGAGAAAATATTGTTTTGTGAACAGGTTAAATCAAAGTCTGCATTTGAATTGGAAAAAGTTCATCGTGTATTTAAGGAAACCTTACAAGTATTAGAAAAGTTCGGCTTACCAGACAAAAACTTCATGCTATTTTACTTGCTCTGGTCTAAATTAGATAAATCAACACGTGAGGGTTTCCAACTTGAATTCAATTCAAATGAAATTCCTAGATTTGAAACTTTGCAAGAATTTTTAGAAAAACAGATCCGTGCATTAGAGGCGACAGATACTAGGGCTATGTCGGGTGGTGGTAATAAGGTTCAAAATAATGCAACGTTTATTCAGAAAAAGGCAACAAAGTTAACTCTTGTTACAATGCCAACAGTGTGTGATTTCTGTACTGACCAGCATAAATTGGAATGTTGTGATAAATTTGGAAATTTAGATACCGCTGCGCGTTTCAAATTTGTTAAATCCAAGGGCTTGTGTGTTTGTTGTTTTTCGAAGAGCCATAAGGTTAAACAGTGTCACCATGCATCTCGTTGTAGTGTATGTGGGTATTCACATAACACATTGCTGCACTTTGATAAAAAAGAACCTTCGGATGCTGGTTCGTTACCAGTACCACAGTCAACGGTGAGTGGTTTACCTAATAGTAATGTCACCCTGACCTCGGTCACAAATAAAGGACTAGTTATGTTTGCTACTGTTCGGGTAGCTGTACGGGACAGCTCGGGTCAATATCAAGTAGCCCGTGCTTTGCTTGATGGTGCTAGTGCTACTAATTTTATGTCGCAACAGTGTGCAGAGCGTCTGGGTTTGCACATAAACCAGACTAGTGAATCTGTAACTGGTATTGGCCATGCTGGAGTTAAACCAAATGGTTCCTTATTGTGTTCGGTTAAACCTATTGAAAATAATGTAGTTAATTTCGAGTTCCATGCATCAGTGCTCCCGTCCATCTGTCCTAACCAGCCATGCTATGCCGTTGACTCGTCGAAATGGGGTCATATTAAAAACTTGCCTCTCGCTGATCCTGATTTCGCTAATCCGGGACCAATAGACTTGCTGCTAAATGCAGAGATTTTCGCATCGTCTCTCCTGAGTGGTCGTAGGCAGGGTAATCAGGGTCAGCCGAAGGCTTTAGAGACCCTATTCGGATGGGTCCTCATGGGGGATTGTTATAATTGTCGTTCACAATCCTTTATAGGCTGTCAAACTAACAGTCAAAATAATAATTGTTTTTTCGTGTCGAATGCTTCACAATCAAATTCGTCGTTGGATGGTTCTCTTAAAAGGTTTTGGGATTTAGAGAATATTAGTAGCCCTAGCAAACCTGTACTGTCGAAAGAAGACCAGCTTCGTGAAGACACCTTCCTTGCTAATTTTCGTCGCACGAGTGAAGGCCGATTCGAGGTACCCTTACCTTTCGTCGATCCCACGAATAAGCCAACATTCTCGCATACTCGTGAAATTGCAATGCGAAGACTCTTCTCGTTAGAACGCAAGCTAGCTAAGCATGCGGATTTTCGTCAAGCTTATGTTTCTTTTATGGAGGAATATGAGACGAGTGGTCACATGGAGCAGGTAGAGCCACCTCTCTCCAGTGTCGGGAAATTTAACTACATTCCACATCATGCCGTATTGCGGCCGGAATCTGTCAGCACACCTCTTCGAGCCGTTTTCGACGGGAGTTGTCGTGATAGCAACGGAGTATCGCTCAACGATAAGCTCTTGGCAGGACCTAAGCTACAAACAAATATTTTCGATGTCCTTACTCGCTTTAGATGGCATAAGATAGTCTTCACAGGTGACATCAAAGCTATGTACCGTCAAATTGTCGTGCCAGAGGAAGACGCAGATTATCAACGAATTCTGTGGCGTCCCTCAACTGACGGCCCTATCAAAGACTACAGATTACGGACAGTCACGTATGGCTTAAAATCTGCCCCTTATCAGGCTTTGCGAACCATCGCGCAACTAGCCGAAGATACTGCTGTCTCCTACCCCGAAGGATCGCGAGTGCTGGGTAGAGACATTTATGTCGACGATATTGTTACGGGTGCTGACTCTGTCGAGCAGGCTTTACAAGTTAGATCAGACCTTTCGGAAATTCTGTCGTCTGGTGGGTTTCATTTGAGAAAATGGACCTCCAACCATAAGGCATTTGTCGCTGATCTTCCACCCTCTGAGTTATACTCGAGTGATTTTAAACATTTTGACGAACTTTCGGACTTGTCGCTTAAAATATTGGGATTGTCGTGGCGCCCCCAAACAGATTCTTTCCAATTCGAGGTTGTGACACCACGTGATAAAAGATGTACCAAACGTATAATTCTGTCGAACATAGCACGTATTTTTGACCCAGTCGGATTCTTGTGTCCCGTCACGTTCTATGCTAAATACTTAATGCAGGTCTTGTGGTCATCTGGAGTTCAGTGGGACGATGATGTGCCCGAAGTAATTGCCTCGGAATGGATGAGATTTAGAACTCAGCTTTCGATGTTAAAATCAGTAGCCATTCCTCGTCGTATCATCCGGTCTTTCGTTTCGTTGCAATTGCACGGATACTGCGATGCCTCAGAGCGTGGGTACGCCGCTGTCATTTTTTGTCGTGTCGTCACCAGTCAGGGCTCTACATTTGTAGAGTTCTGCTGTGCCAAATCGAAAATTGCGCCGTTGCGTAAATTGACTATTCCTCGATTAGAACTTCAGGCTGCCGTGTTACTGGCAGACCTGATACAATCCGTACAAGAGGCGCTAAAACCGCTACATGATGTCCAAGAAATATTTGCTTGGTCAGACTCTAGCGTAGCTTTGGCTTGGATCCAGTCGTGTCCATCGCGCTGGAAGACTTTCGTCGCAAATCGGGTGAGCCACATCCAGGAAATCATCGCTCCTGATCGTTGGCGCCACGTCAGTACACACCACAATCCTGCTGATGCTGGATCCAGGGGGTTATTACCGGAGGACCTGGTTGAGTGTGATCTTTGGTGGAAGGGCCCGTCTTGGCTACTAAAGGAGGAAAATGATTGGCCACGCTCTTTGTTGGATGCCCCAAACCATGGTACTGTCGTCGAGGAGCAACGGATTTGTAGTTTAGTCGTTGCAAGCGACCCTAACTTGAATGATGTCCTTCTTGACAGGTTTTCCTCGCTTTTTACACTTAAGCGTGTGTTAGCTTATTGTTTCCGTTTTCTACGGTCATTGAAGGATGGGAAGGTTGTCGGATCTCTGCAGTCGTCTGAGACTACCGCAGCTCTCATGTTTTTAGTAAAACATGTGCAGCTCAACTTTTTCGGTGTAGAGATCAATCATTTGAGAGAGGGACGTTTGAACTCATTGCCAAAATGTTTGCGCAAACTTTCGTTATTTATTGACAGTGCGGGTATTGTCAGGGTGGGCGGTCGCTTGGCAAACTCTACCATCAAATTCGCGAGAAAACATCCTATACTATTGCCCCGCTCCCACCGGTTAACATTTTTAATAATTGACGAATATCATCGAAGATTTTTACACCCAGGTGCCCAAACGTTACAAAATTTAATTGCGCAATCATTTTGGATTCTGTCGCCTAAGCGAGCGATCCAGGCAGTGATTGGGGGTTGTGTAAAATGCTTTCGCGCTAACCCTAATCCAGCATCTGCGCCGCTCATGGGAAATTTACCATCGTGTCGTATTTCGCAAATAAAGCCTTTTTCGAGTGTCGCTATCGATTATGGGGGACCCTTTGATATCGCATTTGGGCGTGGTCGCGGTGCGAAGACATACAAAGGCTACATTTGTGTCTTTGTGTGTACGAGTACCAAGGCCATCCACATAGAGCTTGCCTCGGAATTGTCAACAGAAGCTTTCCTCTGTGCTCTGAAGCGGTTTGTTGCTCGCCGTGGTCGATGCAGCAACATCGTTTCTGACCAGGGACGAAATTTTGTCGGAGCCAGCAATTATCTCGGTTCGCTTATGAAAGATGCCGCAGATGCGCAAGAAATCAAGTTTTCATTCAACCCACCAGGTAGTCCGCATTTCAACGGCTTAGCTGAAGCTGGGATCCGCTCAGTCAAAACTCACCTCGCTAGAGTTGTAGGTAATCAGAGGCTAACCTATGAAGAATTTTATACTATTTTGACAATCGTCGAATCTATGCTTAACAGTCGTCCACTGACACCTGTTAGCTCAGATCCGAACGATCTCTCGGCTCTAACTCCAGGTCATTTTTTGACCCTGGAACCCTTGTCAATTGTCCCAGAGGAAAACTTTCTCGATCAGACTATAAGTGTTTGTCATCGTTGGAAAATGATACAAAAAATGCATCAAGATTTTTGGCGTAGATGGCACGCTGAGTACGTCCATACCTTACAACAAAGGATGAAATGGAACAAGGTCAATACAAATATTGTCGTCGGTGCCTTGGTTCTGTTAATCAGCGAACAGACGAGTCCTTTAAAATGGCCTCTTGGACGCATCGTCGCTCTACATCCTGGAGCGGACGGTGTGTGTAGGGTGGTCACAGTCCAGACAGCAACTGGTCAGTACAGAAGACCAGTCGTGAAGCTGTGCCCATTACCACTGTCAAATTAATTATCTCTTAATACTACCACTTAGCATAGTTCCTTAGTATTAAGTAATCTGTCGGACTCTAACGTTACTTGTATAGTAAATACTACATATTTAGGTGAGCGGTATGTTCAATATTGCTATTGAATATCGGTTTTTAGTTCGTAACTATATCAGTCTTTAACTTCCGTTAGATGTAGCACTGCACTATTGACTTCCGTCCGCCATTAATCATGTTCGTTCGTGAGATTTTGCACGAGTCGCGTGTCGTTGCTCATTAAAATTATTGAAAATTAGTATAAAGTCACATTTCGGTCACTTAAAATAATTAAAATTAGTGCGAATCACATTGTGCGTGTGAGAATTGTGGTGGGCCGAGGAAAGGCAATCCTTCGGTGGTAAGATACGGTAAGACGGGTACCTGCGCGTTGTCTGAAGCCAGGAGACAGGCCTAGGAGAGCTAGCCTTGGATTCACACGAACCTCATCAAAATTCAAGGTATGTGATTGCGCACTCTTTCTGATAGGATTTGTTTTGTTTCGATATATTCAAACATAAAATATTGTCGTGGTTTTCGAAAGGTATAAAGATTTTTTAGTTCTACAGTCCATTCTTAATTAAAATCAAAGTTAACAAGTAAACACATGTCAAGTCCGTTCTGACCCCTCAAAGAGTCATAGAATACTTAGGGATAGGGTGGGACCCGCACACCAACAGAAAGTTTCTACCGACAAAAAAATGCTTGGCGCTCAAACAAAAAATAAGGGTTTTGTTAAAGCGCGGCTCAGCAAACATAAAGGAAATTCAAAGCATAGTGGGCTCAATAAACTTTGCCAGTTTTCCAGTTTTGCGGGGACGCTTTACATCACAGAGCCCTGTTAATGTTTTGCAACAGCCTGTTAAAGCAGCCAATTCTTTGCCGATTTCCTTTTCCGCAGAATGCTCTGCTCGAATTGACTTGGTGGCTAAACAATGTCAAGAGCGACTAATGATCTACTATCCACCGCTCCATCGGGGCGCCCAAATAGACAATACCAAATTATTGGGGAAATGGTCACGTGGCGAGGGAAACCTCCACTCGAATCAGAGAGAAATGCTAGCAGTCCTGTACGCATTAAAGTACCTATCTCTGTCATTACCTATTGAACTCATCCCTAGCTGATGATACAAAGCGACAACAAAACTGTTGTTTTATTTTTGAGGAACGAGGGTGGGAGTCGGTCCCCCGCCTTAATGAATCTATGCTACAAGATTTTTCTGCTCGTGGACTTTCACAACATACATTTCCAAATTCATTATATCCCCGGGAAGTTCAATTGCAAAGCAGATCGACTCTCTCGTCTATCTGCCAACCCGGAATGGCATCTGCTGCCCACAATAACAGAGAAAATATTCTCGAAATGGGGCATCCCAATAGTAGACCTGTTTGCATCGGCGAACGCGCATGTGGTTCAGAATTCCGTGTCCCTAGACGTGACAGATCGCAAGGCTCAATATCACGACGCTTTCAGCCGGACATGGCGCTATCCACTAATTCCCACCCCGTTTCTTGTGCCTGGAGTTCTATCTCACATGAATACAGCAATAGGGACGTATATGAATGTAGCCTCAAGGTGGCCGAAGGTGTTTTGGAGGCCCGACCTCAAAAACAGAGCCCTAGCCCCGCCGTTCACGATACTTGCCCTGGACCAAGTCCTGATATACACAGTTACGGGTCAACCACCTCCCCAAATTCAAGACATGACTTTGGAAGTATGGATTTGTGGGGGTGGACGGAGAGCGTAAATAATTGGTCTCAGGAACAAAAAAGTTTATTACGCTCCAGTTGGCGTGAATCCTAGCTCAAAACTTATAAACCAGCCTGGAATAGATGGTGCTCCTGGAGACCTGGACGCGTGACAACAGAGTCGATCCCTTTTAACCTTCTCCTGCCGAGTTAACCAAATTCCTGATAGATTTGCATCAGAAGTCAGGTCTTTCATATTCCACCATATTAGTGTATAAGTCTACGATTGTCCCCCTAACAGACCCCGACAGGCAAACTAGTCTGAGTTCTCACACTCTGGTTAAGCATGCATAAAAGGCTATTTTCAATAAAACCCCTAAAGTAAACAAAGTTCCCATATGGGAAACCAATATATTAATAGGTTGGTTACGAACCAGCGCTGTTAATGAAAATAGTCTTTATGATTGTTCAAAACGAGCCTCTATTTTGCTTCTACTATGTTCGGGCCGTAGGGTCCACGACCTAACTTTGCTTTCTATTGATCACAACGAATGTATCATCTCTGAAAATTCCATCACATTTTGTCCGATCTTTGGATATAAGACAGATTCTGCTACAATTAGATAGTCGGGATGGCGTCTATTCCAAAATAAAGATTGTAAGAATTTAGATCCTGTATTTTGGATTAATAAAGTTATATCTCTATCGTCAGAGAGACGTAGCATATGTAAATGTAATAACTTATTTGTAACTGCATGCGGGCCCCCAAAGGCCGCATCAAGAACAGTTGTCGCGAACTGGGTTAAGAAGGTGCTACTGAAGGCAGGCATCCGGGCAAGCCCGTACAGCGTGCGCCCGGCAGTAGCTTCGAAAAATTGGGTGCAAGACTTCCCCTTGGACGAAATTCTAGCTCGCGGCAACTGGCGCTCACAAAATACGTTTGCTAATTATTATTGTAGAAAAATTAAACAATTAGCACCCCCTTCAAATGTCACTAAAAGCTTTACTCCAATAGATGCCTAATTAAGAATATGAATGCACATTTATTTGTTTATTTTTATTTTTTCTTACACTATGTATATATAGTAATCAGATATGCCCAGTTATTAAGACGGAAGGTTATTAAAACACAATGTTGTATTCGTAGAAAGTTTATTATTGTCTCATTACAACTTAAATGATAAGGCACTAACTGATCTAATGTTATTACTTACCAGATTGCATGTAGTCATCTATAAAACCTTGATTTATCATGTTAGATAACAATAAAACGTCGGTGATTTTCTTTATTTAATCGGGAGAATTATTGTTAAAGTGTATTTGAAATACCTTATCATAAATACATTACCACCATACCTTGTTTTGAAACAATAAATAATGGTTGTAACTGGTGTTCATTTTATTTTGATTTGATCTCCCTTTTGTTTACCTTCACTACGTATTTCTCTCTAATTCCTTTCATTAAAATGATAACTAATTATCATTGCAAACACAATCACATTGGCGTCTGGCCACCAGGCGATAACAGACAGATCTCAAATATTAATTTAGGCTTCGAATAACGGTACTGAAGCTTAATAGCAGTGTTTTACCAAACAATAAAACACTTATTAAGCGAAATACCTTATTCGAAGCCTATACTTTTAAGTATGCCGGGTGGGTAGATTTAAAATCAAATGCAATGTACCATCTACACACTCTTTGCATTATTTCAAAGGTGTTTTTAGGTTTTTAAATGAATGTATACCATTTATTCATTCACATAAGTTTCACTTTTATTTTTTGTAAAAACAATGTCGTGGTTACATTGCATTTTTTGGTGTATATTGATTAATATTTAGAGGTATCCATTTGAGATCCAATGAGGATAGGGCGCGCACGGGCTCCCGCCGTAGCGGCGCCACCTGGTGGCAGGAATGTTAAACCGGTGGAGGGGTGAAAGGAGTGGGTGTAATAACCAATCAGCAACCGTCACGTCACAGCAAACGAGTGTTGCCACTCTCTCCAAATATTAATTTAGGCTTCGAATAAGGTATTTCGCTTAGTAAGTGTTTTATTGTTTGGTAAAACACTGCTATTTCACAAATCTTGCAATCAAACCATAAATCATTTATTGCCATATTGTGCCTTCATAAAAGTTGGTAAAGAAAAACATCAGAGAGCATCACCATAAATCCTTTTACGGTATACAATAGTAATTAACCCTTAGATCTTGGAATATTGTTTGCGATTCCTGTAGTATTTCATTGTTCTGCTGATACCCCTGACATTGTTACCGTAGTGTAAGTACTGGCATTTGCCGTAAGCATGTGGTGACCTGTTTCTAAGGTTGCCAGATGGTCGGGATTTAGCGGGATTCTCCTGAATTTTTGTATGTTCTCCCGACTCCCGACAAAGTAAAAAATCTCCCGAAAAACAATTTAATTTTATAAAAATACGATAATATAAGACCTGTTGTTTACCTCTAATTGTAATGTCTGCAGTGTATTTCTCCTGTATATTTTATGAGGTGTGCAATAAAGAGTACTTGTATTGTATTGTACGATTTTAAAGGGAAATACCACTGCTAATGTTTCCATAAGTACCTTATTAATTTTTTGTACTTAAAGATAAAATTATTATGAGAAGACCATTTTATGTTTTTTTTGTTAGTATTTATTTATGTTGGCATTTCTATCGGCAGCGAACGCAATTGTTTTTAATATATTTACTTTATAATGTGATAAAATTTTTGTTTCTCCCGACCAATGTCTTATAATCTCCCGATAATAGGGTTATTCGATCTGGCAACCCTACCTGTTTCTCATGACCATTTTGTTGATCCCATGTGTGTGCAGCTTACAACACGCGAAATCATGTGATGACCCCAACAACATCGTATGATATAACTTATGGAATTGGCCCTTTTTAGGGTTCCGTACCCAAAGGGTAAAAACGGGACCCTATTACTGAGACTTAGCTGTCCGTCCGTCCGTCCGTCCGTCCGTCCGTCCGTCCGTCTGTCACCAGGCTGTATCTCAAGAACGGTGATAGCTAGACACTTGAAATTTTCACAGATGATGTATTTCTGTTGCCGCTATAACAACAAATACTAAAAAAGAAATAAAATAAATATTTAAGGGGGGCTCCCATACAACAAACTTGTTATAGTATACATATATATAGGTACGGAACCCTTCATGCGCGAGTCGGACTCGCACTTGCCCAATTTTTTTTCTACCGTTGTCGGGCTGAAAGTATGCTATAACGATCCTTGCTTGTCCAGCTGTTTCTGTAGCAATATGGTTGAAATCCGCCGCTAATAGAAATGGGCGCTAATTCGACCGATTTTATTTATTTATTTAAACTTTATTGCACATAACAAATGGCGAACTTAATGCCTAGTGACATTCTCTACCATTCAACCATAGCGCCAAACACAGATGCTTCAAGTGGGTGCACAGTAGCAAATTAATCGTTCGGAGAGCGTCTAAGATCGGTACAAGTGAATACATGTATCTGATATGACTTAACTACCATAAATACAATGATACATACTATAAGATGTATAATACAATGTAATAAATACGATGAAATGTCTACTGCATAGGATGATGGACACTATTCGAGCTCTTGTTCGAGCAGTTGCTTACGTAGCATCCGCTACTTCATTTTACCTTTGTTGCTGTTCTCGGCATTATATTGGAAATATTAATTGAATTTAAATTAAATGGTGTGAATATTTAAAAGTCGACGAGCGTGTGAATATGTGTAGGATGATTGATAGACACCTATAGCTATAGGTATAAGGTGCGCCTTGACCGTGCGGCTAAACAGTTACATTACATACGTCATTACTTACATGTAGATAAGGATAATAAATATAATATAACATACTAAATACCGTTTGTTCTAAATATGGGCAAATTGCCACATGTCATCAACACAGTGGGTCAAATAATTAATCATTTCGCGTAATAAAGGATGTTACTAATGGTTATTTGTGTGCTTAAATAGTAATTAATGATATTTTTATATGACTTAGTTCATAATCATAATAGGTACCTAATACGTGATTATGGATAGGTAAACGGTTTTTTGCGTAGGACTGTAATGTTCGTATAGATTAGTAATTTATTCGAAAAACCATTTACGTTACGTTACGTTAATACTTAATCATTACTTAACTCAAACAGCTTCCTGGAATCTTGGAAAGTACACATTAGACGTATCGGTATAGTGACGATCTTGTGGAAGTTTGCTTAAAATAACACCACAGACGTGCATGTGACAATGTTATTTATACTATTTTATACGGGAAACGTAAACGTGATCGAGTCGTTTTGTGTAATTGGACTCACACTCGAGGTTCTGCAAGTTGCAAGTAGGTAGGTACGTGACGACCCCATCATCTGTCTGGTGAGCCTCCGAGCAATTGAGTGAATGCAAAATAACGATCTCGGGCGAGAACCTCCGAGGTTATATATACGAGTCGATCGGGACAGCTCTCCTCAGTCCGCTCCCAGCCACCGGCGAGAGCTCACGTCCCGTCACCCCACGCGCCGGTAACATCAACATTCAAGGCAAACAACGTTGTTATGTGAACTGTGTTTTGTGGAACTGAAAACAGTGAAATGCCGACCGATATTATGGCAGCGACGTGCCGCGCCGAGCGCTTCGGACAGAGCTACAACAAAAAATCCTGCGATGCTGAGATCAAATCCGGGTTTGTGGTCCTTTCGGGGCTCGGAAGGATACGACAGGATGTCAGGGTGGTCGTGTACAGGACATCCTTGGAACACTTCGCGGTTATTTACCCAAGGAAGCGCCTCTCCAAGCCTATAGGCGTCGTGAACTTGAGGAACACTTCCGTGGAGCGAGCGGAGTCCGAAATGGGCCTAGTCGTCCGGCAGAAAGGATACGACAACACCATATCTGCCAAGTTCCTATGCGCCGAGCGAGACGTGGACTCATGGATAACAGCATTCACGACGAGGGTCTCGCCGCCCTGCCAGCACCAGACCAGCCTACCAGTCCTGGTTGAGGAGGAGAGCTACGACAATTGAACATTTAAGTGCGTTTATTGTAGCGAATTTCCTCGGATACCGCTCCGGCGGCGGACCGAATCGTGCCAGTTGCATCACGATTATCCAATGGATATAATTTTCGGTTTTCGCGACGGATAACGTTTAGCACTCGCCGCGTGATTGAGGTTATGTTGTAGCAATGGGATAAAAGTGAAAGCTCGTTTTTTGCGGGCGTATGAAAGTGCCAGTTCTCAATAATCGCACACCGACATGACTCACGGGTCGGATTGTATCGGTCGACGTTCTGTAATGTTACCAAGCATTAGCATTCACTGTGGCTCACAGTAACCTCTAGAATTATTCCAAGAGTTTAAAGGAAACGATACTTACACGTTCTAAATAACATTCCAGGATCAATTTTGTAATGATGAAAATTAAAGAGAGAATCTTACTAAACTAAACAGTTGACTTAGAATTGTGTCAATATTCTTGTTTTATAGACATTTGTAGACTTTTTGGGCGAACTAAAGATAACTTTCATTGTAATGAGCTTAAGGTGTACCTTGAACCAATGCTAAACTTTATAGTCTAGACATACAGAATATATTTTCTCTAGTTATAATAACTTGCCAAAGTCGAAGAGTGTAGTCATTAACTGACTAAGTAATGATACTTATTTTATTTTATTTTGAATATATGTTATCGATCTAAGGCCTCTAAACGGAAGTTCTTCTTAAACAATAACATATGCTTACATTCCAAGAAATCTTCAAACTGAACATACTATTGTATTTTACCAACGATTAACAATCACCTGATAAGTCATAGAAAAATATTAACATCTAAGCTAAAATCTTTTGTATTCAAATCAGATTAATTCACAATATACTTCAAGGACACAGTCGGAAAATGTCGGAAAATGATTCAAAAACCAACAGAGTACCTTAACCAGGTATAGCCTATATACTGTGTATTTCATATTTTTCTATACTAGATTGTATTCGATTGATAGTTTTTGACCAAAATTAAGTATTCAAGAGGATGTACACATCCTCGAAGTTTGTAATTTAAAAGAATGTAAACGAAAAACGAATAGCTATGTTACCGATGTTTGAAAAGAAAACTTACCAATCAGACGTCGGCCCGTCGTAATTACGTATTTACTTAATAATTTATAATACACACATAAATAGCGGAACAATGATGTTGTGATGATTCAGTAGTAATTTTAGGCTTTTAAAAATAAGAACAATTAAAAAAAAAACAACTGCAATTATGCTAAATTTAAAACTATGGACTACTTTGATATGCATTTAAAGGGACCATCTACATACAGTAGCGGTAAAATATCTATCATGTATACCTAATTATCTGTGTATTTTGTGTGATAGCTGCCACACTTTTTACAGTTGCAAAAGTTTTTAGAACAAGATAACCTGCTATTACATTTTTAGCAAATAAAACGTCTATTTTCCTATCTTTCGTCGACATAGTGCGACTTTTTAAGAAATACGATTACTTACAGCTTTGTCGTAAATCCAAATATAATAATAATTTTAACTACACTAAATATATTAATTATCTATTATAATTTTGGAATTTTAATTTTGATGATGAGTTTAATTTGAACATGATAGATTTTTTCGCCGCTAATGTACTTTTTTACACACTGTTTTCAGTTCAAGTGTCTAAAAGAATGAACACATCCAATAGCTATCGAAATAAGAAACAATTGAAGCTCTGAAATTTACCATTAGACGACTGTGTAACATTTGTTCCTGATTAAGTTCCTTTTTTACGGAGTCTCATATGAAATCCTCTGTTTCCGGCATAAAGACGATTTGAAGTAAACTATCGCCTTGGATAAATCAACGTTATTCGACTTTATTTTATTGTTCCCCTAGAGTTAACGGAAATAAATGAATCGGCGTATACCACAAAACTTAATACATTCCAACGTTTATAGTGAAAAGGTATGCTCCTATACTTTACACATGTTTATTTCTAAATGTTTATATTGAAGCGTACAATTTAAGAAATATTTGCTTTGTGCGGGATTTCAATCCATGTCTCCACGACTTTCCGGGCTAGACGGGCGAACTACCAATTGTTCTATCAAAGCCACTGGATAAAGATTCAAAATATGGAGTGTAATGAGAGGAGCGGCAGCTTCATATATCCAAAAGTGTCCGCTGAAAGGTGTTCAATTGGTGGCGCTAGTGTGAAAGTAGGTCCGTTACGTAGCATGTCGTTTATACATTGTTAATAAAACTTATGCGTTTTTTCTGTATATGTACCTATATACTTAGTTGAGGCTCCTTATCCGTTCACAAATGCTAATCGTTTTAGACATTTTCCTTTAACATGTTTCTTCACTATATTATTAATGTTACTATATAATTATGATTTATGATACCTACTATATAAATATGATCATTTTTGATAAAAAAACTAAGTACTCGAAATTGACAGAATTCACGCTAAAAACTGTGTTTTACAACTTATTTTCGACCGCACGCAATGAAAGCATGAAATAGCTACGTTACTCAGAAAAAGTATTCAACACATCAAAAAGTTGGTTGTATATATCAATATATTTGTCATGATATGATAAAATTAATTTTAAAAGGAATCACTCCGTTTATAACTTGGATATTTTCATACTTTCTTGCTACTCTAGCTCTATTGCGGACAGTATTGGAACTAATTATTTATATATATATATATACTCAAACATCCTCCTAGGAAATCCGCCTTCATTTTCACACTCCATAAATCGAAATTTTCAATAAGTTGCTTCACTTCTTATATGCCTTAGGCATGGCAGCGCCATCTACCGTAAAGATTCTGACTTTTTCGAACATAAGCATTTGGTTCACACTAGCAGACGTTACTGCCAAAATATTTATTCCTAGTGTTGGTATTATCAATTAGCTATTATTGTCAATTCCTAAAGCCAGGATGGCTCGATCAGCGATACGTAGATATTGTCATTTGTTATTCTATTTCGTAAATAGAGAACATTAATGTGATACATAAATGTGTGATTGTTTTATACCTATTAGTATTATCTTGTAGTAGTTTAATAAACAATTATAGTTATTGAAGTGTCTTGTATTTATTTACCCGTTAAGTCTATCGCATAAACTACGTGACTATTAGTACTTCTTGCAGCTTAAGATAGCACATAAAAGGACCACGCACCAAATTGGAGAGTTAAATGATTAGATAAATATTTAAATATTATTATTTTATTTTTAGCCTGTGCTGTCCCACTGCAGGGCAAAGGCAAGGCAAATGCCTCCCTCTCTTTCTTCCAGTCGTCTCTCTTCAAGGCAGCAACGGACGGAATCTGTTTAGGTCATCCCGCCTCTGTCGTGGTCTGCCGCGACGCCGTACTCTATTATGTGGGATCCAGTCAGTGGTATTCTTGGCCCACAGTTTGTTCGACATGCGGCTAACGTGTCCAGCCCAGTCCCACTTAGGCTGTCAGGGCTACGTCGGCTACTTGGGTTTTGGAGTGCAAGATGGTATTTCTGGTACTTCATTTAAATAGACCAACTTCATTTTTTATTATGGGCACCAAGCTGTATTCCATTGCATGAGATATTCCTGATTGAAATAAGGCACATGTGGCGGAAAATTTAACTAACTTCATACCTCATACTGAATAGAGAGCAATGCGTAGGTAATAGGGGTGTAACGAATGTTGATTTTTGGACATTCGCGAATGCGAATGCGAATATTGCCTATTTTTTCGGTAAAAAAATCAAACGCAACAAAGAACGAAGAAACTAGCTTGAAAAATGTTAGTTTCTTGCAAAATTCATGTAATTTACTTAAAACTTATATTCCTGATCTAAAAACGCAAACACATTGTCTTAGATGAGCCCATTTTAAGTGAAACATTAACTTAAAAATAAAATCATAAATTCCTGAACAAAAATAGTTACATATATGTCATATATGTAACGATTTTTGTCGGGCCGGATAAATCTGGTGCATGTCAGAGGACTAGGGTGACGAGTTGAGGGAGATGACTAGAGGACCCGAAGACCGGGACACGTGGAAACATTAGAGAGAGAGGCCTTTGCCCAGATAGACAATAACATTAAATAATATAGTAGGTAATATAACCCCATACAAATATGACTCACGTTTAGCAGTATTTATCTTTTGTTTATTCATTTTATGCGCCGAAATTGTATGAAAAATATTCGCAGATATTCATGCCAATACGAATGCGAATGCGAATATTCAAAAACTTACGAATATTCGCGAATGCGAATATTCGTTACACCCCTAGTAGGTAAGTAGTTAAGTACACAGTAGCGCCAGAATTATGGTGCATCGCTATATGGTCGTAGAAGGATTGCAATTTGTGTAAAACTGAAAAATAACTAGAAATACACTCCTCCACGATAATGATTATGAGCACTTAGTCCGCCAAAAAACTATCCTCAGTTTGGCAGAATATAATGTTACATACCACTTATGATAAATAAAAAAAAAAAAACAGGAATTAAGAACTAGGGGGAAGTCCCCTAACGCCGGACGGCACCTAACGCCGGACACTCGAACTATCTCGGCAACTAGCAACGCGAGCGAATCAAGGACAAGTGGAAGGGGCGCGGGGGTCCCCCGCGCCCCTTCCACTGGCCGAGTTGCCGGTGCCGAGCTTCCTGTTGCCGAGATAGTTCGAGTGTCCGGCGTTAGGTGCCGTCCGGCGTTAGGGGACTTCCCCCTACTTTTTTTTTTTTTTTTTTTTTTTTTTATTTCATAGGGGGGCAAACGAGCAAACGTATCGCCTGATGGAAAGCGATTACCGTCGCCCATAAACACCTGCAACACCAGAGGAGTCACAAGTGCTTGCCTACCCGGAGGACGAAGATAGAATGCCTCTATGCTAGTAATTTCACCGGCTATCTTACCCCCACACCGGAACACAACAATGCGAACATGGCTGTTTGGCGGTGGGTTAGCAGGCAAGACGGTAGTAACAATCCGGACGGACCCTGCACGAGGCCCTACTACTCCAACTTACTTGTAGCGATTAGCACCCTAACCGTGAGTTACCTTGACCGCAGTCGCTAGCGACAGCGTAATCGATTCGTATGGAGAATAGTACAGCGCCCCTACGTTACTTTGTAGAACTACAATTCTCCATACAAATCGTTTACGCAGTCGCTAGCGAGCAAGTACAGTAACTGCAAAGTCATGGCAAGGGTACAGAATTACAAAATTTTCGAGCATTGAAATTCAGATTATACTACGTTGACGCCAGTGGCGTCGAAAAAGCGGTGGTAGCCTAGTGGTTAGGGCATGCGACTTTCAATCCGGAGGTCGCAGGTTCGAACCCGGCCCGTACCAATGAGTTTTTCGGAACTTATGTACGGAATGTCATTTGATATTTACCACTCGCTTTTCGGTGAAGGAAAACATCGTGAGGAAACCACCTAAGCCTAAGCCCAATAAGGCCTAGTTTCCCCTCTGGGTTGGAAGGTCAGATGGCAGTCGCTTGCGTAAAAACTAGTGCCTACGCCACATCTTGGGATTTAGGTAGCCGACCCCGATTGAGAATTCATTCTCAAAAAAATGGGACAAAGGCTAGGAGGATGACTACGTTGACGCCAGTGGCACAATTATCAGATGTCCTCATATTATTTCGTAGAACCGATGGCCTTTAGGATAGAGAGGATCTTGAGTGGCGACCGCGTACCGGAAGACGTAGAATTCGGAATGATGATGGCTGTGGCCGCGAGCGGTCGTTGTGAAGAGGCCATATTCATAGATATTGGGTGGAAAAACGCAAAAAAAAAAATTTCAGAAAATCTTTTCTTCTCGATTCATATAGGAGAGAACTCCGTTTTCCCTTGTTCAGGGTATAAAAGATCCGAAGATCCAGGTGGAAAATTCAGGCTTTACAGCTATTTTTTTAATTTAAATGATTAAATATAAATATCAAAGTTACATAGGTGTGTTCATTAAAACAATAATGCCCGGGGCGGCTCCAGTAATGGAGCATAGCCAAATTTTTAAGTATTTGGTTTTTACCTTAATTTCCTTTTTTCTGTATTTTAGTTTTAATTAATTGTACATATATTTTTGTTACGAAAAAACTACTATAAATAATTAATAATAATAAAACCAAAACAAAAATATTACTTTGTTCATCTGCGATATTACAACGAGCTAGTCAATTCGTGCTATTAATAAATACATATCGGACAATCTCACACAAATCGATCTGGCTTGTGTTATGAGTACTAGACGACGATATATGTACTTATATAGATAAATATATATTTAAATACATATAACAACTAACAACCATGACCCAAGCACAAATATTCGAGTTCATCACACAAATATTTGCCCTGGCCGGGATTCGAACCCGGGTCCGCGCGCGAAACGCGTCGTCAAATATATGCTATTGCTATATTTACTTACGTATTTTTTTGCATGCATTTATGCACTAAATGTTATCACCCTCCCAACGCGGAAAGAAAAATACATACGCAAATAAATATAACAACCCACCACCAAAAGTACAACACTCGACGTTTATCAGTGACGAAGCATCCTTCACGTTTTGACAAAATGCGAGTGTGAGTGACAGATGCCTTGTCACTTATTTACCACGTGATAAACGCATCATAGACTCATAGATTCCGAATTCTAGCTGGGGATGTTGACGGTCTGGCGCCCGGCAAAAAAATAAAAAGCGATATTAGGGCCGGTACAGACCTGTCCATTTGAACTGCAATCTTGTTGCAAAATGGCAGTTCGAGTGCAGTTTTGCTGCAGTTGGTGTAACTGAATAAAAAATGCAAACCGGCTGTGCAGTCCGCTTACAGTTGCCGTGCAGTCCTGTCGGACACCGACTGCAAGCTGGCTGCACGGTCGGAAAGCAGTCATATCGGTTCACCTTGTTAGTATACTTGATAGAGATTAATTGAAAAGATTGTTTTCAATTTGCCTTTTTAATTTATATTTTCTGAAGCTTTATCATCATCATTCGTTAGTTACTAACCGATTTTCTAAAGCAATAAGCTCACTGTAGGTGGATGTGGATGTCAATGACCTAATTTAACCTCGTGAACCCACCCACTAAGTTTATTTGCGAGTTAAAGGGTCATGCTTCGGGCGTTCAATATTATACCGTTTTATTTTTGCTTTATTAGAAAGTACTTAGTAACATTTGCCCAATTAAGAACTACTTTGATACTTCGATAATTAAGCAAGATCGGCCAGCTTTACCTACTTTAAAGGATTAAAAGTATTTGTGAAGTTTTCAATCTAAAGCATCCACTTTGTCGCTTACCAAAAGGACGATTTTTTTTGCATCCGTATACCAATAACCTGTCAGGGAGTCCTTAAGGTAAAGTATCTTTTGCTTGAAGATATCACTTTTTTTTGCCGCTGTCTCCACAAGGTTTTACGTTTAAAAATCGAAGATTCTTCGTTATTATTATATCTATTATAAGTCGTGTAAATGTTTTAAACGTAACGTCAAATACCTAATTCATATAGGTTTCATGAAACTAAATCAGAGGATATTGGTTAATATGTGGAATATTAAACCTCGCACAGGTGCGTGTAAGTGCAGTACTCGTTATCAGAAACAGATCTTTATTGGCCATTTCCAATTGCTAAAAACTTGAGCAACTATGTGCAAGCCGCTCGTGGGCACACGTCATATCGACCGTATCTCGTGCTGCTAACGACCAATTAACCGACAAACACAATAAAAACACACAATGAACAAAAGCATGAAGCCAAGCAGAGCGCGACGACCGAAACTGACCCAGGACGCGAAAATGCGTAGAACTTTCTCGAATTTCGTCACAATAATAATGTTCCTAATAATGCTGTCATTTTACCTGGTGCTCTCGTTCACGCCGAAATCAAAAGAAGAGCACATTGAGCAGTTCAATAAGATGAACGATGAAGTGGAACCGTTTAGGAAGAACCTAACAGAGTGCGCTCGGCAAGTCAAAGCGAATATGGTAGACGTCGAAAGTTTTTTGAAAAGAATACCACAGTCGACACCCCAGGGCAAATGCTTCGTGGCCTGTATTTTGAAACGCAACTCTATCATAGTAAAGAATAAAATAGTCCCGAGGAACCTTCTGGATGCAAATAAAGCAGTATACGGTGATGATAGTGAAGTTATGAATCGCTTGAAAATGGCTATTAAAGAATGCTCGAAAGTCGTGGAAGGTATATTTGAGATATGTGAATACGCGTCGATTTTTAACGACTGCATGCATATGAAAATGGAGCATATCCTGGACAGAGTGACGATGGAGAGAAGGATGGAGGCGCTGGGGCAGATGACGTCGAACCCCGACGAGTGGACGGACGAAGAGGATGAAATGCTGAAACTTGTTAAAGACGAACTTTAGATTGTAAATGAGGAAGTCTGTGTGTAATACTAATAAAGTGTGCCGTGAGAAATAAAATTTTCTGAAACTGATGATTGTTTAGTAAATACAGATATGCAGGTACAGTCAACGTCAAAAGTGCAAAAGTAAAGAAAGAAAAGAAAGAAAGAAATAAGTTTATTTAGCATAATATAGACATAAACATGGTTAACGCGTAATACTTGTATGTAGATTAAATTTATGCTAAAAAGGTCGTCACTCAGCTTAATAATAATAATATAATAAAGGCGTAGGGATGTGACGACCCCATCGCCCGCTGGTTTTACCAGCGCAATCAGTCACGCAGGGCAGCTTATGGCGAGCTGTTGGGGGGTAGCGACCCCACGTACCTGAGCGCTCCTGGGGGATCCTGACGGGGGGTGATGGGTCGGGGCCTCCGCCTCTGTCTTGCCTTAACTGGCCGGGCAGAGTGGAGTCGTGAGAGTTTCGGCTCGGGGGTGGATGTGGAAACGTAAGGGGTTAGTTGGCTTCGGTTTAAAGCCCAGTATTACACCTCTCCGCCCTTAGCCTTCCGCACCGGTGTTGCCCTTAGGCCACTTTATGTGTCGCTATTTTGTGGGGCCCATCTAGCGGGAGGCGAGTCATCGTCTGCCAGTTTTATTACACATGAGACTTTTTTCCTGGTAGACGTCCGATTGTCTCAATCCATAGCCCAATTACCCAGTCCTCCATTTCATCCCCATAGCCCAATTTTTATTTAGATTCCATAGATCCATAAATAGTTCTTGCACCAAGCGGGTGCTGTCTCTGTGTGCGTCCCATGACACGGATAGGGACAGCATCCGCTCGATGTACACATTACATCTCATTAAATTGTCGAAAGGGCCTCTACGCGTTGGCTTCGGCTCCGCGCACGCCTCCCAAAGGTCCGGGACACTATTGTCCCGTGAGCGGGAGCGACATACAAGATATAATAATAATATAATAATAATAATATCATTTATTTCAAGTCATAAAAAACTCATAGTTAATGTCATGACGTAAGAAGTACCCACTTCATGACGCTGATTTTCAGTGACGCATATACCCAAAGCAGATCACTAGTGACATATTAATAAAATGTACAAATATAAAACAAAATATAAAACATCACATCTAACTACTTTAATTGATGATTTAAGTAAGTGATCAATTATTCGAGTACCTTGTCGCAGTAGAAATAGTGCAAATTAGTTGTAGTAATAATTACGTGCGATGGAGACTGTGCTACTTTACCTACTAAAGTTTTCAAAAAGAAACCTGTTTAGGTATATCGCTGGTTGCAATATTTATTACAGATATTGTGCATAAGGTTTATCCATCGTCTTTTGTCGGAAAAGCTCGTTTTTATATTTCTATCTCAACGTTTTTTACCAAAACTGATCGAGAAAGAATGCCAAAATGAACGAACTTTTCCGACAAAATGCGATGTAAAAACATTTTGCAATATTTCCGTCTCCCAATGGTTAAATGTCCATTAGCAGGCTTAGGTAGACTGAATTTTTTACCTTAAAATCTATATCAACGACTCAATGCGAGCCAATAATGGATCCTCGATACTAAAACTACTGAATAATTAATATCACTATCACTACATAGTATAAAACAAAGTCGCTTCCTGCTGTCTGACTGCCTGTCGCTATGTATGCTTAGATCTTTAAAACTACGCAACGGATTTTGATGCGGTTTTTTTAATAGATAGAGTGATCCAAGAGGAAGGGTTATGTATAATACATGCATAATTTATCAGCATTGCACCCGTGCGAAGCCGGGGCGGGTCGCTAGTCTATTACAATGGCGAAAGAATGTAGGTAACTCTATTTTTCTTACGTCTTCACGTTTTAACTGCTGAACCAAATTAGATGACATTTGGTTTGAAGATAGTCACGGAGAAAGGAAGTAAGATAAGTATATAATCATACCTTAAGGGGTGGAAAAAGGAGTGGAATTTAGTATCAAAACAAATGGGATGTTGGCCACTCAAATTTAGTGAGGCGTTTTATTAATCTTATACGTATGACAATAAACGAGAAATGTTTCTGTTTAGTTCTATGGTTGACTGGTAGAGAATGCTTTATGGCATTAAGTCCGCCATTTGTACTTTTACTTGTGTATTTTGTGCAATAAAGTTCGAATAAAATTAATAAATAAAATAAACGAGTAAGTATACACAGACGAAGTCGCGGGTAAAAGCTGGTTGTTCATAGTAACTCTACTGGTCTGGTCAATTTTATTTCCCAAATTGCTTCATTCATTTCCCTACTTATTATTATTACTACTACAACGAATGTACATTAGTGCGCCATCTACCGCCAATTGTGAAAGCATGTGAGGTTCTAAGACTTCTAAGGCCACGCGAACAATGCGGTACCTCCGTTTAAGCCAACAAACTACGATTTAGCTTCTCCCAAACACTCACAGATGGCGCTTGCAGGTTATAGAAATAAAAACTAATAAAATTGTATTGAACCTACAGCAAGCAAGTTTTAAGGCAATTTTACGTTCCAGATCCAGAGTCAATTTGTGTCAGCATACTACGACCCGGCTTCTGACGATGACGGGCACTCATAGCTTGCAACAAAGCAGTCTTAAAAATTAGATCTTCTTTTCAATCACGTTTCGGCCGGTACAACTCGAGAGAACTGTAAAGGAATTTCATACAAAATTGAAGGCCTAGGCCGGAAAGTTTTTTTTTCAAACATGACGTATGTGTTTATGAACAAGCTGAATTATATTTTTTAAATGGTGTATTTTTTTTTCATTGCATTTGTTTGTGAAGAGTACTACCTACCTACATGCCTTAGCCGTGAAATGGGCGTACCGTTTTATCACTATCCGGCCTCCCTACGGTCGGCCATCTATACCCGGTAAGCCCTTGTTTCCCGGCGTCTGCAGTAGTACTATGGTGGCTAGCAGACCTGGCAGTGGCGTGACGTCAAATAAATTAGGTACGGGGAAAGTAATAGAGAAGAGAGCTTAAATTGATTTAGGTATCTACTTACACGATTTTCACACATTATTATAAATTTTATAACAAAACACCTTTTTGAAGGCGATTAAGTCCTGTTTTGTTATACTACAGAGGAAATATCCATACAAATCGAAGATTCGTTCGTTTTTGAAAGCGAATAATAATAATAATAATAATTTATTTCCACAATAACATCTTTACAAAGATTTCTTAAAATAGAACCTACTCCCTAAATAGGTGCAAGACCTGTACTATAGGATAAGCAGCGCTTGCGATGGAACTGTTCTGTGTCGAAAGGGTCCGACCCAGAAGAGTTCCATCATTGAAAATCGGGTCGATTTACGCGATAAAATTTCTGTAGGTACTAGGCGTCTTTTTCGTAAAATTTGTAGTTTTGGAGGAAGAAACAGACGAGAACGAAACCTCGATTTGTATAACCCAGTTACGTTAAGTTTGCATCTTAACGTAAACTGATATGTAGTATGTATGGGGAAAAGGAGCAGTGATATTTTTTTTTTATGTCATAGGGGGCACACGAGCAAACGTATCGCCTGATGGAAAACGATTACCGTCGCCCATAAACACCTGCAACACCAGAGGAGTCAAAGTGTTTGCCTACCCGGAGGACGAAGATAGAATGCCTCTATGCTAGTAGTTTCACCGGCTATCTTACCCCCACACCGGAACACAACAATGCGAACATTGCTGTTTGGCGGTGGGTTAGTAGGTGATATATCCTCTTCTGTTCCTGCTGTCTGTCTGTCTGTCCCTATGTATGCTTAGATATTTAAAACTACACAACGGAT